>OZ023264.1:51207919-51545419 GCA_964006375.1 Tillus elongatus | reverse complement strand
TTGGGATATTATAATCCTTTCTTCCAGGCTGCAATTGACCAACTGACAGATCATTGTCGGTACTCTTCTGATACGCAACGAGTTCGTCATTGAATGGATTGTTACGTTGTTGAATACTTCTTATATACCCAAGAGGGTGCCTACTGATTCCCACTTAGTACTTCGTCCCTGATAAACCTGTCCAACAATATTTCGAGTGTTCCAACTAGGAAGAAAGACATCGATCTATGTGATTGGAGTCAGGTCCTTAGCACCCTACCTATTTTCTGTACGTAGAGAACCCTCACTATGCGCCATTTCCGAGGTATGTATATCCAAGCTGAAAAGGTCCTGAAGATTTTACGTAAATGTGGTATTAACACCTCCTGTCCTTTTTGGAATAGTATTGGATATTTGTCCATCATAGGAGATTTGAACTTGTTTATCGCTGTGATTTTGTTGGGGTTTACCACTGTAGTGGCCAGCTTCCAATCTCCCACGTTAGACGTACTACGCTTTGCTGATGGGTTTTGTATTCTGACGAAAGTGAGCCCGGAAAGTGTGTGCTCGCGAGTAATTGTAAATTTTTGGTTATTGATTCCATATAGGACCAATCACTTTCATTTAACGAATCCCACTACAGTCTCTGGGTAGCACTCTGTGGATTCTCATGTTGTTGGACCTTCATTGACTTCCTCACATAGTTGTTTCCCTGATAATCGTTCTGTATTTCCGATTAATTTGTTGTACTCTGAGTTTTTCTTTATAGGTATCTTAGTTTTGAGTGATCTTGGCCCTATTGAATAGCCTTCTCAACACTACCCTTGGATTTTAAGAGGTATTTATTTCACCAAACCGCATTACCCTCTATGTTCCTTATTTTTTCTGGGTAGTTTGTGGACGTTACTTATTTATTTCACTGCTACTTCAACATCTTATACTACCTTCGTGGAAGCAATGCCTTCCTTAAGAGACTACTTGAGTGACTATATATCCCTCCCACTTGGTCTTTCGAGAGTTCCTCTTTTTTTACCCAGGTTCAGGAAGGACAAAATAAGGTAAAAAAAGGATACCATAAGTACCCTAATTTGACGTTTAAATAGGTTATAAAACTATACTCCCAAAGGAGCAAAACTGATTACTTTGTTTGGGCAAAGATGTAACATTCTTTGTAAAAAAAAAACAAAAAAAAACAATTTAGACCAATATCCGTCGACTCAAAATTTTTGAGAAAATAAACTGGGTCAACAGAAGGAATCAAATGCGGTGTACTATGGGGAATTGTTATGGGACCTATTTTTTTAACTTATATAGAGATAACCTGTTTATGTTGATCCAAAAGGACAAGTCATTAGTTGAGTAGATGATATGTTTATGTTTTATTAGGAAGAAACAGGATCCAGATTGAATAATACGATTAGGCAAGATTTTAAATGAGTTATAGATTTTTTTGATGAAAATCTGACCATAAACACGCATACATGTTTTAGGTTCTTAACTCAGCAAAAATATAGTGTTTTCTTGTACAATAATAACTGTTAATTTTAATAAAAACCATATAAGTTATGTCCTTTCGAGATTCTAAGTGAATTTTATTGGAATAAAATGCTCATAATCTACTGTTTCTAAGAATCTACATATGTCTTGTGATAATTTGGTTTTTCGTATCAGTGCTCATCACAAGTTACACACAGTAATAATCTAACCGAAACCAAGTCGCGGTTTATTTGGACATGTGTTTGTAAGGAGTAGTTCAGCAATCGGACCAGGTAATTATATTCCGTTTGAAAGTTTTTTTTTTTCTAGATTCAGAGAGCGAGGTTGTAATAAGTTATTTCAGCAGGAATTGTATGGCCGATAAAACAGTGACCTAGTTCTCTTTGTGGGAAAATACCTCTAGTAAGATCTGATCCTTCGACTGGTGTCAAATTTTAAGAACTCATAAGGGTAGTTACAAGGAGAAGCTTCAGTGTTATGTCCATCATATAGAGAAAACTTTCCAAGAAGGCCATGTTTGAAAACATATTTGATAACCTCTGTGTTTACAGGTTAGTTGATAGCCCGTCGGATAAAAAAGAGTGATTTGAGCGGGGCTTGTAGCTCTCAATTTATATGAAATATAAAGGTTTCTCAACAAGAGCGCCGGATTTGAATTTGCCGCCATTTTGCTTGAGCGAGTAGAAGGGTGTTTATTTTTTAATAGCTGTCGCAATAATCCGCCAAGTGATGGGTCGAAATTCGTCGTTTAATTAACAAATTTGAGATAAAATTCACTTTTGATTGATGTGAATACCAGTGTTAGTCGTCGTCTTGGTCGGTCACTCAAAAACACATCCGCAGTGAAAGAAAGTGTGGCCGATAGTCCAGGCACTTTCATTAAACAATGTGGTTAAGAATTTAACATTACCAGAATTAGTCTGCAACGAATTTTGACAAAAGACCTGCATTTGCACGCGTCAAGGTTCAATTGACGCAAGAAATCAAGCCAAAGGACCATGCGCAGCGCCGTGGATTCGTTGATGGGTACTGGACAGCCACCAAATTTATGCGGGTTTCTCGAAGACAATCATTTCCCCTGGTGAGGCACATTTTCAATTCAACGTGTACGTAAATAAGCATAACTGTCCAATTTGGGATGCTGACAATCCTCGTGTAATACTCGAACAACCAATGCATCCGGCGCGAGTAACTGTTTGGTGCGCATTTGGGGCTGGAGGAGTGACCGTATTTCTGGAAAAAAAAATGCGGTTGCAAATGCGCTAACTGTTAACGGTGTGCGTTATCGCGAAATGTTGACTGAGCTTTTCTAGCCCGAATTGGATAGAATTGATGTGGAGCATATATATGTTTTACCAACAAGACGGTGCGACCTGCCAGATAGCACGCAAAACAATGGAGTTACTGGGGACCAAGTTTCCAGACCGTGTGATCTCTCGGTTTGGTGATCACAATTGGCCACCAAGATTATACAATCTAACGCTGGTGGACTTCTTTCTATGGGGCTAGAAAAGGTATATGCGAACAAGCCACAACACCTTAAAGATGAGATACGGCACGTTATTCGCGAAATTGAGCCACAGTTATGCGAAAACGTTATTCAGAATTTTAAGAAAGGAATGACCCTGTGCCAGAGGTTTGGTGGTGGCCATTTTCTTGATGTTCTATTTCATGTTTAATGGCAACTATTCCGCTTCACGTTGAAATATAAACATTTGATTAATTTGAAAAAAGTATTTTTCTTAAAAATTAAATCCGGCGCTCCTGTTGAGACACCGTTTACAACAATACAAACCATTTAAACCCGTGCTTTTTGCAACAGGGGCGTCACTATTAGTGAATTTTCATTAAGAAAATTCACTAATGTAAAGGTATCGACGGGGAGACTTTCGGAAAATTTCTTCAAATGAGCATTATATATATATATATATATATATATATATATATATATATATATATATATATATATATATATATATATATATATATATATATATGTATGTATCCAACCGATAACTCAAAAAATACTTCACTGATTTGGACCAAATTTGGGAATTACCTTTATTTTGTTAACGGCTTGGATGAGTTCGTTCATCAGATCTTGACGTCAAATTTTTCTTAACTAAAAATTAAAAATATTTTTTTAAACGCAATACCTCTCAAATTGTTCAAGTGATTGAAACGAAATTTTACAACCTAAAAGAACATAAACAGACGTGGCTGTGTACCAATTTTCAAGTCTTTTGATCGAAGAAAAATAAAGATATTCTAAATTAATATTAAAATGATCCTCGACATCACTTCATATTCTGTAATGCAATATCTACAATGTTAGACAAGGACAGACGACGTTACCTGTCCTGCTATGCTATTTAAATAAATCGCAAATAGATAACATTGGAAGTTACATTATTGCAACATGTCAGCATGTAGATCATTGAGAGGTCTACGACAGGGACGCCATCTCGGTGCGGAACCAGGTAGTATGTTCTCACTGCAGGTCTAGTAACACAAAATGTTATAGACGTGTACGTTTGATATTTTACAACTGACTTTTAATTAACTTAACATATTTAAAACATGGAAATAAACATTGAAAATAAATATTGGACGATGGTTATAAATAAAAATTGTGAGGTAATGACTTTAAACAATACAATTTTGCGTAAATTACAAAATCTGTATATCAGTAAATCATATTCTAAGAGCAGTGTTAAACACTTGGTTTTTAATGCTTGTTAATTGAGCCACGACAGGACCCCTTAGACATTATTATTATTGTATAACTGGGGGAAATAACTAATGCATTATGTAGTGATAGCAACAGTATCGGCATTTTTAGTGAATTTTTATTTTAAAAAATTCACTAATAGAGAGGTATCGATGGTGAGACTTTGCAAAAATTCTTTCAAATGAGTGCGAACTAGGACCCCTAGAACCCATATCCGGGGTCAGTTTCAATATTTATATGTTTAATTATTTGTTGAGTTAGTTGTTGGATACATATATATATATATATATATATATATATATATATATATATATATATATATATATATATATATATATATATATATATATATATATATATATATATATATATATATATATATATATATATATATATATATATACAACAACTAACTCAACAAATAATTAACCGATTTCGATGAAACTTGGTAAGTGCCTTTCTTTTATTAATGGCTTGGATGAGTTCGTTAGTCAGAAAAATCGGACGGGGTTTTCTGGGAACATTTTGAGTTTTCTTTCGAAAAAATTTTTTCTCCGAAAGTAACAAAGCTGTTTTAATGAAATTTAGTACGCATGTTGCCTCAGGAGAGATATTACTAGGTACCAAAATGCAACTTTCTAAGTTAAGAGAAAATTGGGTTATTCAAATTTTAAATTTTCTTTCGAAAAAATTTTTTTCTCCGAAACTTACTAAGTTATTCTAATGACATTTTGTGGATATCTTGCCTTAGGAAAGACCTTACTACGTATTAAAATTAAACTCTCTAAGTTTATAGAAAATTGAGTTATTTAAATTTGAAACATTTAATAAAAATTCACTACCATAACGCACTTGCTGCGTCCCGAGTTTTATAGTTGGTCTCCGTGCGAAAGACAATATTCGTTAGGTTCGTTGTGTTAAATTTAGTACCACGGGCGTCAATGTTCTTTGCAAGTATCAAGACCTGGTTGTCCAGTGTAGTCTTGTCTTACCTTGTGCTTATATATGTAATATAAACATAAAAAAAAGTGAAACAGCAAGTGAATTTATTTATTTAAGTGATGTCTTCGATATTATGTGAAAAGGGCATTATAGACGACGTTGTGGCATGTAATTTCGGTAAATTTACAGTTTCCTGCATGGAGGGTTTTTAGATTTTTTTCGGAAACATGCTTAGAACCCTCCTTGGATGCACAAGCCACAAGGCAAATTTGTTGCACACAACCCCCAAGAAAGTTAAGCGACCAGGAATGAATAGGGATGCTGGGCGGGGAGGAAATAATAGCGGAAAATACAAAAAAAAAGTTAGTGCGACTTTAAAAAGATGCGTTTTTCACATTTTGCAGCAATACCTCCTTCAAGCCCTATCTACCCCGCACCGCATCCATATTTTCCCAGGTCCAGTAACTTACTTGGGGGTTGCTCCCAAAAAATGTTTCTTGTGCTTTATGCTTTGCCGGTAGTTGTACGCATGTACAGGGGGAAGGAGAATTCCCTGTGTTTTTGGGTGAGGGGACAGAAACCCTCTTCGACCTGGGGGTTCTTCGTTCCATTGTGCATGGATACAATCACCTTCAATGCATGAACCACGGGAATTTTTTTATGCACAGCTTTCTAGGGTATCTTTTGTTGAGTATATTTCCTGTTTATCAATTTCTTTGGTTGAGTTTTGTATCCAAATTACTGTATAAATATTTTTGATAGAGCTCACGTTTTTGCTTGCCTTTCTTTGCCTTTTTTTACTGTTCCTAAGTAAATAAAGCAATGTTTTATAACTTTTAATATAAGGATAAATGACTATAATATATTGATCTTATGGAAATTCACTACCTTAACGCACTTGCTGCGTCCTGAACATTTTTTTATTCCTAATTTTGTTATTCTTGTTAATAATAATAGTAGTTAAGGAGTCTGCAAAATATGCTGATTAATATGTTCCAGCCGTAGAAAACTGACAAAATAAATAGTATAAGAAACCGAACATTTAGTGATACTTCGTATGCATATACATAATTGGGCATAATTATTATAAAATGTAGGTTTAAAAACAAGCTACTGGGTTTATTCACCTGTACTGTATTTCAATATGCTATTTATAGAGACATTTTATTCTAATTTGTATTCACCTAGATGGTCATGTTAGCAATCCAACGTCAACGTCATAATGCTCTGGACATTTATGAAGCATAAATTTAATCATATTATTGTGGTACTTAGATAGCAGGTCATAAACAGTGGAACACAATAGGGCATAACTCTCCATCAAATAAATGGAGATATATGTCACTGTTGATAACGTCACGTAGAATTGCCGGAAACAGTTAGGCCTATTCATGTATATGTTTAAACAATATGTAAATGCCATCACTGGGTGATGAACATAACTGACTATGTTGAATTATTACGGTAGGTACTTTAGCACTTTCGCAGCTTATGAAATCGTCATTTAGGTAACAAATTGCAGAAATGTACACAGGGTTATAATAAAGATGTCGACACTATTGTAAAATCTACCCAATTTATGCCTTGATTCCTACGCTATCGATAAAAGAAACCATACGTACACCACTACTTTTATGAAGCCCCCGTAAAAAATGAATACCTCTCTCAAGCAGTGGCGATTTCTCCTAGTGAGCTAGGTGTGCGCCACACACCCTAAAATATAATCAAAATGTGCACAGTTATATATGTTTTATTTCTTTTTCCCTTAGGCTTAATACACTACATATTTTATGACAATCGATTTAATTTACTTATTTGATTTCATAAATAGTCGGTTAATAGTGACTTGGAATGAAGTAGATACCACGTCTTGTAACATATTCAGAGAATATGAGTAGATCAATAGCAACTGGGAATGAATTCGGTCAGTCCCCGACCCACGTGTTTAAAATAGTGAGGAAAATACAATTGATTTTAACACTGCAGTGAGCCATAAAAATTTGATTAACTCAGTTTTCTATAATCTTGGAAAGTTTAATTTTGGTAGGTAGTAAGGTATTTCCTAGGACAAGATATCCACCAAATTTCATTAAAATAACTTTGTAATTTTTGGAGAAAAAACTGTTTCAAAAGAAAATTTAAAATTTGAATAACTCAATTTTCTATAAACTGAGAAAGTTGAATTTTGGTACTTAGTAAGTCCTCTCCCAAGGCAACATATATAGTAAATTTCATTAAAACAGCTTTGTTATTTTCGGAGAAAAAATTTTTTTTGAAAGAAAAACAATTTTCCCGAAAAAACCCGTCCGATTTTCCTGCCTAACGAACTCATCCAAGCCATTAATAAAAGAAAGGCACTTGCCTAGTTTCATTGAAATCGGTTAATTCTAGGGGTCCTAAATCGCGCTCATTTGAAAAATTTTTGCAAAGTCTCACCATCGATACCTATCTATTAGTGAATTTTTTTAAATAAAAATTTACTAAAAATTGTTCAGGACTATAATAAGGATGCATTGATCTCTAGTTAACCTTCACAGTTTCTATTGTCAAAACAACGACTAATAACTTATATTAGAAATGGCATGTAAAGTTTCAAGTCAAAAAGTCAAAGAATAGTCGCACAATAAAGTAAAAAAAAAAGAAAAGAATATCAATCAAAATAACTATTAAATTTAGCTTCAACCCTCATTTTTATTGTGCTTTTCATCATCTACACGATTAAACAATTGAACACGTGTGCGGAGAGTAAACTTTACCGTTTAATTTCCGCACACGTGATTAGATTAGATGAGGAAAATCACAAAAAAATGTGGGCAGGAGCAAAAATTTGGAGTTGTTTGGTTTTTTTTTGGAGGAAAAGCGTAGGGTGTACTCACTTTTGCGACATGTTTTTGTCATATTTTACACATTTTTGGGGATCGTTCATATCAAGCTAAAGAAGGGTGTATTCCTCTATTATATTACGTTTTCATGTAGTGCCTGCACGCCCCATACGGTTTACGTGCCTTTGTAGATTTCCCCTCGTTTCATGAATATCGATCCTAAGTTGACGTTGACATATAAAACCAATTTCATGTCATACATTTTGAAGTCTGACATTATAAGACATCAGTCACCGCCCCCCTTGATCGCTCAGACCTCGGCATGATCACTGCTTCCTGCGCAATGCAACCCGAGGTCACACAGTCATCACACCCACGTATCGTTTGACATTACAACTCCGCGAACTGGGACGAAATGCGGGATTACTTTTCCTCATTTCCATGGGCGTCTGTCTGCTTCTCCCATACTGACCCCTCTGATATCTCACAAAGCGTCACCGAAATCATCCAAGCTGGCATGGAATTATTTCTTCCACGTACACAGAAAACCTCTTCAGACACTAAAAAGCCCTGGTTCTCTAAATCCTGTGACAAGGCTAGACTTGAAAAGGTCAAAGCTCACAAAACGCTTCTACACAATCTCAGTCAAGAAAACTGTCAAGCATTTAACGGCGCAAGAAACCGCTATGTCCGCATTTTTTCTGACGCAAAAAACTCGTTTAATAACCACATCAAAAATAAAGTCCTCTCAAGCTCCAACGGCAGCAAACCCTTCTGGACTCTTGCTAAATCTATTGGGAATAATTTCTGCAAGAGCACGTTCCCACCTCTTGTTTCAGGGGATGAAATTGTTTCTGCCGCCCTGGGCAAGGCTGAACTTTTTGCCTCGTTGTTCGCCGGTAATTCTACTCTCAACCCACCTCTAAATGTTCAACCACCAACAGTCCCCAATGTCGCGCATAAAATGACGGATATCATTTTCAAAACTAAAAAGGTACGAAAGATGCTCTCTTCTCTCAATACCAGGAAAGCCTCTGGCCTTAACGAGATCCCAGCAATTGTTCTGAAAAAATGCGCACTTGAACTTGCCCCTGTCCTGACTCGTCTGTTTCACACATCTTACAATATATGCATATTCCCTAGTAACTGAAAAACTGCTCGAGTACAACCCGTCCCCAAGAAAGGATCCAAAGCGCTTCCTAGCAACTACAGGCCTATTTCTCTCTTTTCAGTCGTCTCTAAGGTGATGGAAAAGTATATAAACACCGAATTACTACAATTTCTTGAAAAACACAGTCTAATCCACGACAGGCAGTATGGTCGGCGCAGATCAACTGCCGACTTCATTTCCTTTGTCACCCATTCTTGGAACAAGTCTATGGAACTACACGGTGAATCCCAGATTGTCGCTCTAGACATATCCAAAGCATTCGACCACGTCTGGTACGCAGCGCTGCTTAATAAACTTCCGGCCTATGGCCTACCACCAAAACTCTGTACCTGGACAGAAAATTTCCTCTTCAACCGGATCATTTCTGTTGTCGTGGATGGCCATTCCTCTAAACGGTATCCAATTAATACAGGAGTCCCTCAAGCTTCACCTTTAGCCCCTACTTTGTTTCTCCCCCCACATCAATGACCTCCTCTCTAGCACATCCAACCCAGTTCACAGTTACGCGGATGACAGCCCCCTCCACTCAAATATACAATATTCTAAGCATGTCTCTTTAGCCCAAATAGATGAGGATCGCAGACTCATGGAGGGTTCTTTCTCTGTGGATCTCCAAAAATATTAGGCTGGGGAAGTAGAAATCTTGTACAATTCAACTCCACCAAATCTCAGCCTTGCTTTCCACCTCATAAGAGATACACCAGCACTAGACCCATCACAATGAACAACCAAGTTATTCAAAGTAATGAGTCCTTTTCACTTGTTGGCATTTCTGTGGATCGAAATCTCAATTGGCACAAACATGTCACATCAATTGCAGAAGCGGCTGCTAAGAAATTAGGTTTCCTCTTCCGGGCTTGCAAATATTTCGAATACTGATCCCACATCTGGGGTGCCGCTGCCGCTCTATACTCGCTATCCTGGACTCCAATCAGAAGAGAGCAGCTATACGTCTTATCGGTGACCCTACCCTCACCCAAAGGCTGCCATCCCTTGCCCACCGACGTGCTGTTGGTGACTACTCTCTCTCTCATAGATGCCTGCACGTGCACTGCTCAGAGGAGCTTTCTTCCATAGTTCCTCCACCTGCTGCCCCCAACAGATCTACCAGGGAAACACAGCGAATGCACCCTTTTACTGGCCAGGTCACCAGACATAAAACATCTTGTTATGTCCGCTCTTTTGTCCCTAGGACTTCCACTGGAATTCCTTGCAGACACATGTTTTTCCTTCTCCTCCGAACCTCCACCCTTCAAGTTCAGAATTAACAAGTTGCCTCTTCCCTCATTGTCGGCACCCACGGTACGATAGTATTTAGGCTGTGAGCCCTCGTTGTGTGTTGTTGAAATAAAAAATTATTGCAAGAAAGAAAAGTTAGGTAATAAAAATTTTCAAAAAACCAAACGTAAAAACCATGAAAAGTGAATATATTCAGTGAAATAAGGTACTAAAGCATTACATGAGTATATTTATATCGGTCATGTGAAGTGAGATATGCTCCAAAACATGTCGCAAAAATACGTACGTACAACTTACGCTTTTCCTACAAAAAAATCCAAATAACTATAAAGATTTTCATTATCTACACCCTACAATACGCCTGTATACAAAATGTCATAAGAATCCAACACATGTGCGAAAAGTATACATTCACCGCTGCGTGTGAAGTGACAAATTAAAAAAGTAAAACCAGTTCCTCGGAAAAGTGACCTCGTAGAAAACCTTTCTGCATAATTTTTTAACAAAAATGAGATTGGCCTCTTAAACAAGAGGCTTAAATTCGGTTTGCAGTCTCCAAAAGACGATCTAGTAGATGTAATTCCTAATATTATAAGAGGAATAAAAAATTACCAGAATCTTCGAAAAACTTTATTCGGGAAGCATGTAGATACAATTACAAAAAATTTGAAAAAAAAGTTTACAAAAACAAATTTTTTTATCACATGTGTAACCGTCTACTTTCGAAGGGTGGAGTGGTCGGTCGGGAAAAGAAGGTTAACTCGAGCGTCACCACATTCTCAGAATATCTAAGGTTTTGGGGAAAAGCGGAAGCCCAAAAGTAGCGGAGGAATTAGTAACGGACCACCCGGTGGAAGCAGGATACCTAGGCGAGACTAGTGGAGATTATTATTTTCCAGGGGTCGGATTTGCTTGAAAGATAAATTAGTTCAGATAGCCATGAAATACATAAAAATAAATATTTATTCAACTGCTAAAAACATACACAGGTGAAATATACATTTATGGGTTGTGAGCAGAACAGTCAAATGAATATAAATTTAAAGGTTCTTACCAGGGCTGATTCGCAAATAAAAGTTATGCAAAATAAAAGCGGGCGTAACCTTTGTTTCAGTTTTCCCCAAGCATAAAGATTTAGACCGCGATATTACTCTCGTTCCAACGGATTTGAACCCTTGAGGATTTTGACTAAGTTATCGTGACACGGAAAGGTCAATACTTTACAATATCGCGTCTCTCTGACCACCCCTAGGGTCATAATGGGGGATGAGATATCGTAGACTATTCGTAGACCTCCAAACCTTAAGTTATTTTCTCAAGTATGGCCGCCTAATGGGTTTCTATTAGAGTACTTTAACTTGGTCCATTGGAGTCTTTTGGTTAGTAAAACACGCTATTTATTTACACAACGGTATATGAACAAAACAGTTTGGAACGAAATGCAATTAAAAAGAAAACAAAAAATATTTCGGTTGCCTAAACTCTGTAATTTTCTAAGGATAACTGTTCAAACAAAAAGAAGGGGAAACACATCTATAAACGGATTGACAAGGAAAATAAAATTATTTAATGAATGCAGTAAAGTTTTAAGAACAACGGTCTATATATATATATATATATATATATATATATATATATATATATATATATATATATATATATATATATATATATATATATATATATATATATATATATATATATATATATATATATATTGTTTTGAAAAACGGGATGTGTTTGGCAACGGATTTCAGATGCTACTATTGATATCGGAGTAACTAAATCGGACATTTTTTAATGGATCTTGAATCGGAAAACTGAATGCGGAAGACTCAATTCGGAAAACTGAATGAAATAAACTGGCCAGCGAGTCAGCTTATATATGGTAAAATATATGCATCCATTCTTAGTTCTAGAAGTTTTGGGGGTCTTTGTTTATCTTATGAACTGATTACAATATTTACGATTGAAAATTTTTGTGAATTTAAACATTTTCGGCAGTGGTATCAGAGAAATAACATTCCAATGTTGACTTAATCTACTTGAAAATATATTTTGTACGGCTTTTTACTTATATAAAGGTGTTTTAAAAGGATATTTGGGCAAAAATGTTAATAATAAATATTTGCAGGGTCTTGTTTTATTCACTTTCAGTTGAATGCAAAAATGTTTGAAATTTTTGTCAAAAAGCTTTTTGTGGAAAGCATATCTTGGCAGATGTGTAAATAGCTTTCAGAGGTTTGTTGGCCAGGAAAATTGGACCATTTCTTTTCAGGAACATTTTAAGTTTATTTTCGGGAAGTTTTTTTACTTTTTCCAACAATAAAGTGTTTTTGATGAAATATGGCACATTGCTGCTACTATACTGGTTATACCTACTATTAGTCAAATTTGATGCCTTTTATTAAAATAAAAAAAAAACGTTTGTCTACTTCCGCGACTATGGCCAATCGCCGACGGTTTCACCTCACTATCCTGAAAATCTTGCCGAATCCTTGCATTTCTGTAAGGATGGTAGGGATCTTTAACGTGCCCAACATCGCATGGTACACGGGATCGACAAATTTACCCGCCCTCCGAAGGATGGAACGTGCAGACATTCAACTTGACTAAACACAATTCCACAACTTCGGTTGATGTTAATTTTACAGTATGTACTGAAAAAGTGAAACTGAACTGAATTATTTCTAAGAAATTAGATTTATCGGAACGAAATGGAAATTTCGTTACAAACGAAAATAGTTCAGCGACTACGGGAGAAAGATTATTTTATGTCAAAGCAGGTAAAGGTAATAAGGTTGTGATTTTGGACAAAACAGATTATATGTTGTATTTTGTTTCTTTAATGTCGATTTCCGCGACTATGGAGAATTACCAACGCCAGGGAGCAGTTTCACATCCTGAAAATTTTGGATAGTGGCGATTTTTAGGGTGCCCAACATCGAATGGACATGGGACAGGCGATTTCAGAAGGGCGAAACGTGCAGTTCAACTAGCTGAAATACAATTCCACAGCGTCGGTTGAAGTTAATTGTACAGTATGCACTGAAAATGTGAAAGGGGAACCATATGAATCGACTCCAGTACCCTTCGGTTCAGAGGCACACGTCCTTACCACTAAACCACCTAGGGTCTTAAAAAAGATTATAAAGATAGAATTATTAATGCAATAGACAGGACCGCCTGACAAAAATGATTTCTGACGTTAAAAATAATTTGAAGAGTTCTGACAACCTTACAACAAAGGGCTGCCAAGCCACAAATCGAAAAGTCCCCAAAAAATATGGTCTCCCAAAAATTCATAAACCGGCAAAATCTGACACCTATATTTCGGCTATAGATTCTCCGACATATAATTTGGGGAAGTGGTTGACAAATAAGTTTAAAGGCTAAAAGTTTTTCAGTAACAATTCACTTGAATTTATTGATAAAGCTAAATGTGTTAAATTGGTGGAAGTATAAAGTTATGGTGTTTAGATGATGACATACAAAGCAAGGCAAACGCAGGCAAAAAGGTGCTGGGAGCTATTACTACTGTAGCTAGGAGTGATTGTATATCTAAAGAGGCCAAAGTGGCTGTATAGGCTGTAATTAACAGCGGACTGGTACCAACTGTTCTATGCGGATCTAAAAGTTGGGTGTGTCAGGCAGTCAGTATGTAAGAAAATTGCATACAGGTGGAATGGACTACCTTAGACAAGGAAAGGCACAGTTAGAAATGAATGGGTTCTGAGCGAATGTAATGTAGAAAAGTCTATTGGACAGAGCAGCGTGCTTAGCTGGTTTGGACACGTAGAGCGAATGGATCATTATAGAATGAAAAATATAATTTATGTGCATGTAAATGGTAATGAGGCCGTGGACGATATATTAAAGAGAGGGATCAGAAGTTTACGTAATAGGAGAGTGTATACGCGGAGATGTATAAATGTGGAAGAAGCAAAAATAGCTTGTCAAGACAGAAGTGCATGGAGCAATACTAAGTGAGTGGTGGACGTGCCGCCACCTAGTTGCGGAACCAAGTAGTCACGCCAGCTCCAAATAACACAAAGTGTTAAAAAATAGAGACTGTATACAACTAACAATTTATAAAATTGTCAGCCCTGGCCCATTTCTACCCCAATATAGGGACAAAGTATGTAAGACTAGATGCATTCTCGCAACAATTAGAACCGTATACCGGTTTCACTCTCATTAGAGCTCTTCAGTACGGCATACTAATTGCAGCAAAAATGCACCAAAAGTAATACGGCTATAGTATAGCCAGCCTTAAAATACTGAGTGGTGGACGTGCCGCCACCTAGTTGCGGAACCAAGTAGTATGTTGTTACGCCAGCTCCAAATAACACAAAGTGTTAAAAAAATAGAGACTGTACCTCTATATTGGGGTAGAAATGGGCCAGGGCTGACAATTTTCTAAATTGTTAGTTGTAAACAGTCTCTATTTTTTTAACACTTTGTGTTATTTGGAGCTGGCGTGACAACATACTACTTGGTTCCGTAACTAGGTGGCGGCACGTCCACCACTCACTCAATATTTTAAGGCTGGCTATACTATAGCCATGTTACTTTTGGAGCATTTTTGCTGCAATTAGTATGCCGTACTGAAGAGCTCTAATGAGAGCGAAACCGGTCTACGGTTCTAATTGTTGCGAGAATGCATCTAGTCTTACTGGAGCAACACTGATAAATAATATCGGTTTTGTAGTGTGCCTACCTCTTGTAGTAGTAGTAGTAGTAGAAGTAGTAGTAGATATAAACAATTTTTGCTTTAAAACTAATGTACTGACATAAGTGACAGATCCTAAATCCTTTTGTAGGTATACCGGTAACCAAATTGATGCCCTCTTGCAGTCAAAACATACTTGCTATTAAAAATATTTTTATGAAAATTCCCTTTCATAACGCACTTTCTGCATCCAGACTTTTTATATAATTGACGGGCCTGGACACCTGTATAACCTCTTTTATACCAGCAATATAATATTTTACTCTTAAGTATAATTTACCGTGATAATTTGTTAACATTGTCATGTGTTATTTATAAAATAACAATCTTTACAATGACATAGCCTACCTTGATTTGAAATGTCACTGATGTATACATGAACCTGTAATAAACCTCTAATAAACATGAATAAAACATGTTTCTATATGTAGATGCATGTTGCGAAAGATAAAATTAAATATCTAATTATCGTAAAAATTTAAATTGTAGCGTCTAACAGCAACTAATAACGTGAGTAAAATTAAATTAACTAAATAATTTTTTGTCAAAGATATAATTAAACTCCCTAATCATCGCAAAAATTTAAATTGTAGCGTCTAATAGCACCTAATAATTTTGAGTAAAATTAAATTAAGTAAATAATTTTTCGTAAAATAAACTACAAGTTCATTTCAAATCATTTAATAATGATTTGAAATAGACAGTCTGTCTAGGCCAGTAGGATTCAACCGGGAGTACGTGAAGACCTTAGCAAGGCTACTTACGACCTCAAGAGGACATAGCCAAAAAACAATTCAATTCTAAATGCCCAGCAACGTCACAAAGATTCTCTCGTAATTGCATCCCTGACCGTTCAGCACATCAACATCAATACATACATCAGTTGGTTTTAATCGTTTGTAGTGTAGCCACAGCATAATCAAATCTTCAGCCCCGCGGTTGTCCGTTATTTAGATTTAAGTGCTAATTCTCTTGCCATATTGCGGTAAACAAATTTTGCTTACTTTCAGTAACATATACTATATGACTGTCTGATCATTTTGGTTTTAGTGAAACATGGATAAATTCGTTCTAAAGGTGTCTAAAAAGTAGAAAACAAATAATGTGGAATCCTCAGAAAACACTTTCAACATCTCTGCAATGGAAACCTACGGCCCTTCCTTTGCTAATTCAGAAAGTGGTAGAAAATGTCGTTTTCTGTCTGTGCAAGAACAGGGCCCGTCGACCTCGAAGTCAAAATCATTAAAGTATCAATGTTTACTTCTTGTTATATTATAAAAAGTTCGGGACCCAGCAAGTGCGTTATGGTAGCGAATTTTCATTAAATGCTTCAAATTTAAATAACTTAATTTTCTACAAACCTAGAAAGTTGAATTTTGGCATGTAGTAAGGTCTTTCCCAAGGTAACATATCCAAGATATTTTATCAAAATAGCTTTGTAACTTTCGGAGATCAAATATTTTTCAAAAGGAAACTCAACATTTTACCGGAAAACCTTGCTGGCTAACGAACTCATCCAAGCTATTAATAAAAGAAAAGTACTTGCGGATTTTCATCCAAATCAGTTAATTACTTTTTAGTTATCGGTTGGATACATACATACATACATACATACATACATACATATATATATATATATATATATATATATATATATATATATATATATATATATATATATATATATATATATATATATATTGAAACTAACCCCGCATATGGGTTCTAGGGGTCCTAGTTCGCGCTTATTTGGAAAAATGTTTGCAAGGTCTCACCATCGATACCTATCTATTAGCGAATTTTTTTAAAATAAAAATCCAATAAGAAATGAAATTTAAATGTTTAAAAAACTTAAAAAAAGTTGATATATGTACTAGGTTCGCACGGCTATGTAAGGGTACGTGTAATATTAATAAAAAGTCTGGATGCAGCACGTGCGGTATAGTAGTGAATTTTGATTAAAATGTTTTTAATAGCAAATGTCTTTTTTTAATGAAAGTGGGCACCAAATCTGATTAGCAGTATAACCTATATAGTGGAAAAACAATGTACCATATTTCATCAAAATAACTTTATTGTTTGAAAAAGTACAAAAATTTTCCGATTAGACATACTGTAAAACTTAAGACAATAAAGGATAATAATAATAATAATACAGAAAATCTGCACATCTGGGCAGAGAGGTTTCCTAATAATCCGAAATATCACATGGCATTGCAACGGCTGGATAGCAGGAGGCGTACTACCACTGGCAGTTTAAAATTAAAATCACGAGTTCGGAAGAAACTAAAACTGACGAAAATAGTGGAATTGGCCAAGAGTTAGCTATACGGGCAAGGTTTTGAAAATCGCGTTATCGCGTTACATTTTGCAATTGGGTCACCAGACAAATTCAAGGAAAGTAACAGGTTCCTAAACAACGTTATATCCCTTATCACTACAAATTTAATTTCTTTTCTTTCCACTTTTTTAAGGTAAATAGACGGAAGATGCACTACTGGGAGGAAGAAAATTCCCACTGGATAAAAACTGTGCCAAATCCACATCCATGGTCAATTAATGTCTGGTGTCGTATAATCGTGGATAAAGTTATTGGTCCGCATTTAATTGAAAAGCATTTAAATGGAGAAATGTACATCATTTTTTTTAAACCTAATTACCCCAATTATTAAACCAAACTATAAACCCAGATATGTGGTTGTGGTTTCACAGGATGGAGCTCCAACCCATCATGCAACAGAGGTCCGTAATCATTTGAATGAAATATTTGAAAACAGGTGGATTGGTCGAGCGGCTCCGGTCAACTGGCCTACTAGTTCCTCGGATTTGACCCCCCTGGATTATTTCTTTTGGGGTTTTTATAGAGGACAAAGTGATGGTGATTGCACCTACAACTTCAGATCATACGAAAAACAGAATCCGCTTTGCCTGCTCATTGGCCACGCCAGAAATGTTGCAGTATGTACGGGATTCACTTAGAAAAAAGAGCGAGAGAGTGTTAGAAGTTGAAGGGGAGCATTTTTAACAATTTCTCACGCATGCCAGACGATAAATAAGTTGAAATTTGTTTGTTAAATGTTTTTTGGATCTTTACCTAATAAATCACAATTACGTAACCTCCAGAGGATATTAAAAAAATTGCACACAAACTAGTTTTTTACGTAAAGTGTATTTTAGAATTTGCTAGGTAATCTCTTGCCCATGGGTAGCTCAGATATTCATATATAACTTGCTTCTGCATTTGTTTATTTTGCCGTGTACGTCGTTAATTTCGTATCCATCATGGCACAGCCACCAGGTCTTTTCTATACTGCTGACTTTGGAGTTCTCTAATTAAAATTGCATCTAAGTATCGGTGCTAAATTGTACGACGCAGGTTAGAAGATCATGCTTATGCTTTTTTATTTGCATATAACCCACTCGTCCATATACCACAGGTGGCTTAATTTCTTACTATAATGTGGTAAGGTGTCTATTCTTGTCGTTGTCTATTAACTAGCTGAGCAAGTCGACGAAGTGCGAATCAAAACCAGAGAAGACTGAGGAAATTCCCTTGAAAAATTCCTGATCTAATATTTATTATAGGCATTTATTATTGTTGTTATTATTATTACTCTATAAAAAAGTGTCGGTACTGCTACTTTGTATGGAAATCGACGGAAAACAAAACGAAGCATTAAAACAATCTCTTCTTTTTTACTTAGTTACATATGAATGTTTTACAGCATACCTCCTCTATGTGATTAGACATAGGCATTATAACTAAGAGGCATCCAAGGACTGTCATCAAAAAGTTATGTGAATATATTGTTTTACTAGAATTCCCAGCCATTATAGTTTCAACCGTTTCAAGTTTCTACATAATCTGACACTAAAATTGCTGGCTCTATTCTTATTGTTCAAATAGTTACGCAATTCTCTCAGACAAGCTTCTTATAGAATTCGAATGCTAAACTCGTTAATTATTTCACAGCATGAGAAATGATCTAAATTAATTTAAAATTTAATTTATTTTATACCGGAAACTAATATGGTATATAAATTGTATTAATGTGCAACATAAAATTTGAAGAAAAAAAAAAAAAACGGGAAGTTTTATACCTTTCTTTAACTTTACTGCGACCACGGCCAATTACCGACGCCAGCGATCAGTGTTGCCCCGCCAACCTCCTTTTGGTAGCACTAGTTCACTAGATGATTGTACAGTGAAGGAAAGTTCGCTATGTCGGTGTTGGATAGGTTTAAAACTGCACTATTGGAGCATTTGACATGTTTGAAAATTTTTATTTCTTCTAAGACAAATTGTTCAACTCCAAAACTTGAGGGATGTAAAATCTTAGCATCAGTATTCTTATTGAAGCAGTGACCACTCTCTCTTAAATGACAACCAAAAACTGACGTCTCATTACCGACCTGATTTCTACTTCTGAGGCGTTCTGACACCCTGGTGCTTAATGATCTTCCTGTTCTCCCGATGTAGATAGCATTGCAATCGGGGGCCCCCACATGTTAAACGATAAACACCTGACTTCTTAAGGTCTGGCATATTGTCCTTGTTATGGATGAGCATATTACTGACTGTGTTCGTGAATTTGAACGAAAACTTCACATTGTCTCTCTTGAGGGCTTTAACTATGGTGTTGGACACAGGAACACTATAAGTGAAGGGAAAATAAGAGACTCCTGCTGATTGGGCGAGAGGTAAACTGGTGCTTATTTCCACTAAGAGCTGACGGCTCTTCTTACTGACCATCCTGTCGACGATACTAACTGGATACTCGTTGTTGACTGCGAGTTGCTTGATGAGGTTTAGTTCTCTAATGAAATTCGTCCCCGACAGTGGGACTCTGAACAGTCTGTCGACCAAGAATCTGATTGAAGCCACCTTGTGAGAAATGTGGTGGCAAGACTTGAACGGAATCAGCTGGTCGGTTTGAGTGGGTTTTCTATAAATGTCGAAAATGATGGACCCGCTATTTCTATTCAGCTTCAAGTCGAGGAAACTTATGTATGAATCAACTTCTGACTCCATAGTGAAATTCATGTTGACGTGTAGGTTGTTGAGCCAACTCAGGAACAGGTAGAGCTGCTCTATGGTACCCGACCAAACCACAAGTATTTCATCGACACAGCGTGACCAGGATGAAATGTAAACTAGTGCTACCAAAAGTCTATGAATTTTCTATGGCCAGAGTTATGATGGATATGAAGATGGCTGTTCTGTGGCTTCCCTTCCCTTTTAATATCTGACATATCTCCTATTCTGTCATCTCTTTTTTAGTTCGCCGTTGTGCCGTCTATGCAGCGCCACCCGTTCCCTTGAATTTTCACAAATGGCCGACCTTTGCTCCTGTTTTGTGATTAAATTGCCGTTTTATATTGATTGAATTACATTGTGAATCTCGCACATTCGGGTGCGATGTTGTTGGACCTCTGATACAATAGATGAAAATCACAACTTGGTCAACCTTTGTATATTTTTGACTTGAATTTTCAAGAATTCAAAAGTAAGTACAGATGCCATTTTGTTTGCTTAATTCACTTTATAAAATTTTAAACTCCTTTAAGGTTCTCATGGAGTTTCTGCTTGAATGTGTAGCCTTCTGTTACGTTTTTGCTCTGTCAGTTCACTCCACATCTTTTCAATTTTCAGTTTTTAATTTCACAGTTGACTTTTGCACTTTGTCATTAACTTGATTTGCTTTAGTATTTCTGATAATTTTAGCCTGCTTTGACTGCATGTTTTTGAGTGTAATGTAGCTTTTAGCTTGTTTAGTTGTGGTCTGTAGTTTTTTACTGTAACTTTATTGGCGTTTACTGTAACTTTTAACCTATTTACAGTTTGACTTTAGATTTTTAACCTTGATGATTTCTGTAGCGTTTATCTTGAGATCATTGTGCTTCAACCGGCACAATTGCCTACCTAACAAAGTTTTCTGGCAAACCTTTTTATTGTATTTTAGATTTGCCCCTGAGGATGGCCACTAGCTAGCCGAAACGCGTAGGGTTTAATAAAATTTACTGTCGGGATCAGAAGGCTTTCATTAGAGTATTTTGATTATGTCTATCCCAGACTGTGTGCCGTTTAGGAATGAAATAAAGTAAATACCTATTGGTCAACATGCGGTCAATGTCCCCATCTTACAAAAGGTAATTTTGTTTTGGCACTTACTTATGGAGTACCCTGTATACCCAAGACTAGCTTTTCCTAGCACTTTAGAACATAAACTACAAAAGTTATATTCGAACCATGTATCAAAAACGTCAAATAAAAGTAGATACGAGACAGAAAGATGACAAAAACAAGGTACACCAATAGAAAGACGAATATAACTTTGTAAAAAAGATGAGAAAACAAGGTGCCGACTAAAAAACATTGCGAAGAGAAAGGCAAAATTTATTTGACATATTCTGACACATAATACCCCTCACAACTTGGACAAAAGGGAAGAGCTAGGATCCAGAGAAAAACTTCTAGGAAATATGGCCTCATTAATAAACCCCAAAAGCCACAAATACATAAAAGAAGCTGCTGGAGATAGAGCCTTGGTTGCAACGACAAGGCGACATTACTTTAAGTGATGATGATGATAATCATACGTATTTTCATTTGTTAGGTAACTGATTTTATTTGTGTCGACAACTACTAAACTTTGAAATATAATGACAATATTACTTTAATGTGCTCCGATCTAACAAATGCAAAAGTTTTCCCAAGAGTGCATTGTTGCAAAGTTACTTGGTTGTTTGTAACAGAGAGAAACCGCTTTTTGTCTCTTATTTCTTACAGAAAATGGAACGAGAAACCGCAAGAGACCTATTGCAGGCCGCATCTAATCTAAAACCAATCTGCTGTTAACAAAAATAGTGTGTTAGAAGTGATTCGTTCAGACATAAAACTACAAGCTCATGTTTTGTTGATAAGTAGGACGAAAGAAAGGAAAATGTATAAACATAATTGTAGTGAGTTATGTTAAAGAAACCACAAGCGTTAAATGAATATTAACTTGATGACAAATTCTTCACAGGACTAGTTTTACTTTCTTGTAAATTTGTTATAGACATCGCGAATAAAATGTGCTTTGTTGTATCAGAAACTCACGTCTTGCATGCTTTTTAGGTGTGTTCGAATATTTTAATGTATTCTATATCACGAATCTGTTTATCCAAAGTATGGTTTTATCACTTTAGTCTTGACTGCAAATATATTGTTAAAAACATATTAAGTACAAGATGTTAGGCAAAAATATTAAAATTAGCTGGGCCGTACTAAAGGTAAGTTACATTAGGACCAATTAGAATGCTTCAAGAAATAAGGATTGCATTAGATTCACTCTTTCGACAAATATTGGAGACATGTACAAATAAATTTAATAGATGGTAGATACACATACATAAATTTTTATTTTTTAACGCAATTACTTAAAATAACAAATTCAAACAAATGAATAACAATAAAACAGTTTTTTTAGACGTTTAGGTATCAAAAAGGATTTATTAAATTAAATGTTCAACATTCTGGCCGTCTTTATTTATACACAATATCATTCTGTTCGATAGCTCATTATTGCAAGCTCTTAAATATCCAATGGAGTTAAGTCAGGAGATACAGCTGACCACCTGATAACTTCATTAGTACTCAACCACCTTCCAGGAAATCACTGGTATCAATAATTTTGTACCGTGATGGTGTTATGGGAAGATGCTCTATCGTGTTGAAGCCCTGAAGTCATCTACTCTAGGGGAACAAGTTTCCTTAAAGCTGGAAGCTCATATCTTAGAAAATTTTAAAATCTTTCACAAGTTAAACGGCCTTCATAAAGATCAAAATTCCAGACCAAACGTTGACTCAAAAAACAGTCTGCTTTTATTGTACTGGATCCATCTAGGATTGTTATCAGACCAGTATTGGCAGTCATTCCTATTATTATGGAATCTACGTGTGTCGCTCCATTAAAATATTATTTAATCAGTTAATATTTTCCTCATAAAGCATTGATAACCGAGCTATAAAATCAAGCCGGTGCTGATCATCGCCAGGTCTTAAATGATGAACAAGATACGAAAAATATTTATTTCTCTTCAAGATCCTTCGGCAAGACGTGATGAAAACATTTGACTGGACACGTAATTTTCTTAGAGATGTGTGAGGATCATTATTAATAACCTGCAATACCTGTGCTACGTTTTGATTAGATGTTACAAATGTTCTTCCAACTTTTTGTTCCTTAAAATAGCCGTGATTTCTTTAGTTTATAAACTTATAAATCTTTTTACATCAGTTTGTGGTCTGTGTAGCAAAAGCACTGCATACAGCCGTTTTGCAGCAAAAGCATTTTGATATGATTCTCCATAAATCAGGATCATATTTATTTTGTCTTCATTTGTATGATGGACCATTTTGATTGATGTAACAATTTAGGCAAAACAGAAGATGCATTTATAATTCAACTGCACAAAACCTAATCTATCAAAAATGTTTATGTTATGCAAACGTCATTAATTAAGGCCCCTACATTTTTAGAATTCCAAGCACATATTAGGTAAGCAATCTCTGCCTCCCAGGTGGAATTGCCTTCCATCATAGGTAAAGTACTTTTCTGTATACAATTTCAATTTTTATCATACGGTTGTATGTAAAAAAAATATCCTAAAAATGTATAATCTTTCTGACTGTAAAATAAAGTACAGGTTGTCCCATTTGAAAATTAAAAAAGTCGTTTCCGACAAAAACGGATATTGTACTGACTGCCATGCTTTAATAGTATCTATTTTAATATCTAAAGTGTCCAGTCTTTGTGTTGAAAAAGTTGTGAGGGTTTGTATTTTGTATGCAGTGCTACACTTAACCTCAAATATCAAAAAAAAAATGGTTGATTTGGAACACTATTATTTTGTTAGATATATTTCTTCACGACTCTGCTAAAGATACGAACTTGAAGCTAAAAATTGAAAAACGTACGACAAGGATGCCCTTTATCATCATATTTTATCCCTTAGGGCTCGTCCGCGGCTTAGCCGCCCCGATAGCACTGCAGCCTTTGGCTTATTGTGCAGTTATCATCATATTAGGAAAAAAAACTATATCATCATATTAGACAATAAAAAAATACCCCAACTACCGACAAAATTAGACAAATGCCAGAATATGTTTTATTCAACCAGTGAAACCGAGATCTACAACACAGGTTTTGAACTAAAGAACACTAACTCAGCAGGCTTTGATAAAATGCCAGTTAAGCCATTTAACTCGGGGGTGCAGTAGGTGCAGTC
This sequence comes from Tillus elongatus, assembly GCA_964006375.1. Taxonomy (NCBI): domain Eukaryota; kingdom Metazoa; phylum Arthropoda; class Insecta; order Coleoptera; family Cleridae; genus Tillus; species Tillus elongatus. The sequence goes on along the minus strand of OZ023264.1, from coordinate 51,521,033 downwards.
GTACTGGGCGATGCAGATTTGGGCGGGATTTTAGCCTACATTACATTTTTCCCAATTATAAGATTAATTTTTCGTTTGCCTGCCAGATCTGTGGATACTCCATGTAAGAGTAGAAAAAATGCCATTCAACCTTTGGTTTCCAATCGTAGGAATATTTATGAAAGTCTGATTAAGATTAAACTAACAAAGGATGAGAAAGAAAAAACATGGCACAATCAGAACATTGTGAGATGTACGCCAAGATTTCCGTCTAGGTGGGGAACCACGTCGTATGTTGCCACCACAGCTCCAGTTAACAAAAAATGTTATAAATAAAGACCCTGCACAACCAACCAACAATTTTGTAAATTGCCAGCACTGGCGAATTTCTTCCCTAATATCGAGACAATGTATGTAAGGCTAGATGTATTCTCACCATAATTAGAAACGCCGACCGGTTTCGCTCTAAATAGAGCTCGTCAGTGCGCTATACTAATTATAGCGAGAACATACTATAAAGTAATATGGCTTAAGGTAGCCAGCAGCCTCCCAGAACATTGTGAGATGTAAGGCAGGCTCGCCATCTCGGTGCGGAACCAGGCATGATGTCATGACAGCTCCAGTTAACACAAGAAGTGTAGCGAGACTAAATAGGGAAGAAATCACCATGTGTATAATGCTGGATTTGTCTAAAGCTTTTGATAGCGTGTTTCATGACAAGCTGTTAAGAAAACTGGAATTGCTGGGCTTCAAGTGAGCCTCTTTGAGCTTAATGAAAATTTAATTATCAGACAGGAAGCAATGCGTGACCCTTAGTGGCCATAGTACAAGTGAATTAGTGGCAACTAAATGGAGGAAAGTATTAGAAAGTATACAGAGAAAGGTGGCAATTAGAATAACAAGTGCTTACCGAACAGTTTCAACTAAGGCAGCGCAGGTCATAGCAGGAGTGATTCCTATACATCTACTTGTAGCAGAGCGCACATATGGGAAAGATGAAAACAAGATAGTTGATCAAAACAGAAGACGGGAGAAGATGATGAGCAAATGGCAGCAATAATGGCAGCAGGAAACAATGACAGCACAGTGGACAAAGAAATTAATCCCAGAAATAAGGCCCTGGGTTACCCGAAAATATGGAGAAGTAGGATACTACTTAACGCAGTTCCTGACTGGGCACGGCAATTTCGGATCCTATCTGGCAAGATTCCGGCTGGCGAACACTGATACGTGCATCCACTGTGGAGAACATGAAGCACCACAGCACGCGGTTCTAGAATGCATCAGGTGGGACGAGATAAGAGAACGAGCTACAAAGGAGACTGGAGAACAACTGACAACAGAGAACATAGTCAAGCATATGTTAGAGACAGAAACAAAATGGAAAACAATAGAAAGTGCGGTTACGGAAATAATGAGGAAAAGGGACCAGGAAAGGAAACAAAATAGCACATCTGCTACATAAGGAGAAGCTGGTCTGAAGTAATACCGAAAGGTAGTTCCAGGCCTGCTTCGCACTGCGGGAGGTGGTTTTTAGTTGGTAAGGCATTTATCCAGAGAGAATGACTCCAACACATCTCGGTGGATGACCGAATGTCTTCTGAAGATTCCCCCCCCCCCTCTCTTTAAAAAAAGGCGCCTGAATGGAAGGCGATAGAGCGTGGTGTATCTTACGGTTCAGCCTGGGACCAGTCTTCTCCTTGCTTTATATTCAGGAACTACCTAAGTGCTATCTCAAAAGACCACCCTATTGATAACTCATTCAACATACAAGACTGTTTAGATAAAAGAAAACTATACTATTTTAGCACACCTAAATAAAATGTTGTTTTTAATAGATAAATTTCTTTAACAGCTATCTTTGATGCCACAGACATTCAGCGACAAAAGTAATTAACACTGGCATACTGGATAAATTTAAAAACTTTCGTGGTGTGACTTAAGTCGTGAAGGTGTGAAAGATTTATATGTAGAGTTCCAGCACACAATATGTAACAATAAACAATAAGTGAGCGGTATATTAACGAGCTCAGATTCATGTTGAGGTTGGACCGTGGATAATGCACACGGACACACAGGTACAAGGATACTGTTGTGCAAGAGTCCCATTGTGTATCGCATTCCAAATTAAACAATGTCAGGCATTTGCAGATTATACAATAACGAATTTCTATATCATTTAAAATAAAATATCAGTTTTGTCACATATATGGTGCATATCCGACATATAAAATGTGTTACGTAGAACAATTAAATGTAACCTGTAATTGTAGCTGTTTTGTTAAAATCAAGGAAAATGTGATTTTTACGGGACTTTAGGGCAACTTCAAAAATGTTTGTTGCAACGAGTCCTACTCTACAAACTTTCACACATTTCTCGAGCAATATAAACCTAACCTGCTGTACTTATCTGAGTTGTCACTATTTTATGAAGATTACCAAGAGTATTGGTTAAAAATATTCGATTCGTGCTCAATTTATTAAGTCGTCCAATCATTATGCCTAGTCGCCGTTTACGGAACAATTACAATCATTTAAGTGAATTAGAAAGCGCATTGTTGGTATGCGGGAAGCCGGTTTTTCAACAATTTCCGGCCGTATCGGACGTAATGTGTCAACAAAGTTACAGTGTTGGTCGAGGTGGCCTAAAGAGGGAATCCCTGCTTCCACGGCCTTCTAGCTCCCCAGACTTGACACCAATCGAACACGTAAGGCTAGATGCATTCTCGCCACAATTAGAACCGTTTTTAGTAGGGCACACTAATTGTAGCGAAAATACACCTATAAAGTAATACGGCTATGGTAGCCAGCCTTCCAACACTGAGTGGTAAGACACGAAGCAACGTGCCGCCACCTAGTTGCGGAACCAAGTAGTATGTTGTCACGCCAACTCCAAATAACACTGTGTTAAAAAATAGAGACTGTATACAACCAACTAATAATTTAGTAAATTGTCAGCCCTGGTCGATTTCTACCCTAATATAGGGACAACTTATGTAAGGCTAGATGCATTCTCGCCACAATTAGAACCGTAGACCGGTTTCGCTCTAATTAGAGCTCGTCAGTACGGCATACTAATTGTAGTGAAAATACACCTATAAAGTAATACGGCTATGGTAGCCAGCCTTCTAACACTAACTGAGTGGTAAGACACGAAGCAACGTGCCGCCACCTAGTTGCGGAACCAAGTAGTATGTTGTCACGCCAGCTCCAAATAACACAGTGTTAAAAAATAGAGACTGTATACAACCAACTAACAATTTAGTAAATTGTCAGCCCTGGCCCATTTCTGTGTCTCACCACTGTTGGAAGGCTGGCTACCATAGCCGTATTACTTTATAGGTGTATTTTTGCTACAATTAATATGCCGTACTGACGAGCTCTAATTAGAACGAAACCGGCTACGGTTCTAATTGTGGCGAGAATGCATCTAGCCTTACATACTTGGTCCCTATATTAGGGTAGAAATGGGCCAGGTCTGACAATTTACTAAATTGTTAGTTGTATACAGTCTTTATTTTTTTTAACATTGTGTTATTTGGAGCTGACGTGACAACATACTACTTGGTTCCTCAACTAGGTGGCGGCACGTTGCTTCGTGTCTTACCACTCACCTAATTGAACCCGTGTGGGATATGATTGGCAATCGACTGGGTAATTTACCCGACCACCAAATAACCTAGTTGACCTTCGTCACCAAATTCATTCAATTTCCAGCATGCTTCCAAGAGTTATCGAATGCATATGAAACAAAGGTGAGCCCACTCATCATTAAATAAGTAAGTTTTGTGCCGTTGATTCGGTACGTTCTTCCATAGCTTTAGTTGATTACGTTTAATTGAACGATTTCATGTACATCAGGTCTTAGATGGTAAAGAAAACATTAACGCGGGTTAATTAAATGAATTTATTGCACAATGGGCAAAGTTACACAGACATTAATAAACAGAAGCGACGTAATAGAAACAAAATGCCTTTCTTGTCTGGAACGTCGTTGATGGGTTGAACATGGAACAGCCTCGATGTGCTTCGGGAACAGCCCTTCTTCAGTTAGTATGTAACTAGTTTAACATACGAAGAATAAGGAGCAACCCCATTTTCTGGTACACTTAAATGGGAACGAGGGACAGCCTCGCTTTATGGTCCACGTGGTTTCCAACACTTTTCAGAATGAACGAGGAGCAGCCTCGTTCTGTGACCCACGTGGCTGCTACGGGCGTGGTGTTTGCCCAATTCCCAGGGGACACGGAAGGACTCGAACAGATTGAGTGAACTGCACTATAGCACGATCATCGATGAAAAGGAGCTTTTGATTACGAAGTCTTCCCGGCTATAGGGGTCGAGAAGGGGTAGGCGGCCTCTCTAGCCAATCATACAGCCGTTCGAGAATATTCTCACAGCTTCCATTTGCCGAAAAGGTAAATCTCCAGGGTGACATCTTCAGGTTGACCAACATTGCTTGACGTGCTCATGGTGACCAACTATATTTTGGTGTCCATAGTCGGCACGTGCGTGTGGCGAAAAGAGGTGTCGAAAACAACGACGGAACAGGTTATTTTTTAAGATTTTAGTTTAAATATGTAATCATTTTTTAACTTTCATTAAAAGAGCCTCGGTGGTTCAGGGGTAAGAACGTGTACCTCTGAACCGAAGGGTACTGGGTTCGATCCCAGGGTTCTCCTTTCACTTTTTCAGTACAAACTGTAACGTTAACATCAACCGAGGTTCTGGCATTGTATTTGAGCAAGTTGAATGTCTGCACGTTCCGCCCTTCGGAGGGTGCGTAAAGACGTCGGTCCCGTGTCCATGCGATGTTGGGCACGTTAAAGATCCCTACCCTCCTTACAGAAAGGCAGGGGTTCGGCAAAATTTCCAGAATAGTGAGGTGAAATTGCTCCCTGGCGTCGGTGGTTGGCCATAGTCGCGGAAATAGGCCGACGTTAAAGTAACAAAACAAACAAGTTTGATTAAGCACACATTAAGCATAAATTTTATTAAAATTGATCAACTCTTACTGGGTGTTCGATCCGTATATTTGTCAAGCCGTTCCCATTCGCGAGGATTGAAACAGCCCAGGCTCGTGTTATGGAAGGCGATTGAGCCAATAGAAACTCAAGTAGCATAGTTTCAGTCGTGCGATATTTGAATTCGGATTATTTACGCGGCATTTTTCCTATTATTTATAAACGTCACACGTCTGGGTTTGACATGATTAAAAGGGACAGGAATTAAAGGCTTTTTCCACCAGGGGATGTTTTTATTTTTTAAACCATACGCGTTTCGGTGCATCTGAACAATCTTCAGGGGTTAAAAACTATCTCTGTTTGTATTACAGAAAATGTGCTCTATGAAAAATTGTCACAGTTTGAATTTCACCTATTGTCTTCGGATATCTCGACGAAAATAACATTAAAGATGAAAATAACAGCATCTCCAGACTTGAAGCAGCGAGAGGGTGCATATCGACGACGCGATAAAATAAAGAATAAGCGTCGTCGATATTCATCCTCTCGCTGCTTCTGGAGTCTGGAGATGCTGTTATTCACATCTTACTGTTATTTTCGTCTGCATATCTGAAGATAATAGATGGAATTTAAACTGTGACCATTTTCCATACAGCACATTTTCTGCAATACAGAGATAGTTTTTAACCCCTAAAGATGGTTTAGATGAACGGAAAGCGTAGGGTTTTAAAAACAAAAAGATGGTCTGGTAGAAAAATGCTTTTAATTCTTGTTCCTTTTAAGCACATTTCCTGTTTGTTCTGCGAAGAGGAAATCAATTAAATAAGTGCACGGGCAAGTCCAAAACCAGAAAAGACTACGCCTGGAACCGCACTGGGAGTTTTTACGCTTTTTTCTTATTTTCAGAGAATCACTTACTTCATTGATTGTTGTTGCCCTTACTTGGTGAAACTTGTCCAAACTACATACAGACTTGGAGACTACTTCTCTGGCTTCACTGTTGGTTTTCGTTTTTGTAGGTGAAGGACGTAGCCAGCGCGTAAGATAACTGGAGCAAGTGGCCCTTCGAATTCTGGATGTTCTAGGATGTTCTTCAACATTTCTGTGACTATAGTTTCGCTGCTTGACAGCATTCTCAGACAGATCAAAATTGAATTAGTACGAAATCATGACAACTACAAATAAAGATCTGTTGCTGTTATGATATGATGTTTTGATCAAAAAATTTTTTTATCAAAAGATGTCAGCCTACCATTCTATGATACATCGTGCATTTTCAATACCTATGTCACAAAACAATTTTGAAAAAGAAATTTCAATAATTAAGCAAACAGCATTTAATAATGGCTACTCTGTTAAAATAATAGATAAAATGATAGAGAGAAAAGAATACAAATTAGCGATTAATTTTATTTAGCCAAATATTAGAGACAAAGAAGACAACAGATACGTTTCGATAACTTTTTTTGCAACCATTTCAGAAATATTTCAAACATTTTAAACACCTGTACAAATACAAAGGTAGCTTTTAAATCTTACAATACGACACGTGATTTGTTATTTAACGCGAAAGAAAAATCTTGTTTCCTGACAAAAGCTGGAATTTATAAATTAGCTTGTACACATTGTAACGCAATCTACATAGGTCAAACTTCTAGAAATTTTAACACCCGATACAAAGAACATATTTCTGCATTTAGAAATAACCACGCTGACAAATCTACATTTGCAAAACATATTATTGATACCGAACATAGACCTACAGTAAATAACCGCATACAACCACTACATTTTTATAATGACAAACGTAAACTAGACTTTTTTGAAGCTTTAGAAGTCAAAAAGCACACACACGACAATAACTACCTTGTTTTAAACGAGCAAACTGATTTAATGAATTCCCCTTTCTTGGATATTCTTCTTTCTAATTAAATAAGTCAAAGAAAGTAAATTTAACTATTCTTTCAAAAGAATTGTAATAAGATAATGAGTCGATGTATGTCGATAATTTCGTTGTAGAGACTGCTTTTATACTGTTATTGTTTAGTTATTTTATTGTCATAACTGTTATCATAGTTATTATGAGCTAGTTCTATTTTTATGTTAAATATTGACATACATCACATAGACATTTTAAAAGCCTCATTTGTCATCTATGTTTCATTTTATTTTCAATTTGATAAAAAAAATTTTTTTGATCAAAACATCATATCATAACATAGCAACAGATCTTTATTTGTAGTTGTCATGATTTCGTACTAATTCAATTTTGATGTCTGAGAATGTTGTCAAGCAGCGAAACTATAGTCACAGAAACGTTGAAGAACATCCTAGAACATCCAGAATTCGAAGGGCCACTTGCTTCAGTTAGCTCACGCGTTGGCTACGTCCTTCACCTACAAAAACGAAAACCAACAGTGAAGCCAGAGAAGTAGTCTCCCAAGTCTGTATGTAGAATCATTTACTATTGAATGGTTGGGTGTGTTTTTTGTTTCTTTATCGTCGGCCTATTTCCGCGACTATGGCCAATCACCGACACCAGGGAGCAGTTTCATCTCACTATCCTGGAAATTTTGCCGAACCCCTGCCTTTCTGTAAGGAGGGTAAGGATCTTTAACGTGCCCAACATCGCATGGACACGGGACCGACGGCTTTACGTCCCCTCCGAAGGGCGGAACGTGCAGACATTCAACTTGCTCAAATACAATGCCAGAACCTCGATTGATGTAAATGTTACAGTATGTACTGAAAAAGTGAAAGGAGTACCTTGGCATCGAACCCAGTACCTTTAGGTTCAGAGGCACACGTTTTTACCCCTGAACCACCGAGGTTCTCCTATTGAATGGTTATTGATGAACGTTTTGAATTTCAAACGCGAACCCATGAAGTACGACAGTGTTCACAAACACCTATTAAATCTGAAAACAATGTACAAACTTTTTATAGACCAGCTGGAACCATATCCAAATGTAGTTTGGTGAAGATAATTTGACACTTATTTTTCACCCATACAAAGTAGGTACAGCTGGTACAAGAACTTGTAGATGGCGATTTTAAGAGGCGTGTGGAATTTTGCATTATAATGACAATCCGGACTTTGGTAGAATCATTATTTTCTCGGTTGAAGCTACGTTTGCACTGCATAGATCTGTAATGAACAAAATTACCGTTATTGTTCTCAACAAAATCCACATTGGATGCTGCAGGCTTATACCCAGTAACCACAAAAGATTAATGTATGAGCCGGCATACTAGACATCCGTATTATTGGGCCGTTCTTTACTAAGAGAAATCTAACGTCTTGAAAATATTTAAATTTATTAAGAGAAGAAATTATACCCGCTGTGGTTGTAGTGCGCCCAATTAATTAAGTTTCGTTTTAGCTCCCAGTCATTTTGCGAGACGCGTGGGGCAATATTTGGATGAAGTTTTCCCAGGAAAGTGAATTGTGCACGATGGTGCTCTTGAATGGCCTGCTCACTCTCTGACGGCACGTAATTTTTTCCTTTGTAGTCACTTTAAAAATGTTGTTTGCACTAGACAGACCAATAAGTGTGGAAGACCCGAAAGCTAGAATTATTGGCGAAACAAGACGGGTTGCGCATTCTAGCTTATTTCATGTAATAAATTAATTCGAAACGCGAGTTCAATTGTATATTGATAATAATAGAAGATATTTGAAACAGTTAATTAATCAATACCTATTACTGCTGTTTTATTTTATTTTTGGTGTGTCAATTTCTATTAGAATTAAAGTTCGTATTTTCTTATTTTTTTTATGGAAGCCGATTAAAATTTTATAGTGCCATGTCAAGAAAGAGAAGCCTTTCCGAAAATGTAAAATAATAATATCCTGCCATTGAAACAAAAAGATTCAGTTGCCTTAGCAAGGAAGTTGTTTCGCTAGGAAACATTGAACATCGCCAGTTTGTAGCAAAAAAATTGTCAAAAAACCTTTGTTAAATTTTTTTTTTGAAAAATTAATATCTTAGCAAATACAAGTGCGTTTTTGTACTTTTTACTAACCCTGCATGTAAGGCGGAAATCTTCACATTAAGAGAATAGCTTTTGAAATATGGACATTAAAAAGTGACGAAGGTAAGGTACATCGATGCCCACCCTTGCCCACTGGCTGTACACAAGGGTGATCAAACCATCGTTAACATACGCGGCGCTGGTCTGGTGGCCTAAGGTGACACAATCCAGTGCCAAACAAAAACTAGGCAAGATAAAAAGGATGGCTTGCCTAGGTATCACAGGGGCCATGTCTTCAACCCCAACAGCCGCCATGGAGATGTTGCTGGATCAGCACCCATCCCCCCACCCTCCACACACTTAGTTATTATGGGGCAGGCCAAGCTAGGACTATACAGACCAGCCTGCAATGGTGGACTGAAGATCAACCCAGGCTTCAGGGGTCACTGCAAAATTCAGCAGATCGTGAAGGAGCCCACCCTTGAAATGAGGTCAGACTTCGCGAGCCCGCGAATCTGCAAGAAAAACAACTTTACAGTGGAAATTCCCGACCGCGAGGCATGGCCGGAGGAGACGCCGGGAATACCAAGGGACGCGCTCGTCTGGTTCACGGACGGATCCAGCGGGGAACGTGGGACGGGGGCAGGTGTTTATTCGGAAGGACCGAGGGTAAGTCATAGTATTTCCCTCGGAGCCCATGCAACGGTCTTTCAGGCCGAAATGCACTGTGTGCGGGAGAACAAGAGGATGGGGCTACACCAACAAGCGGATCCTCATAGCCACAGTGTAAATTCCTGGCTGGTTAGTGAGTGCCGAGACGAGACGAGCGACCTAGCTGGGCAGAATGAGGTTACCCTCATTGGGTGCCGGGTCACCCGGGGGTCAAAGACAATGAAGAAGCTGGCAGTCTCGCGAAGAGAGGGTCAGCAGAACCATTTATGGGGCCAGAACCGGTTCTGGGCGTGACAAAGAGCACAGCCAGGGGAGCCATTAAGTCCTGGGCCAGAAACGAACACAAGAAGTACTGCGCAGACTGTCCAGGGCTCAGACATGGGAAGTCAGTAATTGACGAACCCAGTTCAAAGAGAGCTGTGGAGCTGCTAAATCTTAGCAGAGGACAGCTCAGAAACATAACAGGCCTGTTGACGGGACACATGGCCGTTAAGAAACACCTGCATAAAATGGGGCGGTTCGAAAGGGACCTCGCATGCAGACTCTGCGGCGAGGGGGAGGAATCAGCCCAGCACATCTTGTGCGAGTGTAAAGCTCTGGACCGCAAAAGACAACTGATCTACGGTCAGTCTAAACCGGAGATAGAGCAATATAAAACTTCACCCTACCAATCGCTGTGCAGACTAGTTGAAGACATAGTGATCTTGGACTGGGTGGAGTAAAAAGACTAAGGGCATGCACGATAAGCCAAAGGATGCAGTGCTTTCGGGGCGGCGAAGTCGCGGACAAGCCCTGAGGGGGAAAAAAGTACAGTGACAGAAAAACAAATAAAAGTGAGCTAGAGGTGAGACACGAATGATGCAGAAACATTCAGAGGAGAAAGGCAAAAGTGTTGAGCAGACCCTAACTATCTGCCAACAACATTTAAAGAACCCATATTTAAAAAAAGGAAAAGGCATGCCAAAAGCTTCTGGAAAACCTGGCCTAATTGATGAAGTGTGAAAGCTACAACGAAGTAAAAAACTGTTAGACATAAAGAGTCATTGTAGGGACAAGGCTATATCGTCCTGAAGCTGTGATGATGATCTAAAATCTAAATGGACAAACTAACTTAATAAATACGCTTGTAGAACCTAAACCACCACAACACATCTTTTTAAAGACCTTACGATCGTTTCACTAACAAGGTTAGCGTCGTCAGAGGATGAAAAATTCTAAACTGCTTCCTAATAAACATCACCTTATAGGTATACTGAGTTTTAGGTACAGTAAAACTCAGTATATCTATAAGATGATGTTTATTAGGAAGCAGCTTAGAATTTTTCATCCTCTGATGACGCTTACCTTGTTGGTGAAACGATCGTCAGGTCTTTAAAAAGATGTTCTGTGATGATTTGGGTTCTCCAAATGTACTTATCGGTGCTCATCACAGGTCTCAATCTTCACTTAGTAAACTAACTTAACTTTTTTGGGCTAGTTTCACAAATTTCAACATGTTTCGTATTTATTAAAACCTTTTAATTACTTAGCAATAAACAGCAACTGCATTTAACTAAGAAAGCCACAGACGACATTGGCCGAGTTCACCAGGCGTCAACAGATGTCAACAGTTGAACAGTTGTGTCAACACATCCGTTCACCAGTCCCGCTGAGTTTCTGCTGGAACCTAACTGTTGCCAATTTTTCAAAGCGGAATGGCAGGGAAATGTCACAAAATAGTGCTTGAAGTGAACAGTGCATTCATTTGTCTCCAACGGCTGAAATGTATCGGTAGTCAGCACATTAGCGTTTACACTCAGCTGTTGGCGCCTGGTGAGCGCAGCCAATACCTGACGCATTAAGAAAATGGTGTAGGCGCCTGGTGAGCGGGGCAAATACCTGACGCATTAAGAAAATAGTGTAAGAGTAATTTAAAAAAATGTAACCTCACCTTGAAATCGCTAAAGTATGTGATAAGATGGTTACAGCAATTATTTGTCCATTAAATGATGTGGTGTGCCTGAAAGAAAAAGTCTGATGTTAAAAAAACATACAAATGATGTATTTTTATAAGATATGACACCAACAACAATAAAATCGTAACTTTTAAGGTGAGTTTAATGATAGTCCACGTAATTATAACCGAATTTCTGAATACTTAATGAGTAAAAAATTAAGTAGGAACATAAAACTAATTACTAAAAGAAAACCTTATCCGAATAATATTTGAGTTATGCGGAGCTAATATGATTTATACAACCGCCAATAAAACATTTATATAATTAAACCTATACCAAGTGTCCAAAAAATCTTGTAATGTATTTCCTCTTCGGCGTCACTTGATGTGTAGTTATCACTACGACAAAATACTCCTTTATATATAGTATATTTATCTACATTAATTATACAGCGTGATATGCAAAATAAGCTCTAGCTTGTGCTTGTACATAACATAATTTTTAAGAAGTCCAAAATAAAGAAAAACATGAAACATCCTCGGACACTGTCACTCCTCTAATTTGCTGAAATCTTCAATTATCAAAACTTCAAATATGCTGCGAACATTAGTTATATGTATTAAAATGTCAAGTAGTTAACGTCAATACATATAGAACATTGTGAGATGTACGACAGGGTCGCCATCTCGGTGTGGAATCAGGTAGTTATGTTATCGCGACAGGTGCAAATAACACAAAATGTTGTAAGACAGTAAAACCAACTAACAGTGTTGTAAATTGTCAGCCCTGGCCCATTTCTCCCCTAATATAGGAACAATGCATATAAAGCTAGATGTATCATCACCATAATTAGACCCGCAGACCGGTTTCGCTCTAATTAGAACTGGTTGTTTAACTCTGTTTTTATTGATCTGTGTTTCTTGCATGGCATGATTTGCGGTTTCTATAATTGCATTCACTTAATTGATTAAATTATCTTGACGTTTCTGAATGCTTCTCGTCGGCTGTTTTCTCTCTATTTAGTGTATGGGATATACCGCGTACCTATGAATAGTTCATTTAAAGTGATCAAATTAGGATAGTGGCCTGAACCAAGACTATCGTCTACCACTTTCCAGGTAATTTTTTGTCAACTAAACTAGGTGCGTCTAAAGTGATATCTATCATCGGTGGCGCTTCAAAGGGTCTTGACACTCTTGCGGGCGTTCCCTCATGAATGACAACAAAATTAGAATTATCTAGTGCATCGGCCAATTTATCCCGTTTTTATGATCCCTTACTGATCCCCAAAGGCTAAAATGACAATTAAGGTCGCCACCGATTATAGTATCCTTGTTAGCAAAGTTTCTTAAAATTTGGGTGCATTTTCCCCTCAGGGCTCGTCCGCGGCCTTGCCGCCCCGATAGCACTGCAGCCCTTGGTTGATTGTGCATACCCTTAGTCTTACTCCACCCATTCCAAAATCACTGTGTATTGAACTAGTCTGCACAGCGATTGGTAGGGTGAAGTTTTAGATTGCTCTGTCTCCGGCTGGTGAGTGAGTGCCGAGACAATACGAGCAACCTGGCTGGGCAGAATGAGGTGACCCTCATCTGGGTGCCGGGTCACACGGGGGTCAAAGGCAATGAAGAAGCTAACAGTCTCGCGATGAGAGGGTCAGCAGAACCATTTATGGGACCAGAACCGGCTCTGGGCGTGACAAAGAGCACTGCCAGGGGAGCCATTAAGTCCTGGGTCAGAAACTAACACAAGGTGTACTGGGCAGACTGTCCAGGGCTCAGACATGGGAAGTCAATAATTGACGAACCCAGTTCAAAGAGAGCTGTGGAACTGCTAAATCTTAGCAGAGGACAGCTCAGAAACACAACAGGTCTCTTGACGGGACATATGGCCGTCAAGAAACACCTGCATTAAATGGGGCGGTTCGAAGGGGACCTCGCATGCAGACTCTGCGGCGAGGGGGAGGAATCAGCCCAGCACATCTTGTGCGTGTGTAAAGCTCTGGACCGCAAAAGACAACTGATCTACGGTCTGCTACTGTGTCTACTCTAACATTAGGGCGTTTATAGATGCTAACAATATTAATATCTAACTCTGGCAAATAAACACCACACACATCTACATCATTATGTGGTACATTATTAATTTCGATTTTTTTTTTAAATTAATGTATTTGGGTATAAATATTCCCACTCACCCTGCTCTGCGGTGCATCCTATCCTTTATAACTACATTATAATTTCAGACTGCAAACGTATTATCGTTTGGTTTTAACTATGTTTCGCTAACAAGTACAACATCAATATTGTTATCTGCTCAAAAAATTATTAATTATCTTTTTTTTTATACAGAATATGCATTCCACTGCATTAATTTAATGCCGTTATTGACCTGAGTCATCGTCGTTGTCTTTGATTAGAACACTATTTACCAACTTGTAAACTGAATCCTTAACATTGAACCTATATTTATTGCTGTTATTTCTGAGTTTATTTTTCTTACCAATTCTGAAATAAGGTTTGTTAGACCTTGTGTTATTTCCTCTTTGTAACTCATATATTTATCCTTATACGGATTAGGTAAAATTGAATTTGTTTCTCTGTCTGGTGATGAGTCCGATACATTACGTTTTTTCTGTGTATGTGAGTTGTCAAAAAAACTATGTGATGTGTGTTGTGTGCTATGAGATGGTCCCTATTGACGCGGTGGGTACGTCTACTATTAAATGCTTTAAATGGTTGGCGTTCAGCTTGGAGTGCAAGTCTAGGGTATTCTGTAAAAGCCTCAAACCTAGTGATGGGAAAAACAGTTATTTTCTGTTAACAGTTGAAGCCGTTAACGTTATTTAATAATAACCGTTGAAAACAACGGCTTCAGTTATTTTTAAATGGATAGTCGATCGATAGTATCCTACATTCCCAAAGCTGTGAGCGAGAGCGAGCACACTAGTATAAATGCATTGTATTTTTACCCAGTTATTTCACGTAGTGTATAAACCTCAAATTTTGTCGATATGAAAAGGAAACAAAGGGTTAAGAAATTATAATAAGCGTGTCGTAAATCTTTTGCCACTCTGAAGTGAAACTTTTAGAAATCAGAAAGGAGTCTTCTATAAGAATTAACTTAGATGTTTTAGGAATTATAAACTAGTCATTTCTCACAAATTTATTTTATCAGGGTCTTTACGTAAATGTCAATGCCACAGCAAGAATCAATAAATATCATTATTTATCACACCTTGGGACGTTAGACGTTAGAACTTTTATTGCTACACAGGGAGTGATTCTAATAACTCCATAACATAACGCAGCTAATAAAATTTCGGTAAAGAAACAGTATAAAAAATTGAGTTTGAGTTTTTAAAAAAAATTGGAAGATATATAGTATTAATTGTTTATTTACTTATTTTAATATTCGTTGTTTTAAAATTAGTTTCAAAAATTTCAAAGGGCTGTAACTTGGAGGAGAAGAGGTTTCAAGAAAAACTTAATAAAAAGACACCCCATATTTTTCGCATCAATTTGGAAACACCATCTATATATATATATATATATATATATATATATATATATATATATATATATATATATATATATATATATATATATATATATATATATATATATATATATATATATATATATATATATATATATATATATATATATATAAATTTAATTTTTTATATTGAAATGTATATAGATATTAAAAAATGTTGTATCATTATATTTTTTTAGTCAATTTGATAACTATTATCAGACAAACGAAAATGACGTGTTAACTGTTTTCTTAGGTAATGTATATAAATTTAAATAAATAAGTACTTTAATTTCACGTGAAATAACCCTATTTTGCGTTGTCTATAGTGAAAGTAATAACACGTTTTTACAGAAATTCATCTTTTCACCCAACATTTTTTATTATTAAATATTTGGCTTTGGCTTTACATATTAGTGGGAAACTCAAGTGTTTCAAAAATAACAGCTTCTCAGTTTAACAGAATAACTCTGTGTAGTAGTGTCCGTATGCCGTATCCCCATCAACAACCGGTTAAAGTTAAAATTAAAATTAAACCGTTTTATTGTACTGAAGATCGTACGTCCCTAAAGCTGTTAGCGAGAGCGAGCACACAGTATAAATAACGTGTTTAGCATTCCCAATCTCAAGGCTATTCATCCCGTTAAATGGTTAAATAACAGTTGCCGAGGAAAACCGATGTTTATTCATCGAAGCCGAACTAGTTGCAGTACAACTGAAACAGACACGACTTCGAAATCTAGTTTAGTGTAAAAAGCGTTATTTTTTAAGCTGCTATTTTTATAAATCCATAACTGGTGGTTACCGTTACGGCTCGGTAACCGTTTAAAAATAGCTGACAGTTAAATAACGACCCATCACTACTCAAACCTGTTAGAGAGTGCAACCTTTGTGTATGTAGTTTTTTCCCAACAATCTCAGACTCTAAAGGATAAATTTTGACTTGGCATTATTTGTTTTATATTTTTTTGCCTAAGATAAACTGGACATTCCTTTGAAGTTGTTGAAGTTCGTTATTTTTATAATATACGCAAAACTGTTCTTTATTGCATTGCTTAGAATTATGATTTTCACACCGCATTTCCAACAACTAATATCTGGTTTCTTACAAATTCTAGTGACATGTCCGCCCCTTAGACATTTTGTACACTGAAACGGAATAAATATATAAGGGTCCACTATAAAATTAACCTCGTTTATACCATGCTCAGTCGGTAACGTCTCTCCTAAAAATGATACTATTATTGGTACTAACTTAAATTCCCCGGGATTATGATCTTTAAACCTTTTCATCATTCGCGTTACTTCTGCAACTTCTCTTTTTGACTCTATACCTTCTTTTAAATAACCAAACTATTCCCTGCTTGACTGTTATTTAAAATAAACCTTTACTCTATTATACCCTACGATTTTAATCTCTACTATTGCCTTTTTCAAATTACTGCCCTTAAATAAATAATACCTCACACGTACCGGATATAATCGTCCTAAACTTTTTCCTTTGTGCTCTACGTGTACAAAATATGGTCCCTTGTCAGCCAATTTATATTTATTATTAAAGTCTATGGTCTTGTTGATGTTTATATTTATTACTTTATCTGATGAATTATTGCTATCAATCACATGATACTACATGTTATTGCTTTTTGTAGGTGGCTCTGAGCTACCTGAATGTTACTCATTACCTACCTTACTGGTTTACCTTAATTCTATTTATTTTTAACATTAGATACTACTATCTCACTGTATAAATTAATTATATTTTATTAATTTAAACCAATTGAAATAATGTGCCTTATATTAACTTAAAATTCACAAATTTTTATCGCTCACTTCCCCGAGATATACACCGTATCACGGTCACAAGCGAACTGTTCTCCAGTATTAATCGTAGTAATATACCGTACAATTATAAAAATTCACAACTATAACGCACTTGCCGCGTCCCAAAATTTGTTTTGATAATCGTTTAATATACCTAGGGTCTTATTATTTTTGAGATAGGTAAGTTTTTCAAATATATAGGGTACTGAATAAATGCCAATGTCTCCTAAATCGTCCAATTTCTAATCTGTAAGTTTTGTCTAAAGTTGTGGCATTAGGACCCAATATAATCCCAGCAATAGTTAATAAAATTACCAGCAACTTTACTATTTACGATGTTCGAATTAAAAATAAAAATTTAAAGGGGAGTATACTCTTATCTGGATCACTGTACAAAATATAGATCGTAATTCCTTGTGTTGAGAGCATAGTGATAAGTTCTAGTAAATTCGATATTGGAGTGTTTATTCTGTGTATACTAAAATGTTTTAAACGCCTGGTATCAATGTAAAGTAACGAGGTTTAATTCCTGCAAAATAATCACGGAAATTCACGGTTAACTGATTTTAATTTCACTCGAATGTTACGGTGAAAAAGAATCGCACAAGAAAACCGTTGCAAAATTTACGGAGATGGTGATAAGTTTTCTAATCATTCTCAATTTGCAAGAAAAAAGATGTAAATATATTAGAATAACACTCCAGTAGTTTTAAAAACATTCCAACTCATTCAATCAAATCGGACTCATATTATAATTACTTTACAAATAAACAGCCTCGATGGTGGTAAGAACGTGTGCCTCTAAAACCAAAGGTAGAGTGTTTGAATCCCCGTAGAACCATCGCCTGATTTCGTTTTCGCATTCTCAACAAAAAAAATTCCAGAAAACCTTGGAGAAGTGAGCGAGGAACATGGGGAAAGATTACATCAAGACATTAGAGCAATGGAACGGCGTTATATAGGTATATGTGATAAAAGAATGATGTGTGATTATGTACGAAATCTCATCCGAGATGGATGTGGCCAATATAAAAGAAAAAATGGTTCTATTACCCATTTTGAAGCTTAAATGTGTAATTTTTTTTCTCTCAGGGCTCGTCCGCGGCCTTGACGCACCGATATCACTGCAACCTTTGGTTGATTGTGCATACCCTTAGTCTTACTCCACCCATTCCAAAATCACTGTGCCTTGAACTAGTCTGCACAGCGATTGGTAGGGTAAAGTTTTATATTGCTCTGGCTCCGGTCTAGACTGACCGTAGATCAGTTGTCTTTTGCGGTCCAAAGCTTTACACTCGCACAAGATGTGCTGGGCTGATTCCTCCCCCTCGCCGCAGACTCTGCATGCGAGGTCCCCTTCGAACCGCCCCATTTTATGCAGGTGTTTCTTGACGGCCATGTGTCCCGTCAAGAGACCTGTTGTGTTTCTGAGCTGTCCTCTGCTAAGATTTAGCAGCTCCACAGCTCTCTTTGAACTCGGTCCGTCAATTATTGACTTCTCATGTCTGAGCCCTGGACGGTCCGCCCAGTACACCTTGTGTTGGTTTCTGATCCAGGACTTAATGGCTCCCCTGGCAGTGCTCTTTGTCACGCCCAGAGCCGGTTCTGGTCCCATAAATGGATCTGCTGACCCTCTCTTCGCGAGACTGTCAGCTTCTTCATTGCCTTTGACCCCCGAGTGACCCGGCACCCAGATGAGAGTCACCTCATTCTGCCCAGCCAGGTCGCTCGTCTCGTCTCGTCTCGGCACTCACTCACCAGCCAGGAATTTACCCGTGGACTACTTAGTGCCTTAAGGGCTGTCTGTGGCTATGACGATCCGCTTGTTGGTGTAGCCCCTCCTCTTGTTCTCCCGCACACAGTGCAGGATGGCGTACATCTCGGCCTGAAACACCGTCGCATGGGCTCCGAGGAAAATACTATGACTTAGCCTCGGTTAAATATGTAATACCATGAAAAAAAGTTGATTTTTTGTAGCAATTAGCTTAATTTTTTTCATTTTTCTGTCGGATTTTTCATGTTCAATATATTTTATGGCAAAAACCCGCTTAATTTATTTATTTATTATAAACAATTTTAACTGAAAGATAAGTTTTCTGCAAAGTTTTTACTTTAGCATATCAGAACATTTCTTATCTGAATGAGAGAAATGCGGTTTATTATTTCAGTTTATCGGTCGGTTTGATACTTGATAGTACTACCGAAAATTAATTTCACAATGGTGTATTTTGTAGAAGAAAGAGTTGAAATAATTACTCTTTTTTTCAAAAACGATGACTGTGCCAACCGTACCGCAAATTTGTTTAATGAACGACATCCGAACAGACATGTTAACAGAAAATACATTATGGAGTTAGTTGCAAAGTTTCGACAAAGTGGTTCAGTAGCCAACAAAAAACGGGATCCTGAACGTGAATTTCCGGTTAGAAATGAGACTACTGAGATTGAAGTTTTAGGACAAATTGCTGCAGACCTAACTTTGATCACGAGAAAATTGGCCACTGTTTCAAGAACTATTCAGCGAATATTGAAGCATCATAAATTTCACCCCTATAAAATTCATCTTGTACAACAACTGAATGAAGATGATTTTGATCGGCGGCTGGAGTTTTGTGAAGTTATGACTGCACGAATAGCTGATAACGGGAACTTTCTGTTCAATATCTGTTTTTCAGACGAGTGTAGGTTTTTATTAAACTCTACAGTCAATCGTCATAATTGTCGTTATTGGGCAGATAATAATCCAAGAAATTTTCACAAAGTCCACACTCAAACTCTACGGAAATTGAATCTCTGGACTGGCATTCTGGGAGACCGTTTAATCGGACCAATTTTTCTTGGTGGCAATTTGAGTGGCGAAACATATTTGGAGTTACTAGAAGATATCGTTTACCCTCTACTAATTGACATTGTTGAAAATGATGATCGCTATCAAGAAAATCAACTAGTGTTTCAACAAGATGGAGCTCCTCCGCATTTTTCACGACGTGTTAGGGAGTTTTTGAGCAGAGGGTTTCCAGGACAATGGATTAGGCGTAGAGGTGCTATTAAGTGCCCCCCTAGATCACCGGATTTAACTCCTTTAGAATTCTTTCTATGGGGCCATTTAAAGAGTAGAATTTACGCAACAGAACCGGAGTCTCTGGAAGAATTACAACGACGCATTGTTGAAGAATGCCCTCTAATAACTCAACAAATGCTCCAGAATGTCAGAGTTCGTTTTGAACAAAATTTGTACTTTTGTATGTAAGCTGGTGGTCAACAGTTTGAACACTTACTTAACTGAATAAACATTTGAACGTGTGGTTTTGTTTTTTTTAGTTTTTTATTTAACGAAAAATTGACTAATTAGTGCATTTCTTATCACAATGAATGAAATGCGTTCTTGCAACTCCAACTCTGAATAATTTTTCAACGAGTTGATAAAACTTCCAAAAAAATTAGTGTGCTGAATTCAGAAAAGAAAGAGCTTTCAAATGATGTAACACTCGACCCATGGTCCCTATTTAAAATATAAGGGTAGTTATCACCACCCTTAAGCGGTTGATGTGACAAAGGTGAGTTTTATGTCAATACATGTCCCCCTCAATATTAAAATTGACGTGTTTCAGAGTTTCTTTAAAAAAAATTCTAGACGCAAATAAGTCTGTTTCGTTTTCAATGCGCCATCCTGAATATACATAAAGATATAAAAATTTTAACGGACCTTGGATTTGCGTTCTAGGGGCTCTAATTCGCGCTTATTTGAATTTTTTTTCCAAAAGTCTTACTATCGTTACCACTCTATTGGTGAATTTTCCTAATGAAAATTCACTAAAAAATTCACTAAAAAAAATTCATAATTAATATTAACTAAAAAGCAAAAATACACAGTAAACAAAACAAAAGTTAAAATTTGTTACGTAATGTTATTTGTGCTAATAAAAATCCAGAACATTATTAATGTGGTCCGTTCCTTTCATCACTAATTCTCTACAACCTACTAATTCACGATCTATGGTATTTAACTTAAAATTGAGCATGTTATACACAAATATGTGTGTAAAAGAAAGTGACTGTCGGCACTATGATAATTCTAGAAATAAAATATTAAAATGCGTGCAAGGAAACTCGACAAGTTGAATTCCGTTTGTTATTAATTTTCTACGAAAATAAGCAAAAAGAAAGTGATTTAACCTAAGGTGAGTGTCCTATATTTTAAATATAGTCTCAGAATATTAAATATTGAATATCGATTGTAGTTGCACAGTGGCTTTAAAATAATACGTTACGTTGGACTAATACACTTGCATAGTATAACGGTGTCTATTATTAGAAGCCATTAGTGGGTATGAATTAACTTTCATTACCAAACGTGTAACTAACAATAATTATTACGATGCTGTGCGCCAACAGAAAAGAAAGTTGCAAGCAGTTGGATAATCTAAAAACTAGATACATATCACTGTAAGAACAAAAGATGCTTGTGTATGTAAAGTATTTATATTGTAGTTAGTTTTGCACTGGTTTCAGCGATCCGTATTATCTAACTTTAAATAGTCTTCCTTCATTTCTAAATAAATTGATAATTTCTACATTCTTCTTTCACAATTCGTGGCGAATATTTATTGTGTCACTGTGGCCATTGATTTAAGATCACCCCAAAGAAAAATGTCTAATGGCTTAAAATACAGGCTACAAGCTGGCCAAAGATTCGGCTGTCACGGCCAACTTTGAGGGTACCTTTCATTTAGGCAATTTCGCGCATGACACAAGTGTGGCGGTGCGTCGCGCCGCCTTGCATAAGATACACATTCCGGGTTAAATTTAAAGGTAAACCTGTTTTGTAGAAAACTTTTTTAAAATTTTAGTGAATTTTCATGAAGAAATTTCACTAATAGAGAGATCGGTGGTAAGACTTTCGGAAATTTTCTTCAAATGAGCGCAAATTAGGAACTCATATCCAGGATCAGTTAAAATGTTATATATATATATATATATATATATATATATATATATATATATATATATATATATATATATATATATATATATATATATATATATATATATATATATATATATATATATATATATGCTTTTAAGGGCAGTTACGACCAAAAACATTGAGGGCTATATTTTAAAGAAAGTCACTCTGTACTAAATACTCGATATATTTCACCTGTGTTCCAGGCATCTTCGGGAGTACTGAAATATCGAATAAATGTTAACATAACACCTAGACTATGTAAGAATGAAACTTACAGCACTGCAACTAATTGGAAAGCAAAGCCAAAAACATCACAACAGAGAAAAGCTGCCACAAAAACATGCAAAAACAGGAAGTGTAACAACCATTTTAAAAACTACATGTAACTTTGCGCAAACATTTGTACGTTAAAAACATTCAAAGCCAGTCATGAAAAAACATGATACGCCCTACAGGATAGGGGATCGCCGAGGTCTCTAATAACCGGGGTGGCGAGCATGCTGGAGGACAGGAGAGTCTCGCTGACCTTGAGAGGCCGGGGGCTGGAAGTTGGGGTGACGGTCGGCTGCCTTTCGCCTTATCTATGGTGTCTGGTCATGCACGGCCTCTTAGAGCGGCTATCCGAGAATGGCTTCTACGCCCAGGCGTACGCTGATGATGGGCTGGTCCTAGTCACCGGCAAATTCCTCAGCGTCGTCTGTGAGTGCATGCAAGCTGCCTGTAGCATACTTGAAAGGTGGTGTGCTGAGCTGGGACTCTCCGTAAACCCGGCGAAGACGGAGATGATCCTATTCACCAAGAAGAGGAATGTGGAGGGGTTCAGGAAGCCCGTGATGTTTGGAAAACCTTTGGCTTTAGTGCGGGAGGTCAAATATCTGTGGGTGGTCCTAGACTCCAAACTAACATGGGGGTCGCAAATAGAACGAGTAGTGAGGAAGAGAGTAGCGACCCTCTGGCACCTGCGTCGAGTGATAGGGAGGACCTGGAGACTCAATCATCGGATCCTGCATTGGATTTACACTGCGATCGTCGGGCCGAGAATCCTCTATGGGGCGTTGGTCTGGTGGTGTGGTGAGAACCAAACTACTATCAGGAAACTAGACAAACTCCAAAGGCTGGTAATCCTGGGTATCGCAGGCGCTATGAGGACGACACCCTCAGCCACGCTAGAGGTCTTGTTGATGCTGCCACCGCTTCCCATCTGTATCAGAAGAGAGGCTATGGCGTCGCATCTTAGAATGCGCGACTCTGAAACTGGTGCGGAGAGGGAGCAATAATAGGGCATGCAAGAGTCGCCAAAGAGGTGGAAAAGGAAGTTCCGATTTCCGCCATCAAGGTACGGGATGCCGAGGACGATATTAGGTTGACTAGGTCATATACCCTCAGGATCCCCAGCAAGGATCAGTGGAGGGAAAATGAGGTTGCATTCCAGCCCGCAAGCCTGGTCTGTTTTACCGACGGATCGCGGCTGGCGGATCAACAATCCTCCGGGGCAGGAATATACATCGACGGCCTGGGGGTGCGCGAGAGTTCTCCTCTGTGCGCATATACCACGGCATTCGAAACAGATGTGTACGCTATCCTGTCTGTGGCCAATAGACAGGATGTGAGGAGGAGCCCCGAGAAATGTGTATACATTTGATCGGATAGACAGGCGGTCCTCCAGGCAGTCTGCGCGGCCAGAATCAAGTCAACACTGGTTCAGAAGCGCGCTGATGCCCTCAAAGGACTAGCCAGGACAAAGAAAGTGCAACTGGTGTGGGTTCCGGGGCACTGTGGCGTAGCAGGGAATAAGCTGACGAATAATCTCGCAAGGCTTGGTTCCCGGCGACCGTTCTGTGGCCCGAAGCCTGCGATAGGCATAAGTAGGAAGACGATCTCTGTCGCCTTAGACAGGTAGACTGAGGAAGCCATGGAGAGGCACTAGGGGGTCGGTTGGTGGCTGTAGGCAGGCGAGGGACTTCGCGGAGGGGCCGGACAGAGATCAAGCTGTCTGGCTACTCGGTAGGAGCCGACCTACGCTTCGACGCATCCTTGGGGTGCTGACAGGCTACTGCGCCCTTAGAAGACACCTCACATTAATAGGCGTAGAGAGGGATCTCATTTGCCAGGAATGCAGCGAGGATGAAGAAACGTCCTACCACTACCTGTGTGAATGTGAGGCTTTTGGGAGTCTTTGAGCAGAATTGTTCGGTTCGAGGACTCTGTAGAGGAATCAGGTAAGTACCGTCCAATTGAAGACCGTCACGGCCTTCATTTCGAGATCGAGGCGGTTTGGCGACGGAACCGAGGAAGAGTAGAGCATGGTTGCTGGGGTTGGCAAAAAGGACGCATTGTAGCCTACTTGCTTGGCGTTAGCCGCCCCACCACTGCTACTACTACTACTACTAGTAAACCCGGCAACCACCAGTGCTAGACTCAAGGCAACATCCCATCAAGTCCCGCTCCCGAGCATCACCCAAGCGAGGTCGTCCGTCCGTTTCGAAGTACACAGTGGGGGTCTCAAACCCCGGTGTATCCCACTCATCAGAGATCTCAACCCCTTCCGAGTCGTCTGGACACACGAGATCCGCCAGCGCTCAAGTCAAGGCGGTATCATCTGGAACCCCGCTCCCGAGTAACAACCAACCGAGGCAATTGTCCATTTGTAAGCCCACAGTGGAGGTTATTGTGAAAAGTACCGTGATTATTCTCAAGTCGCTCTTATTCAATTCAAGAAACAGTTCACACTTCTTTGTTGAGATGGTGATGAACCGTTTTGCCTACCTTAACCTGGCGTTTTCCTCCAGCATGACAGAATTTGGTTCCTCTCTCAAATATCAAGACTCCCTAAATCATTGGTTTAAGTTACATGTCAAGATATACATACAAAAATACTTTACAGCTCGAAAGCATACAGTCTGCAAAGACTGAGCGACCCACTGAAACAAATCTGGCACAAGCTCTTTGCCAAATTTGCAACTGGAATGTAAATAGGAGCTGTAAGACTACGCGTCAAAACAGAATTTTATTCCATCCTGTTGTTTCCAAAGGAAGAAAAAAAAGCCAGTGAGGTTGTAAAATTACAAGTTTCATATTAAAAACCAGTTTCCTCCTAATAAAGAGAACTGCATAAGGTCACTTACTTCCTTTAAAACATATTGACTGGTAACAAAAAACAGATAAAAATAATTAAACAGAAAACATCAATTTGTTATGATTCTTTATAAGTATGTGAATATTACCGAAAACAGCGAAACAACGTTCAAAGAACTTTGTCCTTGTCAATTTAGATATAATAAATATGCACATGGCATACACAAGATTCGATGCAAAAAATTAATTTACACAAATCTCGTATAAATACAAGGTGAACGAAAGTGAACTTGTACCTGTATCAACCAGCAGCCAATGGAAACTACCAGTATATTTTACACCTAGTTGCTATTGAGCATAGAGCATACAAAGAAATAGATGGACACGGCATTTTAATGCTATTCTAAGAAATTACCTAACGTCGTTATTGATTGGTTACGCAATCAATTTTATAAGAACTGGTAAATATTTATTTCCAGTATCAAAACAGATCTCAGAAAATACTGAAAATAGTTACACCAATAGCAATAGTAATGCTAACAGTTATTGATATTAATTTTGCAAGGCCTCATTACACCCATTTAACTTGGTAAAATATATAGTATACACGGTGGAACAGCTAAATGGAGTAAATTCAGTATTATTGTGCATATTTATAAAAAATCCCGAAACACGTCCATTTTAGATTAAAAATGACATCCTGCAACGTGAAAACTTCACCCACACATTCACCCCCTTAGAGTGACAGTTGCAACCCCCAAATTATTAAATAGGAAGTAGGGGCTTGTGATACTTCATGTGAAAGATCTCTTAATTCCCTCTTCAAAAATGCTATCCTTTTAAAATTTATTGCAAAAATTAACAGTAAAAAAAAAAGAAATTCATTTGACTGACGAACTCTGACACAACACAATAAAATTGATAACTTATCGCGTTTCATCCTTGATAAAGAGAAAACGGTGCTGCAAAATGAATAATAACTTCCACATAGCTATAATAATCTACTCTCCTCAGAAAGGCATTCTCATGAAATAAATTTAGGATCCATGACTTGACCACAAAAAAAATATTCGTATTGCCGAACCCACAAACTTCTGAAACATTACATTACTCGAGTTTTAACGAAAAAATGTCATTTTTCACCAAAACATCCCTCATGTATCCTCTACCCCCTGAAGCGGTCTTACTCAAAAACAATTCAAAGCGTTCCTTTGTCGGTTGCTAACTGGATACCAAATTTGAAGATGATATCTCAAATCGTTCGAAAGTTATTGCGCCTACTAACAGACAGACGTATAGGCCGACAGACAAAAAAAATTCGTTCCAGAATCAAGGTTTTTTGTTTTGAGACTTTTTACGCCGTTTGGGCATATAAAACTTCGAAATTTCTGTCACCAACATTCCACCCACACACATTCAACCCGTAATTTAATACCAGCACAGAATACCAGGTGTTTTACAAAATTGAAAGTTATCTAATAAACAAACCCTAAAACGTTATATTACTCGAGTTTTAGCGAAAAAATGTCAATTTTTACCAAATGACCCCCTGGAGCGATTTTACCCCAAAACAATATGAACCGTTCGTTTGTATACCAAATTTGAAGACGATATCTCAATCCGTTCAAAAGTTATCGTGGCTACAAACAGACATACAGACCGACAGACAAAACAAATTCGGTTCCCAATCATGTTTTCTATATGTTTTGACACTTTTTACGACGTTTAGTCGAAAAAAAAATTTGCCATTTTTTTGCCGATGCCGTACTTCCACACGTATTGACGATGTGGAAGTAAAATAAAATTTTCGGGACGCAGCAAGTGCGTTATAGTAGTGTATTTTCATAAGACAAAACAATTCCTTACGGAATGATCTTTCGTCTACGGCTAGGGCAGCAGCAAACTCATCACAGTCCAAGTACAGGTAGATGTCTATCAACTGGCTCAGCAGTCTTCTTGGATCCCCTCCATACTTATGCGCGTTTCTTACCTTCAAGTTTTTGCATCTGGGCCCACACAACTGCTGCAAATTGAAGTTTAACATCGAGGAGAGCCTGTCCACAAGTTCGGTTCTAAGGAAAGGCTCTTTATGTCGACTGTAAGGTAGTGGAATATGTCCACAGTTTATCTGGCTAATGTTAAGTACGATCGGCACTGCTCCTCGTCGGCGTTCAGCTGACGCATGCGAGACTACTGTTGTGGGTACTAAATTAAAGAAAAACATAATGAGCTTCGCGGATAACTACAAATTTGTTTTAAAAAACCTTTTTTTTTTTGTTTATTGTTCGCAAAAACTGGATGGGTTGACCTAAACAAAACCATCCAAGCAATTAATAAGGAAAAATACCTGCCATATTTATAATTTGACAGGTACATTCCCTTTGAAAATAATACATTTTTTCTGAAAAACTTTTGTAACTTTAATGAAATTTGTAACACATTTTTTTAAAGACACTTGCAGTACTTACATATTATATCTAAGACCAAATTTTAATTTTTTAGCTCCATATAAAATTAAATTTTTTCAAATAATCACTAACTGGGACTCTAAAACCGATCTCCAAGGTCCATTTACATTTAAAGAATTAGTTTTAATAATATATCTTACTAACAGTGTACAATTCTTATGAAAATTCACTACTATAATGCACTTGCTACGCCCCGAAATGTTTTATTTATAGTATACATTCGCATGCTAAAATTTTGCTTTTGTACGCAAACTTTCCGGTATTAGGTAAGAAATGGTCCAAGCCTGACAATTTACACAATTGTTAGTTGATTGTACATTGTACACAGCTCTATCTACATAAAATTTTGTGTAACTACAGCTACCGTGACAACATACTACTTGATCCTGCACCGAGATGGCGTCCCTGTCGTATCTCTCACAATGTTCTCCAGGCTGACATGTTGCAACAACTTCAATTGTTTAGATTTTTATCTACGAGTTATTTAAATAGAATAGCAGTACAGATAACGTCATCTGTCTTTGTCCAACATTGTATATTGTACAGTATATTGCATTACATAATTTGAAGTGATGTCGAGGATTATTTTATTATTAATTTCGAATAACTTTATTTAATTTGATCAAACGAGTTGAAAAGTGGTACACAACCACGTCTGTCTATGCTCTTTTAATATGCAGATTTTCGTTTCAATCACTTAAAATATTTGAGAGATATTGCGTTTTAAAAAATATTGTTTAATTTTTTATTAAGAAAAATTAGCCGTTAAGATTTGATGAACGAACTCATCCAAGCAGCAAAATAAGGGTAATTCCCAAATGTGGCCCAAATCAGTAAAGTATTTTTTAGTTATGACCTGACCTGACCTTACCATGGAAATGGGTTCCAGAGGCCCTCATTCGCGCTCATTTGAAGAAATTTTTCGAAAGTCTCACCATCGATACCTCTCTATTAGTGAATTTTCTTAATGAAAATTCACTAAAAAACACATCAATCTTAATGTAGATATTCAAAATGCATGCCTGGCACGTTTTGGCAGCATCGTACTCCTTAATAAAAATGCCTTCTAACGTTCGACATCCGAGGCGTGACCGCCCTAATCGCAATCGTTTGTCTTCTTAAGTCAGTCAAGTTACGTGGTTTAGTTTTGTAAAT
Organism: Tillus elongatus; assembly: GCA_964006375.1. NCBI lineage: Eukaryota > Metazoa > Arthropoda > Insecta > Coleoptera > Cleridae > Tillus > Tillus elongatus. Next base: position 51,492,478 of record OZ023264.1, on the reverse strand, counting down.
CATACATATCCCCATAAGAAAAACTCTAACAGCAAAAGATCGGGTGATCGTGCCGCCCATTCTAATCTATCTATCTGATCTGAAAATATTAAAATATTAAGTCGAGGAATGATAATTGATTTGATAATGTGCTGGTGCTTCATCCTGCTGGAACCATATCACATTCGCTGGAACTTGTGGGTTTGCTCAATCAGTATATAAGTTTTCCAAAGTTGGCACGACATTAATTTGGAGCAAAGCTAAATAATCATCTCCATCAATGAAAAAGGGACAATAACATGGTTTCTAACAATTCCTGCCCAAACAATAACCTTTTCAGAGTATTATGTATATTCTTCTCTCACCCGAGGTGGATTTTTTTAGACCAGTAGCGACATTTTGACGATTAGCATAGCCGTGAAGTGTAAAACTGCACTCATTGGAAAACAAACCGTGTTCTATTTGAATAACATTGGTATCTGACATTTCCATCATTTTTTGCAGAAAAAGACGTTCTTGTATCAAAATCATCTTCCATGAGCTGGCCGCGAAGTGTAAAACTGCACTCATCGGAAAACATAACATATTCTAGTTGGATAACGTTGTTATCTACCATTGCATCATTTGTTTACAAAAATACGTTCTAGCGAAATCGTCCTACATGAGCTCCTGAGTTTGTATCAATTTATAGGGATGCATTTTAATTTCTTTTAATACTCGAATAATCGATGAATGGCTAATATCCAATGTTGTGGCTGTTGTCGACTTGAAGTATGTGGGTTTGCCTCAAACTCAAGCATTAGATCCAATTTGGTATCATTACTCAGTGCATTAGAGTTTTTTTGCATCTAACTTACATGTTCACGCTCGCGAAATTGCTTATAAATTTTACTAATTGTCCTTGGGATATAGGCGGCAATTCGGGAAATTTTTCTTGGAATAGACGAGCAGCTTCGATCTGTGATCGTGTTTTATCTCCGTAATCAATCATCTGTAGACTTGTTAGTTTATGCATTTCTGTTAAATAAACCATATTTCTGAACTGCGGTTAACAACTGACAATCGCTGTCATGCAGTTTCAATCACACAGCAAGTTTCTTAGGCGTTTTAAACGAAACTAACATTGCCAACTATGAAGAACTTTTTATGTCTTCTTTTTAATTGATACAGTCCAAAAACGAAACTGAAACTGTTTTGCCTGCTTTCTCGATGGCTGAGTTTACCAGGTGCCAACAGCGGAGTTTAAGCGCTCATCTGTCGTGTTGGAGACTGATTGGTAATGCACTATTGACTTCAAGCACTATTTTGTGACGTTTGTCTCTCATTCCGCTTTGACAAATCGGCAACAGTTGAGTACCAGCAGAAACCAAGCGAGACTGGTGAACGCATACGTTAACATAACTAGTAAACTGTTGGCGCCTGGTGAACTCGGCCATTATCAAGAATGAAACGCGATCAGGTATGAATTTTTTACTGTATTGTAGCGAAGTTCGTCACTCAGATGAATTTCTTTTTTTTTACTATTAATTTTTGCAATAAATTTGAAAACCGTAGCATTTTTGGATAGAGATATTTCAATTATATATATATATATATATATATATATATATATATATATATATATATATATATATATATATATATATATATATATATATATATATATATATATATATATATAAAATCGCACCAGTTTTTTTTTCTGTAAAATTTTGAGCTTTCTCTCGCAAACTTTTTTATCTCAAAAATTAAAAAAGATAATACACTGAGATAAGGTAATATGCATGTAAACTATCTAGAAATACAAATTAAATAAAACGACATTTAGATGGAGTAAATACTCAAATGTCAGAGTACATACTTAATATTTTTGTAATTATGTACATATAAAGTTATGTTCTGGGTCCGTGATATTCTTTTGATGATCTAGGTAACCATATGAGCCCAAGGTGAGAACGGCACACCGATAAAATAAGAATAGATTGTAGTTTGTAAATCTACTTTAATTTTATCACCTATAGGTATAGGGAAGGAAGTAATAATTTCATAAACTACCCCCACCCAACACCACGGGGTTGAAGGAGGATGGTGAAGATTTATTTTGCCATTGTTTGAAAGTACTTGAGTCACTTATTCGGCATGACATATTTTGCATATATCTCAATTAGTCTCCGAACTATCCCGAAAAAAATAGTTCCTAACTCCGCTTTGACAGCCGCTAACACCAACAAGAATACCCTAATGATACCCCCTGCGGTTGTCAGTACGGCGACGATATCAACCAAATTTAGTCTTATAGTTAAATGTGAAATTTGCCCCATGTGTTCCTTTTGTTAAGAGCTTGGACAAGGTTGTTGGCCAGACCAATCGGACTAGTCTCTCCGGGAAAATGTTGGTTTTCTTTAGGAAAATTACTAGTTTGTCGTCATCATTTTGAGAAGTAATAAAAATAAACCTTTAACGAGATTAGATACTCTAAGTAGACTAAGTGAGTGGTGGACGTGCCGCCACCTAGTTGCGGAACCAAGTAGTATGTTGTCACGCTAGCTCCAAATAACACAAAGTGTTAAAAAAAATAGAGACTGTATACAACTAACAATTTAGTAAATTGTTAGCCCTGGGCCATTTCTACCTTAATACAGGGACCAAGTATTTAAGGCTAGATGCATTCTCGCAACAATTAGAACCGTAGACCGGTTTCGATCTCATTAGAGCTCTTCAGTACGGCATACTAATTGCAGCGAAAATACACCTATAAAGTAATACGGCTATAGTATCCAGCCTTTCAACACTAAGTGAGTAGTGGACATGCCGCCACCTAGTTGCGGAACCAAGTAGTATGTTGTCACGCCAGCTCCAAATAACACAAAGTGGTAAAAAATAGAGACTGTATACAACTAATTAACAATTTAGTAAATTGTTAGTCCTGGCCCATTTCTACCCTAATATAGGGACAAAGTATATAAGGCTAGATGCATTCTCGCAACAATTAGAACCGTAGACCGGTTTCGCTCTCATTAGAGCACTTTAGTACGACATACTAATTGCAGCGAAAATACATCTACAAAGTAATACGGCTATAGAATCCAGCCTTTCAACACTAAGTGAGTGGTGGACGTGCCGCCACCTAGTTGCGGAACCAAGTAGTATGTTGTCGCGCCAGCTCCAAATAACACAAAGTGTTAAAAATAGAGACTGTATACAACTAACTAACAATTTAGTTAGCCCTGACCCATTTCTACCCTAATATAGGGACAAAGTATGTAAGGCTAGATGCACTCTCGCAACAATTAGAACCGTAGATCGGTTTCGCTCTCATTAGAGCTCTTCAGTACGGCATACTAATTGCAGCGAAAATACCCCTATAAAGTAATACGGCTATAGGTGTATTTTCGCTGCAATTAGTATGCCGTACTGAAGAGCTCTATCGAGAGCGAAACCGGTCTACGGTTCTAATTGTTGCGAGAATGCATCTAGCCTTACATACTTTCCCCTATATTAGGGTAGAAATGGGCCAGGGCTAACAATTTACTAAATTGTTAGTTAATTGTATACAGTCTCTATTTTTTAACAATTTGTGTTATTTGGAGCTGGCGTGACAACATACTACTTGGTTCCGAAACTAGATGGCGGCACGTCCACCACTCAGTGTTGAAAGGTTGGCTACTATAGCCGTATTACTTTATAGGTGTATTTTCGCTACAATTAGTATGCCGTACTGAAGAGCTCTAATGAGAGCGAAACCGGTCTACGGTTCTAATTGTTGCGAGAATGGATCTAGCCTTACATACTCTAAGTAGATTTATAACACAACTGCTAAGTAATATATCGACCGGTAATTGACTGTTGAGCTATTTAATTATTGCTTAATGTGACCGTTAGTCGATTATCCTTTTTATTGCAGACTACGGCCCTTGTCTATTAGGGGGGGGGGGGGGGGGGGTGTAACTTTATGTCTTAAAAATGGTGGCTTTCGTTATGGGCCCCTACATATGGCTGAGTAGATTTTAATTTTAATCTTCCCCCGTATAATCTAATTATAATTGCAAAGTTTATTAATGATAATATTTCCCGAAACTCTCAAGTGTATGACGAGTATTACCAACCTATAAGGCGAGTGCAGAAAACTTATTAAAAGCTGAAGGAAGTCGACTATTTGTGACTAGGACTAGATGACTATGGACGCTTCTACGGTCGTACCACAAGCTGACTGGTACCGATGTGGGTCTGGGTTCTGGTATCAACAATCCAACATTGCCATATATCAACAACACCATTTACTCCTTCGCAGTTGAACAAATGCAATCTTGCCACATTAACAGAAATTCCCTTAGTACAGGGGCCTTTTGTTTTTCTGCTAAGCAAACAAAATTTTAACAGTAAGGTATGGTCAGATATCTTGGTTGTAATGTGTGGGTAGTGTGTATTTAATCCGCTGTAAAAAAAAGGGCAAATCACGTACAAATTCTTGGCAGCTTATGTGCTTTTTGTAATTTTTTTGTAAGTTTATATAAAATATTGGCATAAATAAAAAAGTCTGGACGCAGCAAGTGCATTTTCAAAATTCAAAAATCGCTCTCCTTATTAATAACTTTTTTTACGAAAATTCACTAGAAAAAGAAAATTGTGTCACCAACAACTTATGAGCCACCCTGTGATTGTCAAAACAACTTTATAAGATGCAGCTCAAGACACCATATAATTAACGTATACAATTTTTTCTCGTATCTTGTATAGTAACGGATATATTGAGGTTTACGGTACAAATGCGTCACCCTGTATATATTTGAACAGATAAGAACTAAAACTAAGTCCGGATATGGGTTCTATAGGGCCTAGTTCGCGCTCATGTGAGGAAATATTTTAAAATTCAAAAGTCGGGGTCTTCTCAATAGCGAATGTATTCTGCGAAAATTATCTGAAAATTATAGACTGTTAAACCATAAACTATATAATTAAAACTAAGAGCCTCGGTGGTTCAGTGGCAAGAACGTGTGATTCTGAACCGAAGGGTTCTAGGTTCGATCCCAGGGTTCTCCTTTCACTTTTTCAGTACATACTGTAACATTAACATTGGCCGAGGCATTGTATTTGAGCAAGTTGAACGTCTGCACGTTCCGCCCTTCGGAGGGGGTGTAAAGCCGTCGGACCCATGTCCATGCTATGTTGGGCACGTAAAAGATCCCTACCCTCCTTACAGAATGGCAGGGATTCTGCAAATTTTCCAGGATAATGAGGTGTTCCCTGGCGTCGGTGATTTGCCATAGTAGCGGAAATAGACCGGCGTTAAAGAAACAAAACACAACACACACACATATAACTAAAACTTCTTCCAAAGCATAAGATAAAGGGTCTGTTTGAAATGAATTTTCTGCAAATATTTTAGTAAAATGAAGGAAAATGACGGTCGGAGATAAAATTTAAAGCTTTGTAAAACACTTTTTGCGACATTTACTTTACATAACCCGTATTCGTTTCAGGTTATTTGCCTGAAAGATGTCAATTTTGACGTTTCAAATCGTGACTTGGAAGTTTCAAATAGCGACTTGGACGTTTCAAATCGCGACTTGGACGTTTCAAGAAGAAAAAGTATAAAATTTTCAAAGTACTTTTTCTGGTATTTCTTGGCCTTTTTGCGCCAAAACTGAATATTTGTATGTAATATATAAAAGCCTGGCCGCAGCAAGTGCGTCATGGTAGTGAATTTTCATAGAAATGATCTGTCGCAAAATATTTTTATAACGTTTTTTTCTTGTAACATAGAAATCTAAATTTTGGTGTGTAGTTTACTTTTTATATCGTAAATCTATCTACCAAATTTGGTTAACATAGCTTTTTTATTTTTTGAGATAAAATTTTTTTTCGAATGAAACAATCAAAATGTTCCCGGAAAACCCAGATTTTCCCGACTAACGAACTTATCCAAGCCATTTACAAAATGAAGGTACATGCCAAATTTTATCAAAATCGACCCATTATTTTTTGAGTTATCGGTGTGATATATATATATATATATATATATATATATATATATATATATATATATATATATATATATATATATATATATAAATTGAAACTGACCCCGGATATGGGTTGTGTGTGTGTGTTTTTGTTTCTTTAACGTCGGCCTATTTCCGCGACTATGGCCAATCACTGACGCCAGGGAGCAGTTTCACCTCACTATCCTAGAAATTTTGCCAAACCCCTGCGTTTCTGTAAGGAGGGTAGGGATCTTTAATGTGCCCAACATCGCATGGACACGGGACCGACGGCTTTACGCCTCCTCCGAAGGGCGGAACGTGCAGACATTCAACTTGCTTAAATGCAATGCCAGAACCTCAGTTGATGTTAATTTACAGTTTGTACTGAAAAAGTGAAAGGAGTACCCTGGGATCGAACCCAGTACCCTTCGGTTCAGAGGCACACGTTCTTACCCCTGAACCACCGAGGTTCTAAGATATGGGTTCTAGGGGTCCTAGTTCGCGCTCATTTTCAAAATTTTTTCAAAATTCAAAAGTCGGGACCTCCCCATTAGTGAATTTTTTCTACGAAAATTCACTGATAGATTTTGTTATCTACACAAAATATTTTAGTTTTGTGCATTTTTCTGGTCATCAGTAGCTCCCAATGTTTTTTTAATACATATAACATATTTAGTGAATTTTTCCTACGAAAATTCACTAAAAGAAATTAAACACAAACTTTGTTTTGTTTCCGTAGAAATCATTTTTTTTGTAAGATGTTACTGAAATGTTGGTAATTAATAATAAATGTTTAAGTTATTGCAAAAAAATTTTTTTCGTGTAACATTACTCAAGCCAATTTTCGTAAAAAAGGGCTAATTCCTTTGCAAATTTTCATGTGATTATTTTGTTTTAAATTTTTGTCAAAATGCTTTTTGTGAATAATTCTATCTTGGCAGGTGTGTCAATAGCGTTTGACGAAGTTTTTTTAAGAAATTTTCAAAATTACATCCGACAACCTTGTTTGTAATGGTACCACTATCGCCGATAACAGCTGACTCACTCCACTCTGACAACCTTTTACACCGATGAATCTAATTAAAAACATAAAGATACAACAAATCCATGCGATTCTCACACATTTCTATATGCAAATCACTTTGTTGTATGCCCCATAACACTTAGATTAAGTGAGGTGAATGATTTGTTGTTAGTTCTGTAATAAAGCTATCTAATCTGTTTCGTTATTTCACATTGCTCAGGTGGTCTTGTCTACATGAGAGGGCAAGTTAAGTGAAAGTAATAATCTATTGTCGGTCTACTGTCTATTGTACTAAACTAATCATATTTTAAATGTATATGCTTCAAAGACAACTTTCAGTTTAGAATTAAACTTTTCTCAATCTGCCACTTTAGTAAACATACTGTTTAATTGATCTTGAAAAACTCTGGACGCAGCAAGTGCGTTATGGTAGTGAATTTTCATAAAAATGTTTTTCATTGCAAATATGTGTGTTTCCTTTTTAAGAAAGCAGGCATCAATTTTGGTTACCAGTATAACCTATATAGTAAAAACAATGTGCCATGTTTCATAAAAATAACTTTATTGTGTGAAAATGTACAAAAATTTCCAAAAGCAAACTTAAAGTGTTCCCGGAAAAACTCGTTTCTTGGTCAACCTTATAGGTTAATAGCAAATTGAGCTATTCAAATTTGAAGCATTTAATGAAAATTCGCTACCATAACGCACTTGCTGCGTCCCGAATTTCTTTTCTTACAAACATGCATCGCTGAAAAATTCAAAAATGCAATAACATAAGGCGTGTTTGATTAAAAAAAAAGAAGAAAATTTGTATCACCAACGACTTATGGGCCATCCTGTGATTGTAGAAATATTTTTTAAGATGTAGCTCAAGACACCCTATAATTAATATATACAAATTTTCTTCATATCTTGTATAATAACGGATATATTGAGCTTTATTGATTTTTGACGAAAATTCGACAAAAATTATATACCATTAAACGATAAACTCTAAAGCTGACTACTGCCAAGCATCAGAGAAAGGGTCTATTTGAAATGAATTTTTGGGAAACATTTTAGTAAAATGAAGGACAATGACGGTTGAAACTAAGACTTCAGAGTTTGTAAGACATCCTTCTTGAGACATTTGAATTCCATAGCCCGTATTAGATTCAAGTTCTTTGCCTAAATGTTGCCGATTTTGACGTTTTAAATCGCAACTTTGACCCCAATTTATTTTTCTTTAAATGCCTATAACTTTTTCGTCTTTTGACCTACATAGCTAAATTTTGGTAGGTAGATTATAAGGATATTAACTAGCGTACCAAATTTGGTTGCCCTTACTTTGTTAATTCCGGAGATATAAATTTTTTTCGAAAGAAAACACAAAATTTTCCGGGAAAACCTGGTCAGATTTTCCTGGCTAATGAACTTATCCAAGCCATTTGCAAAAGGAATTTTTCCACCAAATTTTGTCAAAATCGGCCCATTATTTTTTGAGTTATCGGTGTGAAACTTATATATATATATATATATATATATATATATATATATATATATATATATATATATATATATATATATATATATATATATATATATATATAATATATATATATATATATATAAATATATATATAAATATATATATATATATATATATATATATATATATATATATATATATATATATATAAACATATAAAAATTGAAACTGACCCCGGATATGTGTTCTAGGGGGCCTAGTTCGCGGTCATTTGAAGAAATTTTTTCAAAATTCAAAAGTCGGGATCTCCTCATTGGTGAATTTTTTTTAAGAAAATTTACTAAAAAGAGCAGCGCAAGTATGCATGTTTATTCTTTGACGTACACTGATTTTACAATAACAACTGCAACAAATGTAATTCATGTAACCGTGTTTGTATTTAGAGATCCTGTTTTCACAAAAACGTTTTGATAATTCCTTACAATTTATGTTGCTACAAAAAAAAAAAATTAACTAATAAACGAATTAATTTTTCAGTTAGATGGAGCTCTACCTCATTCTTCAGAAATATAGAATTTTCCTAATTCAACAATTTGCACTTAATTATCTAGTCACTTATTTCCATTTGTTTTTGAGTAGTGAAGGTGACACACATTTGGAGTATTTTAACGGTTTTAATTTTTTGTGGCTTGTGAAAAATCATATTGCTGGCGACTATATTCGGGCGTTCGGAGGTACATTTTTATTTTAATCTAAAAGGACTGTTTTCGATTAATGTATTTTTCTGCTGGTAATCGGTACGTATGGCGATGGCGCATTATGCTCCGCCAACGACCTATCTTTAGGTACTCTATAGTTATCATATTCTCCCACTTGAATGCTAGGAATCTATTGACATTCCTGTCAAAGTATGACATTTCTAAGTCCGATAATAATCAATCTGCATAGTTGAACCGATTGCATGTATTAGTATATATATATATATATATATATATATATATATATATATATATATATATATATATATATATATATATATATATATATATATATATATATATATATATATATATATATATATATTATATATATATATATATATATATATATATATATATATATATATATATATATATATATATATATATATATATATATATATATATATATATATAATATATAAATATATATATATATATATATATATATATATATATATATATATATATATATATATCCACACAAGGTACAATATGACGTCATGCAGATGATATGCAAAATAATAAATTATTTATTATCCCATGGTCAAAATTTCTGGACGAGCAAGTGCATTATGGTAGTGAATTTTCATAAAAATGTCTTTAATAGAAAATATGTTTTTTTTAAGAAAGCAGGCATCAAATTTGTTTACCAGTCTAACCTATATAATAGAAACAATGTGCCATGTTTCATCAAAATAACTTCATTGTTTGAAAATGTACACAAATTTCCGCAAGTAAACTTAAAGTGTTCCCGAAAAAACTGGTTTCTTGGTCAACCTTATAGCTTAATAGCAAATTGAGCTATTCAAATTTAAGGCATTTGATAAAAATTCGCTACCATAACGCACTTGCTGCGTCCCGATTTTCTTTTCTTACAAAGATGTATTATATGTCGATGGAAAATGCAAAAATGCAATAGGGCGTGTTCGATTAAAAAAAAAGAAAATTTGAATCACCAACGACTTATGGGCCACCCTGTAATTGTAGAAATATTTTTGTAAGATGTAGCTCAAGATACCCTATAATTACTGATACAATTTTTTTTTCGTATCTTGCATAATAACGGATATATTGAGCTTTAAAGATTTTTTACGAAAATTCGACAAAAATGATATACCATTAACCGATAAACTCTATAGCCAACACTACTGCCAAAGCATCAGAGAAAGGGTCTATTTGAAATGAATTTTTTGGGAATATTTTAGTAAAATGAAGGACAATGACGATTGAAACTAAGACTTCAGGCTTTGTAAAACATTCTTCTTGAGACATTTTCCTTCCATAGCTTTTATTAGTTTCAGGGTCATTGTCTAAATATTACCAATTTTGACGTTTTATATCGCGACTTTGACGTTTTGGGGAAAACCCAAATATATTTTTCTTTAAATCACCGTAATTTTTTTGTCCAAATTTGATTGCCCTTACTTTGTTAATTCCGGAGGTATACATTTTTTTCGAAAGAAAACCAAAAAAAAATCCGGGAAAACCTAAGCGGATTTTCCTAGCTAAAGTACTTATACATGCCACTTGCGAAAGGAAGGTACTCACCAAGTTTCATCAAAATCGGTCCATTATTTTTTTAGTTATAGGTGTGACACAAATATATATATATATATATATATATATATATATATATATATATATATATATATATATATATATATATATATATATATATATATATATATATATATATATATATATATATATATATATATATAGTCAATAATTTATTTTGCGTTAATTCCATTTACAAATGGTTGAGCACGCCAATTATTAAAATAAAAACAAAACTATGATAACAAATGTAAAAAACAAACTAGAAAACATTTCAAACAAACAAACACAATAAAATTTTCGTTCGTCTCAACTCTGTGCCCCACGGGTATTAGACAAATACTCCGCAATGGAATAATAGCAATTATTGGTTAGGTGTTAGGTATGATTTCAGCGATGCTTTAAATTCATTCACATTTTGAATTGCTTTTATAGTTTCCGGCAGCCTGTTATATAGATCCACCCCCGCAAAAAAGGGCGACTTTCTGTACATCATTTTACAGAACATCCTGTTCCTAAACAGATTCCCGTGGCGAGTGGAGTAAGAGTGCATCTCAGACTGCCTTGTTAGCCCATCTTTGACACCATGAATATAATTTAAAAGTTTATATAGGTAAACGCATGCTAGCGTCATTATTTTTTCGTCCCTGAAAAGCGCCCTACAAGATTGTGTTACTCTCATACCAAAAATCACTCTTATTATTCTTTTTTGCAGTATAAAAACTCTTTCCACCTCAACCGACTGTCCCCAAGCCACAATGTTGTAAGATATCAAAGAATAAACTTCCGAGTAGTGAACAGTCATCAGAGCTTTGGTCTCAAGGAACTCTGCTAATCGAAATATTAGGAAATGGGTCTGATTAAGCCTACCGCACAAAACCTCAATATGTTGTTTCCATGAAAGATGCTGGTCAATAGTTACCCCCAATACTCTCACGCTTGTGGCCTGAGACACTAGGGTGCCCTGAAAATCAAGGTTAATTCCCTGCTTTTGTTGGGCTCTGAATTCAAGAAATACGGTTTTCTTGTAATTTATAAGGAGCTGGTTGGCCTCACACCACTTACCGAACCGTTCAAGTAACGAGTTAACCTTCCGGCTAACCTCGTGTGTATCCGACCCCGACACAACCACTGTCGTATCGTCCGCGTACATGAACAACCTCCCCTCCCCAATATGTTCAGGTAGATCATTCACATACAAGACAAACAACAACGGGCCCAAAACACTTCCCTGCGGAGTGCCAAGCTGTACATCAAAAGGTCGTGATTGCACTCCATCCACCGATACTACCATTTGTCTGTTTGTTAGAAACGAGAGCAGCCAGTCGCAAACAGGGCCCCGAACACCCAGGCACTGAAGCTTTTTCCCAAGAAATTGCGGATTTAGCGTATCAAACGCCCTAGAGAGATCAAACATAAAAGCCACCACGCGCTGACCCCTATCTAGTTCGTCGTATATGTACTCCACCATGTCAATAACAGCCGTTTCCGTTGATAGTCCAGGCCTGAAACCGTGCTGGCACTTCGATATTATTCCCTGATCTCCCAAGAAGATCTCTAATCGTACAGCCATTGTATACAGTGTATATATATATATATATATATATATATATATATATATATATATATATATATATATATATATATATATATATATATATATATATATATATATAAACATACAAAAGTCCACGAGTCTAGCTTACAATCACAAAGATTTGGTGGACACAGTGGGGAAACTGATGTTATCTTAACATGTAGTCAAACATTTGAATGAGAAATTCAAATGTGGTGGCCCTTCCATTATATAGTCATCACTCGGGAAATGTTTAAAAGGTCAACGTTACTGTGTGCATGATCCACGCATTAGGATCAGGCACATAGCAGAAAAACAGGCTTGGTTTACGATACAGTAAACAACCTTCTATCAGAACAACTTGATATAAAAAAAAATGTTTGCAACTCGTGTTAACAAACTACCAAAAGAAAAACCGCATTTTGATTTGTCCGCAGTTATTAAGACAGGTTAATAGCAGATGAGGGTAACTTTAATGGCGTTTCTTGTGTTTATCACCATGACTCTAAGACCAAATGCTAGGTACGGAATGGAAACATAATGGCTCTCCGCTTCGTCGAAAGTTTAGGGTTTAGTCCTCTGCAGAATAGATGATGATCACTATTTTGTGGTATGCTCAAGGTGTCATTTTGGGACGATTAAAAAAGGTTCCACAATAAATAGTACCACGCCAATTAAATAATTAAGTTACGTGAAGACATAAAAGAAAAGCATCGGGGAAAGTTAACGGAAGGAGTACTTATTTATCAAGACAATGCACCAAACCACGAGTCAGTTATCACAGTGTCTGCAGTCAACAGCGCTGGGTTCGAACTACTAAAGCACCCACCTTATTCACCAGACCTGGCACCAAATGCCTACAGACTTCCTAAAATTCAAAGAGAACTTCTTATCGATCTGAAATTTTGCAAACTTATTCAGTTCCGGTGACAATACGATATTATGGTACGATCGAACTTGAATGAATTTAAAATGGCCGCCGACGCAAGATGGCGCAATATTTCTTTTTCGACGCCCCCTCTATATGGATGAAAGGGTTTCACGAGTAAAATACAGTAGGCTAGGTGCTGCATTGATGATTTCAATATGGCGACCGACGAATGATGGCAGAATGCAGTTTTCTTTAAAGCCCCCTTGACATTGGTATCAAAAGAAAGGCCTTAACAAGTAAAATACCGTAGGCTAGGTGGGGCTTTCATAAAGTGGAAAAAATTCTGTATGGTTATTTTCAAACGATCTTATTTAGTTTCACGGCTGTCTGAGAATCAGGTCTTTGTAATCGAATTTTAACTCAATTTCGACTGTCTGATCGACTTGAAATTTTGCAATGAAGTCCATCGAATTTGGGCTCGTTTGACTTGTCTTAGTGAGTCCTTTGGTCACATATTGTAGGGATAAGTGTCAGATGTAAGTGGTCATGGTTAAACCTCGATCCATTTAACCCATTTTTATTAGGACAGTACAATATTATCCGGTGACTAAAACTGCCGAAATTACCATCAGTTAGCAGAAAAATAAAATAAATTTTAAAAAATCATTTAAGTCGTTTACATCGTTTTCACCATACTTTTAGGATGGTTGACATAATATACTATGACTTAGGCTTTTACAGCTTATAGTATGACAATGCAGTGTAAAATAGTTAGAAATGTTATTTTATACTATTAAAATATATATATATATATATATATATATATATATATATATATATATATATATATATATATATATATATATATATATATATAATTCATATCAATTTTTTTTTGCTAAGATGTTATTTACTGAATGGTAACAAGCCTGTATTTTCTGCCATCTGCCTACTCCTAGTGTGACGATCATGCAACATAAAATCATGGATTTTTTTAAACAATTTTGGGTACTATCTGTTATGGGAACGCCGCCGGCGTGTCCATATTCGCAAGAAGTCCTACGACATAAAACTTACCGATGCTAAAATTAGACTGCATCATAAGATAGGGCAGTTCTCCCCAAATATTTGTGAGTTTGAGCTAAACTCGTTGAATTTTTGGAGGCACTTAATCGCCGCTTTCTGCTCAACTCTATACATTTCCAACGATGATTGAATAATATCGGACTATCTCTTGAGAGAACTAAAAACTGGTCAGTGTTAAACGAAGAAACACGTGTACAGAATTGGGATCAAGTCAGGCCATCTATGTGAAGGATATGGAGAAGAAGAGAATACTCCTCTCCACATAACACGCCATTGCGGAGCATTAATAGAAGCACGCTGCGGGTTACTAGGGACTAAAAAGTAAACTTAGTAACAATAAATAAAACTGAATACGGGATAATTCTGGACTTTGCAAGGGGAATATGTATCTTGATGGAGTAAACAAATATTTAGGCAGCGTTGCAGGGACCCAATATAGAGAACCACCCTTTGGAAACAAATGAAAAATAAATAAATCTGACTTAGAAATACTTTTAACAGGAATGTGAAAATATGATAACTATAGAGTACCAATAAATACGTCAGAGGCGGAGCATAAAGATCTCCCTTCGTACATATCCACATTTGAGGTAATATTTGTTTGTGTATGTTTTGGCCTCGAGGTGGGCTCATTCAGCCACGGGTGGTAAAATTAGTATGGTGACAACGTTTAATGATTAAGTAGTTCCCAAGCGTATTTCCTTTAAATTAAGCAATAATGCCCTGTATAATTGTAGTGTTTGTAACAGTCTCGACAGTAAGTAATTAAGACATTACCCAATGTTAATTTTTATTGTTCACAGCATGGACATGCTTGCACATTACTCGACTATTGCATTAGCAGTTACCGCCTATTTGACTGTCTCCGTTAAATTGTAAATAAACTGTAAGTGTTACAAGGCAAAAATTAAGTTTACTTATACTAAAGGACGTATTATTAACTATATATGCGGTTTGCATATTTTCTATTAGAGACCAGTATTGTCCTATTTCGTTTAGTAAATGGGACATGGTTTGGAAATTTAATTTAATTTTAACTGTAGTTTGCAAGAAATAAATTTAATATAGATGTTGTATTAGAGTGTAAAACAATAGAACATTTATATACAGTATGGAAGAGCCGAATGGAATACATTTAGTATCTCAACTTTCTGCATTTTATAAAAAAAATCCGGAAACACGTCAATTTTAGATTTAAAAAAATCACATCCTGCAACGTGAAAACTTCAATGAGTGAAGATTTGAACCTGTGATGAGCACCGGTAAGTACAATTTGGAGAACGCAATTCACAGGGGCTGCTCCTCAATAAGTGCGCCCGTGCGTGCGCACTGCCGCCTGCCGTGGAAAAAATAATATTTTTGCTATGCTATATTTTAATAAATATTAATTTACTTTTCTACCTCCTGCATTCGACAAACAAAATTAGTATACCGAGATCGCAGAGAGTCGGCAGCCATTAATACAGAATACAGAATCAGAATAAGTCATAAGTATAGTGTTAATCGTTGCAGACGTTATTTATCCATATCCATATAAAGCAGTCAGGCGGCGGTGTGTATTTTTCGGCGCTCTCCAGGAAATGCGATACTTCAGTGCGAAATGATCACCGATCATCGTCAAAAACGACCGAATAAGCAATCTGTTGTGCGCTATAAAATTACACACTTCAGTTTGTAGTGGATTGATTTTTAATTAGATCATTTCGTTGTTGTTTACATGTTCTAACAAGACTATTATTATTATTATTATGGCCACTACTTCGGATTGCTTAATAAGTGGACAAAATAATTGTGATACTGTGATTAATTCAGTGGATAATATTATAAATTTAAAGGTTAACTTTTTAAGGGACTTTTTAACTACTATAACCCATAACTAACTAGAGGAAAACTTGGTAAGTAGTTAATAATTATTAAGTTTAGTAAAGTTTTTTTTAGTGAATTTTTATTTTAAAAAATTCACTAATAGAGAGGTATCGTTGGTCAGACTTTGCAAAAAAAAAATTCAAATAAGCGCGAACTAAGACCCCTAGAACCCATATCCGGGGTCAATTTCAATATATATATATATATATATATATATATATATATATATATATATATATATATATATATATATATATATATATATATATATATATGTATCCAACCGCTAACTTAAAAAATAATTAACAGATTTCGATGAAACTTGGCAAGTGCCTTTCTTTTATTAATGGCTTGGATGAGTTCGTTAGCCAGGAAAATCGGACAAGTTTTTTCGGGAAAATTTTGAGTTTTCTTTTGAAAAAAAATTTTTCTCCGAAAATTACCAAGTTATTTTAATGAAATTTGGTGGATATATTGCCCTAGGTAAGACCCTACGATACACCAAAATTACACTTTCTAAGTTTATAGAAAATTAATGTTTTCAACTTTTGAGTTTTCTTTTGAAACAATTTTTTTCTCAGAAAATTACAAAGTTATTTTAATGAAATTTGGTGTATATATTGCCTTGCCAAATACCTTACTACATACTAAAATTCAACTTTCTAAGTTTATAGAAAATTAAGTTTTTAAAATGTCTTCCTTTGAAAAAAAAAATTTTCTCCGAAAATTACAAAAGTTCTTTTGTTGAAATTTCGTGGATATGTTGCCCTGGGTAAGACCCTACTATACACCAAAAGTCAACTTTCTAAGTTCGTATAAACTTGAGTTATTCAAATTTGACGCATTTAATAAAAATTCACTACCATAACGCTCTTGCTACGTCCCGAACTTTTTTTTCTTGCGCACCCCCAATGCATTAAGGCACGAGCCGCTACTGCCAATTCATCACAATACAGTTTTAGACCTGAAGTTTATACATTCCTTTGATGACGCTAACATTGTTAGCGAAACAATTGTCAGGTCTAAAACTGTACTGTGATGAATTGGGTTCTCCAATTGGTACTTATCTGTGAAAGCTTCACCCCTACATTCAACCCGATTCGAGTGACAGTTTTTAAATAGGAAGTAGAGGCTTGTGATATCTCATTTGAAAGATATCCTCATTCTCTACTCAAAAATGGTACGGTTTTAAAACTTATTGCAAAAATTAACAGTAAAAAAATTAATTCATCTAACTGACTAACTTCGCTACAACACACTAAAACATTAATAACTAACCGCGTTTCATTCTTGATGATGAGAAAGCAAGCAAAAGAATTTCAGTGTGGCATTTTTGGACAGTATCAATTAAAAAGAGAACTTAAAAAATAATGAACATTATTTATAGTTGCCAATGTTAGTTTTCCAAAACTCTGTAAGACGTAAGACACGTTTTTACACGTGTCGCCATCTAGTTGCGGAGCCACATCCAACTTAGTGTTGGAAGGCTGTCTACCATATCCGTATTACTTTATAGGTCTATTTTCGCTGCAATTAGTATGCCGTACTGACGAGCTCTAATTAGAGCGAAACCGGTCTACGATTCTAATTGTGGTGAGAATACATCTAGCCTTACATTGTTCGTTTTCTTTAAACGCCTTATCAACTGGATGTGTGATTGTAACCGCATGACAGTAGTTGTCAGTGGTTGCAATTATTCAGAGACATGGTTTATTTAACGGCATTGCATGAATTACCAACTCTACAGATGATTGGTTATGGAGATAAAATAGGATCGTCTATTTCAAGAGAAAATATCCGCTTTGCCGCCTATATCCCAAGGACCAATTCGTAAAATTAAATACCAATGTCGCCAGCTTGGATATGTAAGGCAGATAGAAAAAGAAACATTTTATTGCACTGAGTAATGATACCAAATTGGATGTAATGCTTGAGTTTGAGGAAAACCCACATACTTCGAGTCGACCAGCAACCACAACATTGGATGTTAGCCATTCATCTATTATTCGAATACTAAAAGAAAATAAAATGCATTCCTATAAATTGATACCAACTCAGGAGCTCATGGAAGTCAATTGTGATAAAAGAATATCTTTTATGAATAAATGTTAAGATAACAATGTCATTCCACTAGAAGTAGTTTTGTTTTCTGATCAGTACAGTTTCACACTTCACGGCAATGCTAATCGTCAAAACCGTCGCTACTGGTCTTAAAAAAATCCAATCTGCTTGAGAGAATAACACAGTCAAACCCTGAAAAGGGTAATGTTTGGGCAGGAATAGTTGGAAACCATGTCATTGGTCCCGTTTTCATTGATGGCAATTTGAATGGAGATAATTATTTAGCACTGCTCCAAAATAATACCGCGCCAACTTTGGAAAACTTATATCTTGATCGAGCAAACCCACAAGGTCCAGCGAATATGATACGGTACCAACAGGACGGAGCACCAGCACATTACAAAATCAATGTCCGGCAGTAACTAGACTGAATATTTTCAAATCGCGGGATATGGGAAGGCGACCGTTAAGAGTGACCAGCACGATCACCCGATCTCACCTTATTAGACTTCTTATGGGGATATGCGAAAAGTATGGTATACAAAACTAAACCTCGCCATTTGACTGACTTAAGAAGAATAACGATTGTGATTAGGTCGGTCACGCCTCAGATGTTGATTGACATTAGACATTTTTTACGATTACGATTAAGCTGCTGCCAAGGCGTTCAAGGCATGCATTTGGAACATTTCCTACATAATAATCAAACCGGCTGAACTCTACCAGATATCGCTTTGGTATAAAAAGCAATGGAAGGGGGCAAATGAGCTAAATCATCTGTTGTATATGGATGATCTTAAGCTATTGGTTTCCACAAAGAACCACCTGGAACGACTCCTTAAAATAGTGGAAAGGTTTTCCAGAGATATTGACATGCAGCTTGGGCTTGACAAATGTCGCACCTTATGTGTAGTCACAGGGAAGATACAACCAGGTGTATATAAAATGCAGAATGGCCAGCGAATTGCTTCTATTGATGTAGAAGAGTGTTATAAATACCCGAGAGTTCACCAAGCGAAGAAAATAAACCACTCAGTAATGAAGAAATTGACAAATCAGTTTCCGAAACTAGGAAAGCAGGTGGTACGAACACATCTCAATACCAAGAACCTGACTAAAGCTCTTAATACATATGCATCTTCTACACTTAGCTATTCATTTGAAATTGTGAACTAGTGTAAAACATATCGAAAATCTACAACGAAAGGTGCGAACACTCGTAACAAAACCCAAGAATCATGACCCCCGAAGTGCTATCGAACGAGTAACCCTACCTAGACAGCAAAGTGGAAGAGGAGTGTTGGATATTGGAAAACAGTTAGACCAGCAGGCGCTTGCTTCAGAACTACACAGTTCCATATGCGACGCAGATGATTCAACGCCGCTACAATTAAGATAAAGTGAAATACAAATTCACTATCGGACTGAAGAGGACAAGATCTGAATGAGACCTCCCAGTCACGTGTCGACAAATTGGCGTCGAACTACTGGTTGGCGTCCGGACAGATGTTTACAGAGACAGGGGGGTTGTTGCTGGTCATACAAGATCAGGTAATTTCAACAAGAAACCACTTGAAGTATATAGTTGGGAGATAATTCGATCGAAGATGACAAATGCAGATTTGGGTGTCAATCGTCAAAGACCATCCAGCACGTCACCGGATGATGTCAAGTATTTGCTGCAACAGACTACAAAGAGAGGCACGACGCACTTGTGAGAATGCTTCATCGAGAACCGGCTCTGAAAATGGGACTTTTAAATCGTAGTCGGGTACCCTGCTATAGATACACTCCTGAGCATGTTGTAGAAAACTCAGAGTACATGTTCTACTGCGATCAGACCGTGCTAACAAACCGACTAGTTTCCCACAACAGGCCAGATGTAACAATAGTGGATAAGTCCTACAAACAAGTGACGCTGAATGATGTGGCCATTCCGAATACCAATAATCTAGAGATAAAGCACAAGAAGACCATTAAGTACAGAGACCTCGAGATGCAAGTAAAGACAGAGTGGAGGGCAGATAGTGTCCAAGTTATCCCGATATTCATGTCGTCAACTGGTGTGGTTCCTAAGAATATCCGAGAGGACATTAAGAGACTGGGCCTTGGAGAGCCCTTTTATAAAGTTATGCAAAAAGCGATAATACTGCCCACACCTTTCGGATATTTCTGGGAAATTAGGATGTGTCACATTATCGTTTAGTGTCTGATAAATTCGAAACGAGCCCATCTAAGCTCAATCCCTTTGGTATCTGAAATACCTGGGATGAGTATAGTATAGTATAGTATACTATAGTATAGTATATTTTGTCTACAATGGTACAATGTGTCGTACAAGTAAGCTCTTGCTTGTATATGCAATAAACACAATTTTGTTACAGATATGCCTAATTAATTGCCAAGAGTTCTCTGGAACTGTCACTATCAATTTTCTTAAAATTTCAGCTTCCTAAGAATATCCCCCACAATATCTATAAAGCTTAACGGAACTCTAGTAAACAATGGACAAACGAAATCAACCTCAATGGTACTTTTTATACCTGACATGGATTTGAAAGAAAATATGGTTTTGTCAGATAAATAACATGGTCATTGGTTGGTGAATGTTCCCCTTTGAGGGATGAAAGCCCTTCAGGCTAAAGTCATAATAATAATAATAATAATAATAATAATACTCTGGACGCAGCAAGTGCGTTATGGTAGTGAATTTTCATAAAAATATTTTTTAATAGCAAATATGTGTGTTTTTTTTTAAAGAAAGTAGGCATCAAATTTGGTTACCAGTATAACCTATATAGTAAAAACAATGTGCCATGTTTCATCAAAGTAACTTTATTGTTTGAAAATGTAAAAAAAAATCCGAAAGTAAACTTAAAGTGTTCCGGAAAAAACTCGTTTATTAGTCAACCTTATAGGTTAATAGCAAATTGAGCTATTCAAATATGAAGCATTTGATCGAAGTTCGCTACCATAACGCACTTACTGCGCCCAGAATTTCTTTTCTTACAAGCATGCATTATATTTCGATGGAAAATGCAAAAATGCAATAACATAAGGCGTGTTTGACATTAAAAAAAAAGAAAATTTGTATCACCAACGACTTATGGGCCATCTTGTGATTGTAGAAATATATTTTTTTAAATGTAGCTCAAGACACCCTATATATAATTTTTTTCATATCTTGTATAATAACAGATATATTGAGCTTTATTGATTTTTTACGAAAATTCTACAAAAATTATATACCATTAAACGATAAACTCTATAGCCAAGGCTACTGCCAAGCATCAGAGAAAGGGTCTATTTGAAATGAATTTTCTGGAAACATTTTATTAAAATGAAGGACAATGACGGTTGAAACTAAGACTTCAGGGTTTGTACAACATTCTTCTTGAGACATTTTATTTCCATAGCCCCTATTAGATTCAAGTTCTTTGCCTAAATGTTGCCAATTTTGACGTTTTAAATCGAAACTTTGACGTTTTGATGAAAACCCCAATTTATTTTTCTTTAAATGCCTATAACTTTTTTGTCTTTTGACCTACAGAGCTAAATTTTGGTAGGTAGATTAGCTATAAGGATATAAACCCACGTACCAAATTTGCCCTTACTTTGTTAATTCCGGAGATATATTTTTTTTCTAAAGAAAACACAAAATTTTCCGAGAAAACCTGGGCCGATTTTCCTGGCTAACGAACTTATCCAAGCCATTTGCAAAGGGAAGTTATTCGCCAAATTTTGTCAATATATATATATATATATATATATATATATATATATATATATATATATATATATATATATATATATATATATATATATATATATATATGTATATATATAAACATATAAAAACTGAAACTGACCCCGGATGTGTTCTGGGGAGTCTAATTAGCGCTCATTTGAAGAAATTTTTTCAAAATTCGCAAGTCGGGATCTCCTTGTTAGTGATTTTTTTAAGAAAATTCACTAATAATAATAATAATTTATACCATGAAATATAAAACGGTTATATTTAGTTGCTGGGTGCTTTGTCACAATCCGTAATATGACCTGCGAACCTGAAAAAGTCCATCAACCGATAATAATATAGTCTAAATTTCACGTTCATGTTTTATTGAATGTTTGAAAATAGTGTCGGGTTTAACCATCCCATATTCGTATCTACGTTCGGCATTTCATTTTTTTCAAGCGGAGAGTTTTATAATATAGGGTTTCCTAATGAGAATATGATTTTACAATGAAATGGCAACCATGCCTAAAATGTTACAACTGGCACCAGTTGTCATTTGCGTTTAGTATAATCTGACACTGACAAAATTCATCTTGGCTGAATACACGCTTTAAGAACGTGCACTTCGCGAAAACTATGGTATACAAAATCGCCCTTCTGTGCTTGCTATTCGTCGAATGGTAAAAAAAAAATTGAAAAGAATTTTACTTTTCACAATTGGAAAATATCTGTAGATGTAGATGTGTGTTGTAAGGCATATGCATAAGATGCAGTTGAAAAATCACCAACAGCAATCTTAAGTAACCAGATTTTCTCTTATAATGGAGAAGACTTGCTAATTAATGACTTTACCTTGACAATCCTGCATACCTGAGTTTGATTGGATTATTGTTATTATTCATAGAAATCTGTTCCAAGCACCTATCAATATTCAAACAACCGAATATTCTACTGTATCATTGTCCTTGATTGCTCGTATACATCGAACGTGTTATTAAACAAACGTGTTTTGTCGGCGTTTTTTTACATCCAAAGTAAATATACATCTACGTTGAAGATAGAAACAACTTGGCATATGTTAATGGTTTTGTATTTAATTCGCATTAATTTTGTAAATCTAAAACATTAGTCTCATCACCTTTGGGTACAGCAGATAATACGGAAATATCACCTTTGGGCACAACAGATAAATGATACGCAAATAGGTAGGTATCACAAATCTTATTAATCTTATGTACTATAATACTGTAATCTCTGTCTCTCTCTGTCTATATTTTCAATCACCTTGCAAGTTTCCTAAACGAAAGTAGTGCTATCACCTCTGCTGTGGTTGCTCGTTGTTGATAAACTTATGACTACATTGTGCGATACAGGATTCATAGTCCAAGGATACGCAGATGATATTGTCATAACAGTAAAGGATAAGCACGATGCTGTAACATCCAGCATAATGCAAACAACCCTAAATATAGTAAGGAACTGGTGTGAGACAAGGGGGCTTAATGTTAATCCGCATAAACCAGTTCTTTTCACGAACAGAAGGAAACTAAATTTGAAAGCTCCCACTCTGAATGGAACACAGATACAATTTTCCAATGAAATTAAATACTTAGGGATCTTCTTAGAACAAAAACTGAACTGGAACAAACATTTGGAATTAACCCTTTCGAGAACAACAATGGCAATCTGGACATCCCGTAGACTCATATGAAAGACGCTGAGGTTGAATCGCAGGATGGTATACTGGCTATACCAAACTGCGGTCAAACCCATGGTCACATATGCATATATAGTATGCTGGCCCAAAACGGAACAAGCCTCAACACAGAGCAAATTGCAAAAATTGCAGAGGCTGATCTGTCTTGGAATAACCGGAGCTCATCATGCGCTACAGCTGCCAAGAGGGAATGCTGAATCTTACTCTACTGCACATAAGCGTGAAGAGGGAGACAGCACTTAGTGCCTCAAGGCTATTTCAAGCAGGCAGATTCAAATTAGGAGACTTGGTTGCCCACTTGAAAATCCCGGAAATTATTCCGATGGAGTCACACGCCAAAGCAAAGATGTAATACCAGCCAAACTTGACTTTATAATTTCATTGGACGTAGTCATAAGTGACTGCCAAACATGGAACAGGGACAGTGCAAGGCTGACAAACAACTCATCTGTATGGCATATACAGACGGGTCTAAACAAATGGAGAGAGCAGAACTGGGAACAAGAGGACCTAACTTTAGACTAGCTAAGTCCCGAGGAAGAACTTCCAGCATCTTCCATGCAGAAATGCTTGCTATAAATCTCTGAGTACAGGAGTGCATACAAAGAAGACACATAAATAGATATATCTACATCCTGTTAGACAGTCAGGCAGTACTAAAGACTCTGGAACCTTTCAAAACCGAGCCTAAACTGACCTGGGACTGTGGGTACCAGGGCATCAATGCATTGAAGGAAATGAGAAGCAGACAACCTTGCAAAAAGGGGAGCAGCAGCACCATTCTATGGTGCAGAGCCCTATTATAAACAACATCAAACTATTAGTGAGACATCAGTAATATTACTCGAGCAAAAGTAAAGTAACAGAATGGAAAATAAGAGATGACCTAAATGAAATACATATTAAGACTAGGTCCAAGAGCTTCAGCTTGGCTGCTTAGACATCTTACATGATTCATATCGTATCGTCAGTTTTCATGAATCAGGTTTCGAAACTAAGTCTAAAAGAGGCCTTGTATTGGGTAAATGATGAAGAATGAGTAGCAATTGGCAAGTGTCTTCGAGAAATAACAAATTACGGTACTATTTATGATATCTCAAAGTGGAGGGATTTATCCTTAAATGATAGTCTATCCTTATGAAGAGATTCCTGCAAAAATTGCTCAGCATACACTATCAGACTGGGCGTTAGGGCGATCAAAAACCGGATGAAAGATGGGTCCATCCTTTTTCAGTAATGTCAACACATTACTTGCCTTTGTGAGAGAAAATAATATTAAATTTCTTTTATCAGATTGATGGCCATAGATCGTATCTAACCTACAATGTTTCAAGTTTTGTATGGCAGAATTCTGGCATTATATCCTAATGCTACAAAAATTTTGCAAGCATCAGATGTAGCTCTTTTTAAACAGGAATAGAACAAAGGTAAGTTAAGGCAACGGGCCAAAAAAAAAAGATTAAAGAAGACAATGAAACCCAAAAAGCAAGAATCGAATAGTGAATACGGCGGAGAGGAATGGAATCGAAAATGGATTCATTAATTGTTGTTGCCCTTATTTGGTGAAACCCTTCCATACTAAATACAGAGAAGAAGTATATACATTTGCTTTCAGTGGACATAATTTATCAATTGAATGGGATGAAAATTTTCTAGAAAAGGGGAAATTTCTAATAGCTACACTTCGTGGCAAAAAGAAAGTGCATTAACAAATAACATCATTTTTGTTTAATGAAAATGCTCAAAAATAACGCACATGCTGCATCCGGTCATTTGATGTCTAGATTTCCAATATGCACTTACCAGTGCGATATCTGTTATTGCTTGTTTTGAGAGAAATTTATTTATAAAAATTCTGTTTTATTTGCTTCCATGAATGTATCCATCTTTGTTTATCAATTTTGCATATTTTTTGAAAAAATATTTCTTTAGTGCTTAACGATGTGAAAAGTACTGGGTTTTCCGGTGCTTCTGTCTTTAAAAAATTAGCAACTGGAGAAGGTAGATAAACCTTCAGCTCTTTTATTACTTAGGGTGGCATTTAGCTATCACTTTAGTATAGGAAAACAAGGCCTCCCTAAATTGTAATTATCTCAAGAAATACTAGGTGTACGGGAACAATTTAAAAAGCTGCATAATCTAGACAAACCACAAGTGGTGATGAATGTTCGCAAATTTCAAAAAATGTTTTGTGTTATTAGTTATAATTAATTGAAATTCACTTAAATATTCCAATGATTTAGATAAGTTTATATATACGAACATGTTCCAAAATAGATGACTTTTACTATTCATTACCTGCAGGAGCATGTAAAGATTCGATTGCAATAAAATATAAGTATGTAGCCCTTCTAGTTGTTTTTTTAAATTACGTTTTTATTAAATGTCCACACAATACGATTTGTCCGGCTGACCGAGGCAAATTCAGTACAAGTGCAACTGTATTGTCACTGAGCTGACAGATGACAACTTGGGCAAATGTATAACAGAGGACGTTTGCATTGGATCCAATGACTGTCTACCTCCGGCATAAGCAATGTTGTTAGTGTTATAAAAACTCACTGAAATTGAATACTTCGATAACTATAAGCTTTTGACAACGTAAAATAAATGAGGTACTTAACAATGATGAAAATAACGGTAAAATTTGCCATTGACATTAATTTTACAATGCATTATTTGATGGACAAAATTTAATCGGGTGCTTAAACATTAACTTTTCGTTTCTCAAATAAAGCATTTTATGAATCCCGTGCAATAAGCTTACAAATTTTCTACAGAGAAAATTATACTTATAGAAAAAAAAGGATATAAGAATATCCTCACACTTTTATTAGGACCTAATCACATTAAAAATCTTATAACTTATATTGAAGTAAAAACTAACATAATTGAATTAAATTGTTTTAATGTCCACAATTTTTTTTTGCTAGTGTCTATATAATGTTACAGATATTATGGTAGGCGTAAATAAGTAAGTACAATATATGTACTAATTTCGCACTACAGTAAAGAGATTGGATATGACTGCAAATGTATGGGTTATATGTTTCGCTTTTTAATGTTTATAATTTTTTTATTTGGCACGTGTCCTCATATAATATTATATTTTCCACGAGTTCGTTATCCAGCACAACAGCACCAGTATTTCAGTGAAAAAATCAAGTCTCTTTTCGGAAAATGCATCTCTGAAAATATTAAAGTTATTGAAATAAAACTTATGTGAATGACGACGTTTTCAAAATCCGTAACAACCAACAAGTGGTCATTATCGACAAACTCGTTTACAAATTACTATAATTTCAAGTAACTACCAATTAACTTCTAAATGATAAATAATTACTACCTACTGGAACATTCCTATTTTAACAAATATTAGAAAGTTTAAGTGGTTTACTACTTGTTTGGTCCGAGTTTAGAATTTATTAAAACATAAAAAGTTGGGACGCAGCAAATGCGTTATAGTAGCGAATTTTTATAATTCCTCCTATAACTAATTTATGTTAAATTTAGTCTGCGGATGATGGACAACCCTCCAATGCCATCTTTTTCTCTGCACATACACATGTTAGATTTAAGTAGCTGATTCTTAGAAGCAATTAACTTTAAAGGATCTGAACTTTTATATCAATCAATCAATATATGTATCTAATTCTGGCATTCTGCTGATTAGAAATCAAATAAAATATATCATCATTATTTATTCTATTTAACTTTAGAACTTCCTTCTAACAGGGAATATATACATATAACAATAATAATAATAATAACGCTCTGAAATGACTTTCTACCGTCAGCTTAATTCAGCTACGAATGCAGCCACCGAAACTTTTCCAAATAAGGAACAAATTGAAGAGTTCTGGAAAAGTCAACTAGTCACAACAACGTCCTGCAATATTGGCGCTAGGTGGGTTAACGAAGAACACCGAGCTTGTCAGAGTTATGAACATAAGCATCATGAGCTGTTTACCACACACGAAGTTTCCGAAGTTATTACAGAGCTTCATAATTGGAAGGCATCCGGACCTGATGGCGATGTTAATAAATGATTTTATACTTGACCCAAAGATGCCATTGTTTTTTACACAAGGTGATACGTATCTTCTGCCAAAGGACCAACAGTGTTCTGCAGACCCTGGCAGATACCGACCAATAACCTGTCTCCCGACCCTATATAAGTGGATCATATCCTGCCTTGAGAAACGCATATATGCGCACTGCGAACGAAACAACATAATTGCGAGCCAGCAAAAAGGGTGTTCCGAAGGATCTATGGGATGCAAAGAATAGCTAATAATTAATTCGGTTGTCTGCAATCAAGCTTACAATGGACGAAGAAATCTCTTTGCTGCCTACGTGGATTACAAAAAGGTATTTGATTCAGTTCCACACGAATGGCTTTTAAGTATGCTGAAGATCTATAAGATCGATACTTATAGCCTGAGGTTCCTTGAACACAGAATGTCTACCTGGAGTACAAAAATTCAGTTACGGGTACAAACGAGTGCTAACATCGTAACCAGCACGATACCAATTAGAAGAGGGATATTTCAAGGCGACTCGCTAAGCGCTTGGTGGTTCTGCCTCGCACTGAATCCGCTATCAAACCGCCTGAACTCCACCAGATATGGCTTCGGTATAAAAATCAATGGCAGGGAGCAATTGAGGGTAAATCTTCTGGTGTATATGGATGATCTGAAGCTGATAGCTTCCACAAAGAACCACCTGGAACGACTCCTTAAAACCGTGGAAGCGTTTTGCAAAGATATTGACGTGCTGTTTGGGCTTGACAAATGTCGCATCTTATGTGTAGTCAAAGGGAACGTACAACCAGGTGTATATGAAATGCAGAACGGTCAGCAAATTGCCCCGATGGATGTGGAGCAGTGCTATAAATTCCTGGGAATAGAGCAAGCGAGGAAAATAAACCACTCGGTAATGAAAAACGATCTGACAAATGAGTTTACGAAACGAATAAAGCAAGTGGTACGATCACAAGTTAACGGCAAGAACCTGACTAAAGCTCTTAATACATATGCATGTTCTGCACTCAGCTATTCATTTGGGATTGTGAACTGGAGTAAACGGACATGCAAAATCTGCAACATTAGGTGCGAACACTCCTAGCAAAATCCAAAAAGCATCACCCCGCAGTGGTTGCGGTGCTATCGGGGCGGCAAGGCCGCGGACGAGCCCTGAGGGAACAAAAAAAAAATCACCCCGCAGTACTATCGAGCGAGTAACCCTACATACACACCAAGGTGAAAGAAGAGTGTTGAATATTGGTAAACAGTTAGACCAGCAGATATTGAGCCTACGTACATATTTACACCAGCGGACGGTTACTTCTGAACTGCACCGTACCATATGCAAGGCAGATGATTCAACACCGCTACAATTAAAAGAAAGCGAAATACAACGTCACCATCGGACTGATCAGGACAAGCTGCAATATTGGATGCAGAAGCCTCACCATGGGCGATATCTGAATGAGAGCTCACAGGGACATGTCGACAAATTAGCGTCGAACTATTGGTTGGTGTCCGGACAGATGTTTCCACACACGGGGTTTTTTTTTGCTGGACATACAAGACCAGGTCATCCCACCAAGAAACTACCATAAGTATATAGTTGGAGATAATTCGGTCCAAGATGACAAATGTATAGTATCAGTTATCAGAGACTATCCATCACGTCACCGGAGGATGTCAAGCGTTTGCTGCCACGGATAATAAAGAATGGCACCACGCAGTTGCAAAAATAGTTCATCAAGAACTGGCTCTGAAACTCGGAGATTTAAATATTAGTAAGGTGCCCTACTATAGATGCACTCCTGGCCTGTTCTAGAGAACTCAGGATACAGGATGTACTGGGATCGGACCGTGCTCACAGACCAACGAGTTGCCCACAACAGGCCAGATATAATAATAGTGGATAAGTCCTGCAACCACGTGACGCTGATTGATGAGGCCATCCCGAATACTAATAATCTAGAGATAAAGTACGAGAAGATCATTAAGTACAGAGACCTCGAGATACAAGTAAAGAGACAGTGGAGGGCAGATAGTGTCAGAGTGATTCCAATAATCATTTCATCAACTGGTGTGGCTCCTAAGAATCTTCGAGAGAACATTAAGAGACTGGGTCTTGGAGAGCATATTTATAAGGTTATGCAAAAGGCGGTAATACTGGCAACTGCCCACACCGTGCGGAGATTCCTGGGAAATGAGGATGTGTCGCGTTGCCGTTCAGGGTCCGATGACTTGGAAAGGGCTCCATCTGAGCTCAGTCCCTTTGGTATCTGAGATACCTGGGATGAGTGAATGTTCCCCTTTGAGTGAATGTGAAAGCCCTTCAGGCTAAAGTCGATAAAAATAATAATAATAAATGTTTTTATTTAATAAATGATAACATTTCAAATAGATACACACGTAGATATTCACATGAAAATGTGGTATACATCCCACAAAATTATCAACAAAATCACTAACAGGTAAAAAGTGTAACTGCCTGCCCCACCGCGGAGTTTACCTAATTGCTGCTTTTACACTCAACCCTGGTGCCGACACCAAGTCATAGAAATTTAAAAGGCATTGCAAAGGCCCTACAAACAAAGTATTTAGCACTTAAACTACCCAGACTGCAGATGCACAAAAAAAGCACAGCCAACAAGCAGCCAAACAACCAACAGAGACACAAAACAAAGAAAACACAACCTAACCACCCAACCAACTAAATGAGTCAACTAGGTACCAGAATGCGACAACAAATAGGCTTTATAGTTAGATTTAAACCTCCTGGAACTCAAAACTTTCATCTGAATTGTACATTACAGCACTATAAGTGAAACATCTCTTAAACAAAGATGACGAGTGCCTGGGAATCGCTATAGCGTCTAAAGGTCTTATGTTAACACTGTATTGCGAACCTCTTCTTACTCATTTATTCTTAAGGTAAGTTGGAGTGGAACTAACCCTGACGTTATGAGTGAAAACAGCAAAATGCAACTGTCTACGATCGACCATCCTGAGCCATCCAAACTGCTTTACCTTTGACGTTATGTGATCATACACAAGTTGAAAATAAATCTACAGCAACAATTCTGCACCTTTTGTACAGTATACTGGTCGCTACGACTCAAAAAACTGCCATACAAAAAGTCGCCGTAATTGATATCCGACAGCACTAAAGACTCAGTCAAAATAATCGTCATCTGGTAGCTCAATAAATGGCAAGAGTAGAGTACAGTGCCTTCAAACAAAGACATGACTTTTTTTAAACAGTTCAGGTGATCCTCAAATTTCAATTAGGAGTATATATACACGCCCAGGCTCTTTGTGGTTCCAACAGCAGGCAGCTTCACGTCATCGAACGTCAAATTAAGGTTACAATAAGCTCCACCAACAGAAGATCCACGAACGACTTACTAGCATTTAATTCAAGATTGTGCTGGGATGAAAGCACATCTATTTGCTTAAGATATGCATTAATAAGATATTCAGCAATGTGGTATTTATAGAGCTCGAAGTTTAAATATAGCTGTGCGTCATCAGCATAACATCGAATGGTGCAGCGCTGAATAGCACGCAAGAGGTCAGAGGTATACGTAATTAATAAAAGGGGACCGAGCATTGATCCTTGAGGTACAACTAAAGGAACAAGCCGGGCTGATCACATAACATTGTCCACAGTAACTCTTTGATATCTACCATTCAAGTGGGATCTTGTCAAACGTATAGACGACGTTAAAAACCCATAATATCTAAACTTAGGGCACATAAGCTCATGATTAAGTGCCAAAGGCCTTCGAGTAATCCAATAAAATTAGGGCAACCATTTCCATGCCATCAATATGTCTCACTACGTCATCATGTGCACCTGTCAAAATACAAGCAGTACTATACCCCTTTCGAAAGCCCGCCTGATAATCCGATAAGATGTTTGATTGTCCCTCGATGTAGCTGAGCAGCTGGCGAAACATAACTCTCTTCAAAATCTTCGATGAAGTAGGTAGAATACTAATAGGTCTCAGATCGGAAAATGTGTAGGTGGCAAAATCTTTGGTAAAGGCTTTACAAGAGCTGTTTTCCAGACGGAGAAATGTCTCTTTCAAGACAACAATCTATCAAGTGTGCTACATATTTGTCTATGAATGGGCTACACAAGCGAAGCGTGTCAATAAAAATTCCGATAATGGCACAACCAGCACTATACAGGAAAAGCAAAGCATCATGCACTTCCTCCAGGCTAACCAGCATAAAACTGAAACAGTCCGCACTCATGGGTTCAAAAGTATCATAAAACTGAATCATAGTATCGCAGTTGGATCTCATCTGATAATTAAAACAGAAGTAATCATTCCCCTCGTTAGGATTTGACAAATCTGGGGGTATCTGCCTCTCATCGCGGCCTCCAACGCGTAACTGACTAAGTATTCTCCAAAAATGTTTTGAGTCACGACTTCGAAAGGCAAACTCAAAGAAACATTGCTTCTCTTGCCTTAAGATATTTTAGTGTAACATTTCGAAGGTCTTTATATCTGTTCCAATCGTTGGTATCCCTAGATCCCTTAAATTTGAATAAGCCTGATGAGGGATGACTCTCTCGTTCATTAAAGTTTTAATCTTATCTGTCAGCTAAGGGCATTTCGGCCTAGTAACTCTGACGGTTCTCTTGGGTGCCCACGAGTTAAAGGCAGTCGAAAATGTACCAAATGTGTGTACCAAATAGAATTCCAAGGCAAGCTGCGCAAATATACATAAAACTCTTCACGGTCAAAATTTCTGAAATCTCTGAAAGTAAAAAATTTAGTGCGAAAATTTTCGAACTTGAACCACAGAGCCAACAACCAAATCCTGCGTGGAAATATAAATAAGATCCAGAAGACCGAAGAGAGAGCAGTAACTCTTGTAGGTTCATCAATAAGCTCAGTGAAGCTGTGTCAAAAAGATCCGTGACCGGATTATTTAAGTTAAGCAAATCAACATTTATGTCACCCAAAAAACTATATTCATCCACCATAGGTAAAAGGACCGGCAGCACAGTGTCAAGTTGATCGGCACACGCCAAAAGGCTGCCTCTCGAAGGCCTATAAAATACACATATAGCAACTGTCTTGTGACCTATATTACACTGAATACAAAGCAGTTCCAGCGATTCAGACATTACTTGAATCTCTTCGGGAAATATCTTGACCTTAATAATAGATTTCACACCAACACCACGACACCTTGACAAAGTACGGTCATCCCTAAAAAATCTAGATGTTAAAATATCAAATGCTCCTGAAGGCACCGGATTAGACAGCCACGATATCCAAACACTCACTACGCGGCCTTTTTCAAATTATATTCAATCTAAATCCGGAAAAACTTGGATTACAAATATTTGATTTTAAACTAACCGTTTTTTTTTTTTGTTGTAAAATGCATATTTCTGTGGTTTCTTCAGTTTTTTTCCAATGATTTTGGGCCAGGTCAGGTCAGGACAGGGCTGCTTGGTAGAGTGTTTTGTACATAAACGACAAGAAAAATGTTGTCCCTTCAACCCTTACACAAGCTGAGGTACCTGCAGCAAATAGGCATGCTAAAGCAAGGAGAACATTACTAAGAGAGTGTTGATGCAAAATGTAAAAAAGGCTGCTTATAGAAGCCCAGCTAAGCTGTTTTGGTCGCTTCTATATTTCCTTCCCTAGCCAGCACCCCTATTCACTCCGGGTCCTCACAACATTTTTGTTGTTGCTTATGCATACAGGTGATTTTAGCATGTTTCTGGAAAAATGTTAAAAATCACGTTGGCCCCTCAGGTCCAGAATTACCCATTTTTCTACTTTCAGCGAATTTCTGATAACGAAAATCATACGACCTCAACAATTCGTTAAAAACAGAAGCATACTTTTGTCAATGTCTCTAAATTAATTTTCTGCTTTCAACATTGTAGTCAGCAAAAAAATTACTGGCTATTGGTATTATTGTAGTAAAACAATTCAACAGATCAAAATAATGAGGAAGTACTGGTGGATACTACAAAAGTAATGAAAATAAGTAAAGAAAGGACTGCGAAAATGAATAAAAAGCTAAACGACTAACCACTTGAACAAGTAGAAATATGCAAATAACTCAGAAGAGGAGCGCGATGACAAAGCAAGCATTTTACACTCATCGCTAATAGCCATTTTAATTTGAACCCGAGGAAAAGATTCATCAAGTCATGCAGATGGAGTGCTGTAATCTATGGGGCGGAAAGTTGGAGAGACTATAAGCTTTTTAAATGCGTAAATAGGGAAATGAGAGGCAAGTACACCAATATAAGAACGAACAAAAGTGCCCTAAAACATGGGAGAAGAAAGGTGGTTACTGAAAGAAATCGAGAGAGGCAGGCAAAATATTCTGAGACTAATAACTTAAAAAACGCAAAGGGGAAAAGGTAGACCAAGATCAAAAATTCTGGAAAACCTGGGCTGGTAAATTTGCAGATGACATCACATGCATAAATCACAAGAAAATTTTCTTCAGACAACCCTCAAGAAAGTTACGGGACCAGGAGTGAATAGGGGTGCTGGGCAGGGAAGAATATAATAAGTAAATATAAAGTAAAATGCGAAGAAACCAGCTTATCCGGACCTATATAAGCTGCATTTATCCCATTTTGCAGCTATACGTCTTGAAAATCCCGCTGCCATATACGCCCCAGGTCCTGTAACTTTCTTGAGAGTTATTTCCAAGAAATGTTTCATGTGGTTTATGCATTCAGAGTGGTTGCAGGCATGCAGAAGAGGAAGTAGAACCCCCTGTGTTTGCGGATTTGCTTCATCCTAGGGGTTTTCGTGCCCATTCTGCATGCATACTCATATCAAGTGCGGGGTAAACAGGATTTTAAGAGCTGCAAAATGGTATACAGGCAGCGTATATTATAGGTCCAGCTGAGCAGTTTTTTTCGCATTTTTCGTTTATACTTCCTTTTTATCTTCTTCCCCGTCCAGCCCCCCTTTGGTCCCGTAACTTGTTTGGGGGTTGTTTGTAAGAAATTTTGCAGTGGTTTGTGCATCCAAGAGGGATTCTAAACATGTTTTTGAAAATAAATTCTAAAAGCCATCCGTGAGCTCATTTGCAAATTTACCCCTGGCTCAATTGATTAAGTGCGGAAGCTACAATGAAATGAAAAGGGTTGCTGGAGACAGTCTCATGATTGAGAAAATATGCCGACGCCGGCTTTAGACTTCAATTTTTATTTGTTATATATATATATATATATATATATATATATATATATATATATATATATATATATATATATATATATATATATATATATATATATATATATATATATATATATATATATATATTAGAGTCCAGATTTTACGAGTGGCAGATTTAACGAACTTCTCATTTAACGAGCAAATTTTGGTGATTTGAATGGACTTGTGTGTGTATAGGACAAAATGCTAAAATATTTCTGGTTTAACGAGACCGCTTTGTAGGCGATTTCGATTTTAACAAGGTAATTATTGCGCTGACCTGTTCACATTTTTATCAGGAGACACAGATGAGCGAAATTTTTTTTAAATTTCGGCGAATTTTCGTAAAAAAATCAACAAAGATCCGTTATTATACAAGATACGAAAAAAATTGTGTACTTTAATTATAGTGTCTTGAGCTACATCTTAAACAATTATTTCTACAATCACAGAGTGGCCCATAAGTGATACAAATTCTCTTTTTTTTTTAAATCGAACACGCTTTATCTTATTGCACTTACCATCGAAATACCTATAATGCATGTTTGTAAGAAAAGAAATTTAAGACGCAGCAAGTGCGTTATAGTAGCGAATTTTCATTAAATGCTTCAAATTTGAATATCTCAATTTGCGGACTCTATAAGGTTCGTTGGTCGCAAAACCAGTTTTTTCCGGAACATTTTAAGTTTATTTTCGGAAAATGTTTGTAAATTGTCAAACAATAAAGATATTTTGATGCAATATGGTACGTTGCGACGCCTATACAGGTTATACTGGTAAACAAATTTGATGCCTGCTTTCTTTAAAAAAACATATTTGCTATTATAAGCATTTTATTGAAAATTCACTGCCATAACGCACTTGCTACGTCCAGACTTTTATAACTATAATCTTAACTCCTAACCAATAATCTTATACGTGGGGATTCCAAATCGGCAAGGAAGGCGCTGCCAGCGTAATTTTCCTGTACTGTGTTTATCTAGCAAGTACTTATAGTTTATAGTTCTTTCGTAGATATCTAACATAGTAAAAGAAGATACTTAATAATAACATGAGTATGAAAAATTAAGAAATTACCATAAACTATAAAAATTAAAATGTAGTCGTAACTTTGTCCTTAGGGGCACAATAAACAAAATATACACAAGAAAAAAAGTTATCAGATACGTGATCACTATCTACCCATTTCCACTTCTAGAATAAAAAATGTTGTAACCTTAATTAGATGGTAATTATAATAAATTATCCAGTTTATCAAACCTTTTTTAATGTTTTACAACCTTGGCAATCCAGATTTAATAACGTTTTATAGGCTAGACATTTATATTTCAATAAAAACATGGACTGATAAGCCATCATCGAAGTGAAATAAATTATCGACAACATTAACAAAGAGTTTTAAACATGTTGTCATTCCTCCTTTCTTTCTAGCAAAGAATGATTTAACACTACTTACAAATAAAACAACAAGAATTACCTTTTAGGACTTTAGATTTTCAACATAAAACACTTTTGCACGATCAGGAATTGAAGCATAAACAAGAAGTGCAATACAATTATTGTGAACTGAACACTCAGCCTGAGCCCAAGTGCATTCACTAAGCACCGTTCAACGAATGTCAACGCTATTAACCGTGATATTTGCAGAAATACAATACAATATCTACTTACTTGTGATTCTATTGGTGTTGATTGTCCTTCCTATTATTGTCACCGATTAAGCTGTAGTTCTTTATCCTTCAGATAACGATGGTATATATGACAGCAAATTGTTGCGATGTGAAGTGCCAAGGATATCGAACAGCACTCTTAACCACAACCACTACACTGTAAACTCGACTCGCAACTGAAAAAAAAACACTTCGTTTCTCATTCTGTTCTGCACCCACCTCTAAACAGGTTACCATACTGTGCTGCCACCTGAGGCACGGTGGGAGAAACACACACCTGTTGAATGCTGAACTGTAATATCAGATCAATGAATTTTTCTTCAGTTCTAGGGTTTTTAGTATGGGAATAATGGTTCCCATTTTAAAACATTCCGTATTTTATATCAACCCATATATCAAATTGAATATGAAATATTTTTTGAAGTATATGTTTTTGTTTTCTTTTAAATTGCAACCAATAATGCTCTAATAAATAAATTATATCTCAGCAAATTTTTCCTTTCGGTGAATTTTCGTAGAAAAAATTCACTAAGAGGAAGGAGATCGCGACTTTTGAATTTAAAAACAAAATCTTCAAATTAACGCGAAACCGGACCCCTGGAACCAGGGCCGTAACTAGAAATTTTGCGACCACTCGGCAAACGTTTAGCTAGGCGCCCCATATTTCCTGGAAAATTAGGAAAATATAACAAAGCGCGAAAAAAATGCTTTATGATTAATTATAAACTTTTTAAGGTACATTAAAATAAGCTTTTACAAGAAAAAACAAATTGTTATGCAAAATAGATAATGTAGAAAATAAAATAATAGGTATGCCGTATACCGTATACGCATTACGTACCGTATACCTACGTACTCTAAAAATATCACTCCAATGCAATGGAAAATTTGCATCGGATAAAATTAAAACTGTACTTTTCTAGCCTTACTATAAGCAAATACTATCTATATATTGACAATACGGGACACTCCTATATGCTTTAGCATTGGTGATATTTGGGACAAGTACACTAGCGCCACCTCGCGTGAATTACTGACAACCGAGCGGGTAATTTGAATTGTATATTTACCCGCATATTCTTAATTTAGACAATTGGTTTATTATAGATGAATATAAAAAATTGTACATGACAAAATAGTGACAATTTTCTGATTATATAGTTATAAATACAATTTGTATCAACAATCAGCTTGAAACCTAAATGAATTCAGCATGAATAATTCTGCAAATTTCTCTTACCCATAATCTTATTTCATCATAATTTAAAGCACTACCTTGAAACCGTCGTTAAATTACTATTTCAAGGGTAGGTATAGGAATATACTGAAAGCTGTTTCTGAGGATATTAAGTTACAATCTGTACTTACCTATAAATAATTGTTCTAGGTATAAATGGTAGCACAGTACTCAATTTGTTATATCTCTACATGAAAACTGTCTTATTAATCTAATATTTTAAAATATGTAACTGATATACTTAAGTACATAATTAAGAAATTGTGCAGATAAAAGGTGAGACTAACTCTTACTTCCGTGAATAAATCTATTATAGGGCTGAATCTGCTATTTCTACTTGTCTCTTTAAAAACTTGTCTTGGGAAGATAATTAAAAGCCTTTACCAAGTAAAATAATTTTAAATGTAAATGTGACAATTTATGCCATACTGAAATAAAAAAGGACACAGAAGAATATAGAAAAACAGTTTTCTTACACCATTTATTATTAATAAAAAACTTTTTTTTGCCTTCATATTTCTTTTCCTTTATGCACTGGAAGACAAGTAATGATTGAAGCCTTTCAACCACCAGTTTACGAAGTTTATCTATAAATAGGTACATAATGGTAAATATTACACAATAAATTATCTTGTGCGAACTGTACATATTTGGCATAAAAGTGATTCTGAATTTGTCTTCTGCTTCAAATCATATTCACGTTTCGCCATTCTTTGGAAACCTATGAAATGTCTTTGATTGATTTAGCACGTTATAATTCGAACAATTATAGATTGCACACACCCAACCACAAAAATTATTTATAAAAAACACAGCTCAAACTTTCATATACACCAGTGGCGATTTCTCCTAGTAAGCTAGGTGTGCGCCGCACACCCTAAAATATAATTAAAATGTGCACAGTTAAATATGTTTTATTGCTTTTTCCCTTAGTCTTAATACACTACATATGTTATGACAATCGATTTAATTTACTTATTTGATTTCATAAATAGTCGGTTAATAGTGACTTGGAATGAAGTCGGCACCACGTCTTCATTCAAAATATGAGTAGGTCAATAGCAACTGGGAATGCATTCGGGTTAGGTGTGCGTTGTTATTTCCGAACAACTTCACTCGACAGAGCTGTATTGGTATACAATACAGTCCCCCACCCATGTGTTTAAAATAGTAAGGAAATACCATTCGTTTTAACACTGCAGTGAGCGGTAAAAATACCGCTCAAGACAAATGAATGGAACGCCGGTTTAACAAACGTTGTGATAGCATTATTTACAAACATTACAACTGCGCTTGCCTGGACCACAGTATTCTAGAATCAAAGACTATAATACATTTTAGTAAATTTTCGTAGGAAAAATTCACTAATGGGGAGATCTCGACTTTTGAAAAATTGTTTGCAAATGAGCGCGAACTAGGACCCCTAGAACCCATATCCGGGGTCAGTTTCAATTTTTATATATAAGAATTTAATTTGAGTCAAGTTTTAAAATATAGAAATTTTTGATTAAAATGAAGAAACTGATTTCAAGTACCGTCCATATTTCTAGAAATTGTAATGGTACATAATGAGGTGAGGTAATTTTGGAGATTAGAAATCAGATGACAGAACTTTGGAACAGTTGACATTTAGATTAAAATTTAGTCAAAATTGCATCATTTGCAGTCACAAGTTTAGACTTATTTGTAAGATGCTTTGTACTATTTATATAACAATAAACTATAAACTCTATATATATATATATATATATATATATATATATATATATATATATATATATATATATATATATATATATATATATATATATATATATATATATATATATAGGTATCACACCGATAACTCAAAATATAATCGGCCGATTTTGATAAAATTTGGCATGTACCTTCCTTCTGTAAATGTATTGGATAATTTCGTTAGTCAGGAAAATCGGACGAGGTTTTCCGGGAAAATTTTGAGTTTTTATTCGAAAAAAATTTGTATCTCAAAAAATAAAAAAGATAAGATAACCAAATTTGGTAGGTGGGTTTACGATATAAAAATTAAACTATACACCAAAATTTAGATTTCTATGTTGCAAGATAAAAAAGTTATAATAAAATATTTTGTGCCAGATCATTTCTACGAAAATTCACTACCATAACGCACTTGCTGCATCCAGGATTTTTACACATTTTATTATTTAGTACCATATTAACATTGAACTACTTTTAATGTTTACAGTTTTCACCCCGTCCCGGACAGTGCTAACGCTAACACAAATTTGTGTGAAGAGAAAAGCTTGATAATAATTCCATGTTCTTTTCGTGTTTTAAAGTTTTAAGTGACTTTTTAATTTGTTAGTGTTGCAGTGGGAAATTAATTTATTTATCTACGTATCATTCCCATATAGGTCGAATATATATATATATATATATATATATATATATATATATATATATATATATATATATATATATATATATATATATATATATATATATATATATATAAATCTCGTGTCACAATGTTTGTCCTCAATGGACTCCTAAACCACTTAACCGATTATAATAAAATTCGCACACCATGTGCAGTTCGATCCAACTTGAGAGATAGGATAGTTTAAATCTCAAATTATAGTCGCAATTTTAATTTATTGCTAATTATTTGTCTGTTATTATTTGACAGTCGCAATTATCTGTTAACTCCAAATGATTCTAACAGATGTCGATACCTTTCGACTGGGTTGAGTAAGTAATCAATAGATGGCGCTGCTATGGTAAATCTACGAACGTGTCATATAAGCTACATTTTAACAGCATAATTACCACGTGTTGTTGACGCTATAAAATTAATTAAATTTATTTTGTAGTGAACGAAATACCGTATAATTCAATTATTTCCACTTTTTAAATTTTTGGTGTTAGCATAGCCGGCCACGTGTTACTTAGACTGAAGTGTAAATTGCATTTGTTAGATACTAGATAGATAGATAGATGATACTGGGACTTTGGGTATTCAATGCTAATTATAAATGTAAAACACTCATTCGCTGGTATAAGTTCATAATTTATTATCACGAGTTGAGTATTAAGTATATCACAGTCACGTTTTTACAGTATATATAGATATAAGGTTATCCAGGAAAAACCATGCGGTCCTTGGGTCCGATGGAGAAAAACTGGATTGCGAGGACTGGTTCACTGAAACAGATCACTGAAACACACTGATATTTATAGAGAGATGCGATAAGATTCGATAAGATAAGATGATTGATATATTAATTCATCGATGTGTTAATTAATAGGCGATTAGATATTGTTGTCTATACACAAGCCCATGTGCACAATATGGCGGGCAGATACGTAAGCTTGAGTGAGAGGTGAGGAGTGAGAGAGAGCGATGATTAAGTCCACTGACCCGCCGCCTAGATTATAGGTTGGAAGCTGCGGTCGGTAATGGAGCGTCAGGCGGGAGATTTGAACAGCATTCATATTATAATGAAGATAATACAGTGAAATTAATCCTGTTTTTTACTTATTTGTGCTTCATTGATCAAAACTTTATAATTTAATTTAAATATATGTATGTAAGTATTATCACATAATTATAAAATTTAATTAAAATGTCAATGCAAAAATGATACACAATTTGCTACACTTTTTCAATAGTTGTACAAATATTTTTTTTTATTGTTTTTATTTAACCTCTATTAAAAAAATCAATATGACCATGGAAGTTTAGCAACAATTATCATGAACAGTGAACCATTACTGACAGCAGAACAAAAAATTATTTATGATCGGATTATGCTGGCTGTTGCTGCTGAACAAGGCGGTTTTTTTTTCTTGGATGCACCCGGTGGAACCGGTAAGACATTTTTAATATCGTTGATTCTTGCCAAAATACGGTCGCAACAAAAAATCGCATTAGCAGTAGCATCGTCAGGCATTGCGGCTACTTTACTGGATGGTGGGCGAACAGCACATTCAACATTCAAGCTGCCATTGGACGTTCATAATAAACCAGATGCAATGTGTAACATCAAAAAGCATAGTGGACTCCGTGACTGATGTTCTCTTATTGTTCCTCTTAGATTGTTTACTATAATGTAATATAACAAAAACTTTAGCCACAGCAACGCGTGGCCGGGTCAGCTAGTATATATATATATATATATATATATATATATATATATATATATATATATATATATATATATATATATATGTGTGTACATTTAGTGTTAATAATTTTTAAAACCACCACTAACAGCAACTCGTTACCGCACACCCGAACATTTTGGTCAGGAGACGCCACTGATATACACAGTTAAACACCAGCAATTGCTAGTGTTACACGTTCTCGAACGACGTAACATCAGTACTATCCGCTAGGGGCGCTGATATTCTTGAAACACGAAATCAGCCGGAGTGTCCTGTATTGTCATTATATAGTATTTGTTATAAGCGAAGTCATCAATAAGATCGTCAAAATCAATTGACGAGACTAAGTTTTTTTTCGATACTTAGGATGGCAATTTTAGTAAGTCTATCTTGCCCAATCGAGGAGCTTAGGTATTAATTTATTAACTTCAGTTTATTGAAAACTCTCACACAGGAAGCGGTTGTCAGGAAAATTCTGAAAGCAATGTCTAAGTTTGGATATACATATTCCTACTTATTTTTGTAAATAGATGTCAGAATCAAAGTTGTCGATATGCGCAGATGTTAGAAATTTAAAACTTTCAAGTTAATTCGCCAGATCAGCTGCGTATCCCACTATGTCTTCTACTGTTTAAGTAACTTTCTGTTTAGAAAATTGAAATCATGGGATATATTTTTAAGAGCGCAAAATCTTGAGTCAAGTTAAGACAGAATTGTATCAACAACTTGATAGCACGGTGTTTAAAATTTTTGTATTTCTGTTAAACTACCAGTAATCATCAGCGCAAAGTTCGCCCGGCGTTTTCTTTTATTTTCTTCTTATTTTATTTTTAAACTCTGGCTCGATATTTAATGTTTCTGAAATTTGACTGGCTACATCCATA
The DNA here is from genome assembly GCA_964006375.1 of Tillus elongatus. NCBI lineage: Eukaryota > Metazoa > Arthropoda > Insecta > Coleoptera > Cleridae > Tillus > Tillus elongatus. The sequence continues at coordinate 51,449,613 of OZ023264.1, read as the reverse complement.
ATGTTTTCGAAAAAGTTTCCCGAAAATATGTCATTTCTTCAACTAGCCCTTTTATAAGATTAGATCCATCCATCACCGTAATCAATTTTCCCTGTGAAGTATGTTGATTTTCGGTCATCTCGTCATTTAAAAATCGCATAAAAAACGTATATTTTTAAAAATATTTTCATTACTTTTCACCAATTTGAAGCCGCATGTGAAAAGCACGCGCGCGCGGCAAGTGACGTCCGCATAAATTCACACTACATTAATAGTCGTAAACCAAATAACGTTCACCGACATGGGCCTGTTTTAAAAAAATATGCGTGAATACTATATATCTAAGTCCAACGGAGGAACAAGAAGTTTTAAATGTGATTTGTAAGCTGAAGGACACAATATCAGAGGGAAGTGACGGTATATCGGTTAAATATATAAAGTTATTTGGGTATGAGATATTAGCTCCACTGATTCATATATTTAACTTGTGTCTTGGTAGTGGCGGTGCTATTATCATCCTTTATATATATATATATATATATATATATATATATATATATATATATATATATATATATATATATATATATATATAACAAAGGTGACAGATCACTAGAAGACAGCTACAGGTCAATTTTCATGTCCAAAATACTAGAGAAATTAATAACTGCCAGGATGATTCAGTTCTTGCAAAGATATCAAATTTTCTCTCAGGCACCAAACGGATACTTGCATGGCAGGTCAACGGAAAGAGCCATATTTCCAATGTTAAACAACATAATTAGTTCAATTAATAAGTACGATTTGGAGAACCCAAGTCATCACAATACAGTCCTTTTACCCGACGATCGTTTCGCTAACAAAATTAGCGACATCAACGGGAGGAGTAAACTAAGTGAATAAAGACTAGAGCTGCTAGGTATTTATATTTTAGTTGCCAAGCGGTTGCGAACAGCGTCCTATAGGAAGGTATACAGACAGACCCCCACTGTTGAGTCTTAAATCCCTGTGACTAAAACTGCATACGTGCCATTGTTATGCTGTGCGTCGTTATCAAATATCCTTCTAAGAAGAACACGCTGGTTATTAAGATAATAGTTCGAGCAATGGACTACATAGAACGGACCTTCTCTATTTATCGAAGCATTTTTGTTCAAATTTCTAACGATATATATTTTCGTAAGCATCAAGCTGACGCGACAGCCTGACATTTTTTATTACCTCGAGATTTTCTTTATCTACATGATGATTATCTCGTAATTCGCAGTTCAAATGGTAAACAGACTACGGTTTTGTCTGGTTTATCTTTTCTGAAAGTCGTAGATTCCAACATTTTCTTTGTTTTATGTTTATTGACTAGTTTCTCCACTAAGCAGATAGAGTAGCCATTATATTTAGCTACATTTTTAATAGATTCAAGTTCTCTGTTGTATCTTCCTTTATTTAAGGGAAACTGTATTAATCTATGAACTAGATAACTAGCTATTTTTGTGGAAAACTATGGTTTGAGTCAATCGAAATGTAATTCACGGTAGTGGTTTTCTTCCTGTGGATGTCAAATTCTAAAGTGTCTCTATTTTTATGACTAATACATCGAGAAAAGGCAATAAGTTATCAATTGCTATTTCATGCGTGAATTTAATGGAGTCAAATTTACTGTTTAAGTTGGCAATACAATCGTCTACTTTGCATACATTTGTATTAAATACTGTAAAAACATCGTCCACATAACGAAAACATACTCTAGCGAAATAGTAATTTTCGTTTACTAGGACTATTTCAAATCTACTCATGAAAAGGTTTGCAATGGGTGGTGAAAGGGGGTTGCCCATTGCTGTGTCATGGGTTTGTTCAAAAAATTCATTATTAAATTCAAAATATTCTGATTCATGCAAAGATTTGTTAAATTTGTATATTCTTTGCAGACCTCTTAATCTATGTTGTTCATTTTAACAAATAGTCTAAATACGTTAGCATTTCTTTAATGGGAAGACTGGGAAACAGCGAGGTCACATCAAACGATATTAAAACCTCGCCTTCAATAAACTTACTATTTTTAACTTTATTAATAAATTCAAGTGAATTTGAGACTGAAACACTTTTTTGTTTGATAGGCAAGCCTTTAAATTCGTTTGTTAACCATTTCGCTATATTGTATGTCAGGGAATCTATAGCTGAAACAATAGGTCTCACCGATTTTCCCGGTGTATGGATTTTCGGGAGACAATACTTTTTATGAACTTTAGGATTTGAAACTTGTAACTTTTTTCCTAAATCTTTTGCAATAAGGTTATGATATCTCTTTAAATTGTTCTTAACTTCGGAAATCATTTTTGGGAGAGGGTTTCTACTTAGTTTTTTATACGCTCCTAATTCTTTTGCATTATATCCTCTATCTTCATAATCGCTTTTATCTAAAATCACAACCTTATTACCCTTGTCTGCTTATGAGCACCTCAGCTTGTATCAATTTGTAGGGATGCATTTTTTCTTTTGCTATTCGAATAACCGATAAATGGCTAACATCCAATATTGTGGCTGTTTGTTGACTCAAAGAATGTCGTTTACTTTTCAAGCTCAAGCATTATATCCAATATGGTATCATTACTCAGTACATAAGACGAATTTTCTTTTAAAAAATTCTTCAAATGTGCGCGAAATAGCCCCCTAGAACCCATATCCAGGATCGGTCTAAATTTTTATATGTTATATGTTTTTATATATATATATATATATATATATATATATATATATATATATATATATATATATATATATATATATATATATGTTATATATATATATATATATATATATATATATATATATATATATATATATATATATATATATATATATATATATATATATATATATATATATATATATATATATATATATATATATATATATATATATATATATATATTTGTGTGTGTGTGTGGGTATCACACCGATAACTCAAAAAATAATGAGCCGATCTTGATCAAATTTGATACGTACCTTCATTTTGCAAGTGGCGTGGTTAAGTTCGTTAGCCAGGAAAATCAGCCCAGGTTTTCCCGAAAAATTTGGTGTTTTCTTTCGGAAAAAAATTACATCTTCGGAAATAACAAAGTATGGGCAACCAAATTTGGTAGCGTGCTTGTATTACAAAGGTGAGCCATGTACCAAAATTTGAGCCTGGAAGTTTAAAGACAAAGAAGTTATAGGTATCTAGAGAAAGAAAAATCTCGGGACGCAGCAAGTGCGTTATGTTAGTGAATTTTCATAAAAATGTTTTTATTGCAAATATATGTGTTTTCTTTTTAAGAAAGCAGACATCAATTTTGGTTACCAGTATAACCTATATAGAAAAAGCAGGCATCAAATTTGATTACCAGTATAACATATATAGTAAAAACAATGTGCCATGTTTCATCAAAATAACTTGATTGTTTGAAAACGTACAGAAATTTCCAAAAGTAAACCAAAAGTGTTACTGAAAAAATCCGTTTCCTGGTCAACCTTATAGGTTAATAGCAAATTGAGCTTTTCAAATATGAAGCATTTAATCAAAATTCGCAACCACAACGCACTTGCTGCCTCCAGAATTTCTTAACTTACAAACATGCATTATATTTCGATGGAAAATGCAAAAAAATAGGGCGTTTTCGACAAAAAAAATAATTATTTGTATCACCAACGACTTATGGGCCACCTTGTGATTGTCGCAATAATTTTTTAAGATGTAGCACAAAACACCGTATAATTAATGTATACAATATTTTTTCATATCTTGTATAATAACGAATATATTGAGCTTTATTGATTTTTTACGAAAATTCGACAAAAATTATATACCATTAAACAATAAACTCTATAGCTAAGGTTACTGCCAAGCATCAGAGAAAGGGTCTATTAGAAATGAATTTTCTGGGAATATTTTAGTAAAATGAAGGACAATGACTGTTGAAACTAAGAGTTCGGTGTATGTAAAACATTCTTCTTGAGACATTTTCTTTCCATAGATCGTATTAGATTCAAGTTATTTGTCTAAATGTTGCGAATTTTGACGTTTTCAATTGTCACTTTGACGTTTTGAGGAAACCCCCAATTTATTTTTCTTTAAATGCCCATAACTTTTTTGTCTTTTGACCTACAGAGATAAATTTTGGTAGGTGGCACACCTATAACGATATAAACCAGCTTACCAAATTTGGTTGCCCTTACTTTGTTAATTTTGGAGATATAAATATTTTGCGAAAGAAAACACAAATTTTTCCGGGAAAACCTCGGCGGATTTTCCTGGCTAACAAAATTATCCAAGCGACTTGCGAAAGGAATGTACTCACCAATTTTGACGTTTAAAATCGCAATTTTGACGTTTTGAGGAAAATCCAAATTTATTTTTCTTTGAATGCCTGTAACTTTTTTATCCTTTAACCTACGGAGCTAAATTTTGGTAGGTAACTTGCCTATAATTAAATAAATCCGCATATGAAATTTGGTTGCCCTTACTTTGTTAATTCCGGAGATATAAATTTTTTTCGAAAGAAAACACAAAATTTTCCGGGAAAACCTAGACAGATTTTCCTGGCTAACGAACTTATCCAAGTCATTTGCAAAAAGAATTTATTCACCAAATTTAATCAAAATCGGCCCATTATTTTTTGAGTTATCGGTGTGATACATATATATATATATATATATATATATATATATATATATATATATATATATATATATATATATATATATATAAATATATATATAAATATATATATATATATATATATATATATATATATATATATATATATATATATATATATATATAAACATATAAAAATTTAAACCGACCCCGGATATGTGTTCTGGGGGGCCTAATTAGCGCTCATTTGAAAAATTTTTTTCAAAATTCAAAAGTCGGGATCTCCTCATTAGTGAATTTTTTTTAAGAAAATTCACTAAAATTGGGGTTTTTTTCCTCAAAACGTCAAAGTCGCGATTTGAAACGTCAAAATTTGCAACATTTAGGCACAGAACCTGAAACAAATACGGGTTATGTAAAGAACATGTCCCAAGAAGAGTGTTTGGCAAACCCTTAAGTTTCAGCTTCAACCGTCATTGTCCTTTATTTTACTAAAATATCTCCAGAAAATTCATTTCAAATAGTCCATTTCTCTGATGTTTTGGCAGTAGTTTTAGTTAAGTTTATGGTTTAACGGTCTATAATTTTTAGCTAATTTTCGTAGAAAAAATTCGCTAATGAGAAGACCGCGACTTTTGAATTTTAAAAATATTTATTTAAATGAGTACAAAATAGCCCCCCTAGAATTCATATCCGGGTTCAGTTTCAATTCTTATCTGTTTACATGTATACAGGGTGACTCATTTCTACGGTGAAGTTAAATACAATTGTGATTATATAAGATAAGAAAAAAAGTTGTATCCGCTAATTATAGGGTGTCTTGAGCTGCATCTTATAAAATTATTTTGACAATCACAGGCTGGCCCATAAGTCGTTGGCGGTACCTACATCTCCTTTTCGAACATCCCTTATATTATTTTTTCGTCAAAATGTATTTACCAAATGCGATCTTATATGACAATACCGAAGAAACTGTGCCACTGTGTTAAAGAAGATTCCTCTAACGTTTTGAGTCGCGATCTTACTGTGGATAACGCATGTATCCATAACTATGACCCAGAGACTAAGGAGCAATTATAAAAAGTGTGGAAGCGTTCCGGTTCTCCACAACACAAAAAAATCCATGCCCTATAGTTGGCTGGTGAGGTTCTTGTTTCAGTTTTCTCGAACAAAGATGGGTGAATTCAGCTATATTTTTTCAAGCAAGGTAGAACTGTTGCGGCAGCACACTATTGTATGTTGCTAACAGAATTAAGCGAGAAATTTGTGTAAAACCCCACAGAAAACTGTACAAAGGTGTGCTCTTTTGCAAGATAAGACCCCTGCTCACAATTCACTGATTCTACTGCAAGCAATTGAAAAAATAGGCACTCAAACAGTCAACCCGCATATCTGATATGTGCCGTTGGGCAGTTGATTGAAGATCAAGATAAATATTTTTAAAGAGTTTATAATGGCTTTTTGAACGCTCTGCTAAATAAATATCTAAATCTTTAATAAATTATTGCGTTGTTGTTGTAGGCTGATTATTAGCAAATTTTTATTTTAAAAATCGAAACTGACCCCAGATATGGGTTCTAGGGGTTCTAGTTTGTGCTCGTTTGAAGAAATTTTTTTTAACGTCAAAAGTCGGGATCTCCTCATTAGTGATTTTTTTAAAAGAAACTTCTTTTTAAGAAGCATGTTACATTGTTGCCAGGGAGCAATTTCACCTCGCTATCCTGTACATTTTGCCGAACAACTTTGCCTAAGGAGGGTAGGGATCTTTAACGTGCCCAACATCGCATGGACATGGGTTTTACGCCCCCTCCGAAGAGCGGAACGCGCAGACATTTTACTTGCTCAAATACAATGCCACAAACTCAGTTGATGCTAATGTTACATGATGTACTGAAAAATTATAGACCGTTAAACCATAAACTTAACTAAACCTAAAGCCAAAGCATCAGAGAAAGGGTCTATTTGAAATGAATTTTCTGTAAATATTTTAGTAAAATGAAAGACAATGACGTTTGAAGCTGAAACTGAAGGGTTTGCAGAACACTCTTCTTGCGACATTTTCTTTACATAATTCGAATTTGTTTCAGGTTCTGTGCCTAAATGTTGCCAATTTTGACGTTTCAAATTGCGACTTTGATGTTTTCAGGAAAACCCCAATTTTTTTTTCTTTGAATGCCTATAACCTTGTTGTCTTTTAACTTACAGACCTAAACTTTGGTACGTGTGTGACTATTAATATTTAGAATATAATATATCATATTAATAATACAAACACGCGTACTAAATTTGGTTGCCCTTACTTTGTTATTTCCGGAGATATTAATTTTTTTCCGAAGGAAAACACAAAATTTTCCGGGAAAACCTTGGCCGTTTTTATGGGTAACGAACTTATCCAAGCCACTTGCAAAAAGAAGTTACTGACCAAATTTTGTTTATTTTTTGAGTTATCGGTGTGATACATACATACATACATACACACACACACACACACACACATATATATATATATATATATATATATATATATATATATATATATATATATATATATATATATATATATATATATATATATATATATATATATATATATATATACGGAGATCCCGACTTTGAATTTTGAAAAAAAATCTTCAAATGAGCACAAACTAGGCCCCCTAGAACCCATACGCGGGGTCAGTTTCGAGAGTTTCGCTTTTATGTGTGTGTATAAACATATAAAAATCGAAACTGACCCCAGATATGGATGCTAGGGGTCCTAGTTTGTGCTCGTTTGAAGAATTTTTTTTTACATTCAAAAGTCGGGATCTCCTCATTAGTGATTTTTTTGAAGAAACTTCGTTTTAAGAAGCATGTTACATTGTTGCCAGTGAGCAGTTTCACTTCGCTATCCTGTACATTTTGCCGAACCACTTTGTGTAAGGAGGGTAGGGATCTTTAACGTGCCCAACATCGCATGGACACGGGTCCGACGGATTTACGCTCCCTTCGAAGAGCGGAACGCGCAGACATTCAACTTACTCAAATACAATGCCACAACCTCAGTTGATGTTAATGTTACATGATGTACTGAAAAAGTGAAAGGAGGACACTGGGATCGAACCCAGTATCACTCGGTTCAGAGGCACACGTTCTTACCACTGAACCACCGACGGTCTATAGATACTATTCGAGTAATGAATAATTATTGATCTCTGGGAATGAAAATAATAGGTACACAAAAAATTATATATGTTACAAATTAAATAGTACTAGATATTTTCTAAATCATGTGCTCCCAAGGAAAAAGTATCTAAATATTTAATGAAATCTTGGGGATTTAACAGTAACATCTGACACCAGTGTAAAGATCAGCAACGGCGGTAACAGTTTGAATAACCGTGTACCGTTATCGATCCATGTGTTCAGAATGAGAATAGCGTAAATGCAATTTTCTTTTAACAATGAAACGTACTGTCTCTTGCATTTAATTAAAGTATTACCTCGCATGATCAGTAATTGTATCTGAAATTGGTAAGAATATAGGTGGTGAGCTCTAGTCACAGAGTAAACTTCTTACGCATTGTCTTTCTTTTACAGTTAGGGCAGGGCAGACATTTTATGACCTGCCTTTAATATGGATCATTACTGTACTTACCTATAGTATAGGTACATCTACCTACTCTATATTTATATGACATAGGTGAAACTTTTTTAATATTTTATAATTTGGAATGAATTAGTTACCCATAAGCCAGTTTCAATCCAAGTAATAAACTTTGAAGGCAGCAAGTGAACCATGATCGAGAATTTTCATAAAATTTTCAAATGGAAACATATAAAAGTCAGGACGCAGCGTTATAGTAGTGAATTTTCATTAAAAAAGTTTTTATATCAAATATGTGTGTTTTTTTTTAAGAAAGCAGACATCAAATTTGGTTACCAATATAACCTATATAGTAAAAACAATGTGCCATGTTTCATCAAAATAAATATGAAGCATTTGATCAAAATTCGCTACCATAACGCACTTGCTGCGTCCAGAATGTCTTTTCTTACAAACATGCATTATATTTCGATGGAAAATGCAAAAATGCAATAACATAAGACGTGTTTGATTAAAAAAAAGAGAATTTGTATCACCAACTTATGGGCCACCCTGTGATTGTAGAAATATTTTTTCAAGATGTAGCTCAAGACACCCTATAATTAATGTATATATTTTTTCATAATGTATAATAACGGATATATTGAACTTTATTGATTTTTTACGAAAATTCGACAAAAATTATATACCATTAAACGATAAACTCTATAGCTAAGGCTACTGCCAAGCATCAGAAAAAGGGTCTATTTGAAATGAATTTTCTGGAAATATTTTAGTAAAATGAAGGACAATGACGGTTGAAACTAAGACTTCAGGGTTTGTAAAACATTCTTCTTGAGACCATTTTTTTCCATAGCCCGTATTAGATTCAAGTTCTTTGCCTAAATGTTGCGAATTTTGACGTTTTAAATTGTCACTTTGACGTTTTGAGGAAAACCCCAATTTATTTTTCTTTAAATGCCTATAACTTTCTTGTCTTTTGACCTACAGAGCTAAATTTTGGTAGATTAACTTACATATAATGATATATAAACCAGCATACCAAATTTGGTTGCTCTTACTTTGTTAGTTCGGGAGATATAATTTTTTTCGAAAGAAAACACAAAATTTTCCGTGAAACCCTAGGCCGATTTTCCTGGCTAACGAATTTATCCAAGCCATTTGCACAAGGAAGGTACTCACCAAATTTAATCAAAATCGGCCTATAATTTTTTGAGTTATCGGTGTGATACCTATATATATATATATATATATATATATATATATATATATATATATATATATATATATATATATATATATATATAACATATAAAAATTAAAACTGACCCCGGATAGGTGTTCTGGGGGTCCTAATTAGCACTCATTTTAAGAAATTTTTTCAAAATTCAAAAGTCGGGAACGAACTCATCCAAGGCATTAATAAAAGAAAGGCACTTGCCGAGTTTCATAGAAATCCGTTGCTTATTTTTTGAGTTATCGTTTATATATATATATATATATATATATATATATATATATATATATATATATATATATATATATATATAAACATATAAAAATTTAAACTGACCCCAAATATGTGTTCTAGGGGTCCTAGTTCGCGTTCATTTGAAAAAAATTATGCAAAGTCTCTCCATCGATACCTCTCTATTAGTGATTTTTAAAAAATAAAAATTCTCTAAAATAGAATTGGAAAAAAATTGTATCTCAATAATAAAGCTGGTTTGTGAAATTTGGTACACAAGTTGCTTTTATAAAAATTAATAAAAAATTCAATTATAAAAAAGCATGGACGCAGCAAGTGCGTTATGGTAGTGAATTTTCATAGAAATCATCTGGCACAAAATATTTTATTATAACTTTTTTTTCTTGTAACAGAAATATAAATTTTGGTGTATAGTTTACTTTTTGTATCGTGAACCTACCTAACATTTGGCAATCATAGCTTTTTTATTTTTTGAGATAACAATTTTCTTCGAAAGAAAACTCAAAATTTTCCCCGAAAACCTCGTCCGATTTTCCTTACTAACGAACTTATCCAAGCCATTTACAAAAGGAAGGTACATGCCAAATTTTATCAAAATCGGCCCTTTTTTTGAGATATCGGTAGTGTGATACACACACACACAAATATATATATATATATATATATATATATATATATATAATGAAACTGATATGGGTTCTAGGGTTCCTACTTCGCGCTCATTTGCAAAAATTTTTTCAAAATTCTAAAGCCAGGATCTCCCCATTAGTGAATTTTTTCTACGAAAATTCACTAAAAGTAAAAAGTTCGAGACGCATATAGTGAATTTTCGGAAGAATTGTACACTATTAGTAACGTATATTATTAAAACTAATTCTTTAAATTTAATGAACCGTTGATATCGGTTTTCGTTGTCCCAGTATGCAATTACTTGAAGAAATTTATATTTTCTATGGAGATAGAAAATTATAATTTGGTATGTAAGTACTGCAAACCTTTTTAAAAAAGTTGTGTTACAAATTTCATTAAAGTTACAAAAGTTTTCTAGAAAAAAAAATACAAGGGGAATGTACCTGCCAAATTATAAATATAGCAGGTATTTTTTTTAATTAATTGCTTGGGCGGTTTTGTTTTAGTCAACCCAACCGAACTAGTTTCTGCAAACAAAACAACAAAAAAAGTTTTTCAAAACAAATTTGTATTTATTCGCGTGGCTCATTATGTTATTTTTCTTTGATTTAGTACCTATCCACGCTGCGTTTACATAGGTTTTACTATGGCTCGAGATTGAAGATTCTAGCTTAATGGGAAATTGAGTTATCAAATTTGAAATATTTCTACGAAAATTCTCTACAAAATATCGTAGACCCTTTTCAACACTTATTTACTGTTGCTGTATCCATACTTTTTTTAAATGGTAGAATATTTTAGCACTCTATGTGAGACTGACAAACAAGGCAATCTCAAATTCATTTTTGGAAAAATATTTTAAACAAATGAAATGAGGTAACAATTTAAACATAATTTGAAAACCTTGCTTCGCTGCTTCTTCGCGGGGGTTCTCCTCCACGTGCTGCATGCCTACAACCACCCTCAATGCATAAAAAGGAACAATGTAAACAAGAACAATTTCTTGCGACCAGCCCCCAAGAAAGTTGCGGGACCTGCGATGAATAAGGGTTATGGGCGGAGTAAACAGGATTTTATATAGCTGATTAATGGGATAAAGGCAGCTTATAGAGGTCCAACTAAGCTCACTTTATGCTCACATTTTATTTTTATCTTCTTTGTCGCCCAGCACCCCTATTAACTCCTGACCCCGTAACTTTCTTGGGGGCAGTTTGCAATAAATTTTTCTTATCGCATGTGCATCCAGAAAGGATTCTAAGCATGTTTCTGATTTTTTTATCTAAAAGTCCGCCGTGTGCTAAACTGCAAATTTACCGAAAATTTAATTTTTATGTACAAGAGTAATGTACCTGCCCAATTATAAACGTGGCAGGTATTTTTCCTTATTAATCGCTTAGATGATCCGTTTTAGTCAACTCAATCGAACCAGTTTCTGCAACTAAATAACAAAAAAAAAATGTTTTTAAAAACAAATTTGTAGTTATTTGTTAATTTTGTACACACGCTGCCTTTATATGGGTTTTACTATGTATCAAAGCTGAAGATTCTAGTTTACTGGGAAATTAAGTTATCACCATTTGAAATATTTTTACGAAAATTCGCTACCATAACGCACTCGCTGCACCTGAACTCTTTTCAACACATATTTAGTATTAGTGTATTCATCCTTTTTGAAAATGAAATAAATATAAACAATACAAAATTTTGAAATTAAAATTTTAATAATTTACATTGAACATCTTATAATATAATGTAAACTGCATAATGGTATTATACCTATATTAGTTTGAGGTAGGTATATTTCTTCTTGAAATAATTTTGTTTCACTTTAGCAATACAGTACGTACATGCATTGATTAACAACCTGCATCTGATTCACACAACCACCTTCTTATTTGTCTGATTGACTGTCAGAATCATAATATTATACCACAGTAGACAGCCGAAGGCATTTGTTACCGTTAGGTTAAAATTAAAAGTTGGATTATTATTTACCTACTCCTTTTTGTATTAACCTTAAAATATAGGTCGTAGGTCGTTATTTTATATTGTCTATATAACTAAAGCAGCAAGGAAAAAAGCATCAGATTTTGACAATAAACGGACGAATGTGAATAATGTCGTTGAAAATTGTTGGATTTTGATGATTTAAAAAGTGGACGAGGCGGACGTGACGGGCGCTGGCATTGAGGAGTGAACGGGTGCGATCGAGCGAGGATGTGCGACACGGGGGCCCGAAGACGCCGTTTTTTTTGGAACGTCGTCGGGAGCGAACGGAAAGCTTCAGGAGAAAACGGCCCGCCCGGAACGTAAAGGGGCGAATTTTATTGAGGCAATTTTTTTTTGGGGATGTTAGGGTGAAAAAAATTTGCGAAACTCGAGCAAAAATTGGACTTTCTACCTAAAAAGGTGCTCCAATGGAGGGTCTATCTCCTCTGAAGATTGAAAATTTTACATCGAGTAGGCCAGTTTTGATTCTTTTAAAGTCGACCGGACATTTTTTATTAAACATCAAAGTTGAAGACCTTTCTGGAAAGCGGCAGGTTTTGCGTGAAATTAGTCTACATTGAACAAATTACGCCAGTGGCATTTTTGACAGAGAGGGTGTAAAAATTATCTGCTCAAACATCAAAATTTGCGACACTTCGCAAGCTAATCAGAACGTGTACATTATGTCTGGAATTAATATAGTGCCCGATTAACCTCGACTGACTATTAGAGATTACGTTTTTATCCACAGATTTGGTCAAGTGATTGAATTTTCTAATAAAAAAACCTTTTTAAATTGATCATTTTCACCTATTCCTTAGGTCGACAATGTCATTTACATTAATTATTGGTTGACGTTCATATATTTAAGAAATGTCATATTATTGTTATAAAGGATTTTTAGATAAGAAGATCGTGTATAGTTTTTGCAAGATGTTACTATCTGTTTGTGTGAGGGTAATTATTTATCAGGTGATTATTAATTTGGTTGCAAGTAAACTCAGTTTTCTGTATGTAATATAATATAGTTTAATGAGTTGTGTCAAAATAAGCCGATTTTTACATAGTAATGTAGAACCTCGGTGGTTCAGGGGTAAGAACGTGTCCCTCTGAACCGAAGGGTACTGGGTTCGAGCCCAGGCTACTCCTTTCACTTTTTCAGTACAAACTGTAAATTAACATCAACCGACGTTCTAGCATTGTATTTAAGCAAGTTGAATGTCTGCACGTTCCGCCCTTCGGAGGGGGCGTAAAGCCGTCGGTCCCGTGCCCATGCAATGTTGGGCACGTTAAAGATCCCTACCCTCCTTACAGAAAGGCAGGGGTTTGGCAAAATATCCAGGATAGTGAGGTGAAACTGCTCCCTGGCGTCGGTGATTGGCCATAGTCGTGGAAATAGGCCGACGTTAAAGAAACAAAAACACACAAACATACACACATAGTAATGTTTTGAAAACGTTTATTTGCAATTTTTAGGGGTTTGCCATTTATTATTTAACTCTAAATGTTTTTTTAAACGTTCACATTGTCTATTTATATCATTACATTAAGTCATTGAAGTAAATTTTAATGGAAAAATGTTTAAAAAATATATACTTTTACTTTTTCTATATGGCTATAAATTGAATCTTTATTTAACTCTACATACGCGGCGGATACGACTATCCATTTTCAATAGCCTAATTTTGTAATTTAATGCCAAATTCGAAGACCTATTCTCAAATGCAGTTTGTTTTTCTTCTCCTTCTCACAAAGACAACTGGCTATCCGGTAGGAACAGATTGTCAACAAAAGTTTAAATAATATTTCATACGATATATATTGATGCAGCAAGTACGTTATGGTAGAGAGTATGGTGGAATTTGTCAAACAAAACGGAAAACTTAAAAATAAGATTTTGACGCAGCAAGTGTGACATAACAATAGCAAACTCATACCATTATATATAAGAAGTACAGATCGCGATTAAACACCCAAGGTCGCTGACTAATAGGGTAAGTAATAGCAACGCAATAAGAAGAAAACTCTTCATGGATGGGTAAACAACTAGACCGAACTCAGCAACCAGCCACCTGCCAAAATCACCTTCTAAACAGCAACCTCGTGCGGAAACCGCCTTTGGGTCCACGCCCCACGAAAGATCGACTTTATATGGAAGTATCCAGACCACAGACGGACATTCCTACATTGTTATTGCTTGAGTCTCCTTTGTTATTTTATCTTTGTATTTTTATATCAATAAGTATTTTGTGTAATTTTAAGATCAAATCTTTTAAAAAATTCAAGTGTGTTAACAAGAAAGTTAACTGGCGCAGTCGGTAGGATAGTGCTGAAGAACCAAAAGTATACTGATTCTTTGCGTTTCAACGCTAAACAGCCAAAGAACCGGTCAATAAAGAGAAAATGAAGACAACAACAGTAGCATCGATTCTGTAAGTTGTTTGCTTCCTTTACTTTCCTATATATAGATACAAAGCTATTTGATGAAGTTTGGTTGGTATGTCCCGAAATTATATATATATATATATATATATATATATATATATATATATATATATATATATATATATATATATATATATATATATATATATACATGTATAGTGTCACATTAGTCTATGAGAATTAAGTTTATAGACTTTCTTACTTCTATGCTTAGTTGTAGTGTGTTGGTAACAGCGAACACTCTAGAATGATATTTCTAGAAGGAGAAGGGACCAGAAGTGACAGGTGTAGAAGAGTGTAGAAGGTCTAGAATCTCTATGGACAGTATACATGGGCGAGCGGTACACATAGTGAGTTAGTTCAGTATTGAGTTAGTGTGGTGCAGAATAAGTGATCATAGAGTATTAAGCAAATAAGCAGTAAGTGTTGGTGTATAAGAAGCGATCATAGAAGGAGGATAGTTGAATATAGTTCTATGGACATTTAGTAATAGAGAGATATATTTTAGTTGATAGTGGCGTTGGAAAATAGTTTGTTATAATGAATTAGTAGTTTGAAAACCTGTGTTTTGTTAGTCAACAAATCCAGAACCCCGTAGAACGTAACAATTGGTGTCAGAAGTGGGATTTTCAAGCTGCTAGCGGAAATATTTTCCAGAATATGCGTTGAACAACGTGGAAATTTCGGGAATCTCTGGAAGATCAGGTCCAGCAGTAATTCATAACTGGGTGTGTTCCTGAAACAGAATAAACTGTGTACAAGCTTTAAGTACGTCTATGCCTAAGACACGTAGCGCAACAGCCAATATGGACGTCCAGCTATTGGAACTGATTAAAGAAATGAAAGAAGAGACCATAAAAAGAAATGAAGACGTTAAAGAAGAGCTGAGAAAAAGAGACGAAGAAGCGAACGAAGAAATGAGAAATGAAGAAGCGAAAGAAGAAAAGAGAAAAATAGATGAAGAGGTCAGAATAAGAGACGAAAAAGCCAACGGAGAAATGGGAAAAAGAGATGAATAGGCCAGAAGAGAGGAATAAGCTAAAGAAGAAGCAAGAAAAAGAGATGAAGAACTGGAAAAGAGACCAAGAAGCGAAGGAAGAGCTGAGAAAAAGAGACGAAGAAGCCAAAGAAGAAATGAGAAAAAGAGACGCAGCGATAAGAGATGAGCTGAGAAAAAGGGATGAAGAAGCAAAGGAAGACATGAGAAGAAGAGATAAAGAAACGAAGAAAATTCTGCAAGAACAAGTCAGCAGAATTGGGAATATTCTCAATTCTGCTGGCTTGTTCTACTTCTTGTACTTCGGGTATGGACGAACGCATGAAACAGGTAAAAGACGACATCTTCCAAGAAGTAGAAAGTCGAGTAAGGGGTATCAGCGACGATGTACATGACAAGCTGACGAGTGTGCAGGAAGTACAAGCGGAGGTACAGGAGAAAATGCAATCACTGGAACAGAAATGATACCCTAGTCAAGGGTAACATTAGACTCGAAGATATCCCGGTCGTAAGAATTAAGGTCCCCACATTTGATGGCTCAGTCCCATGGGTTGTTTACCTACGCCAGTTCGAAGCAGTTGTATCGATTTCAGTTGAAAAATCGTTGTCAGAAACCGGGCGAAATCCTCCAATATCCCACGCCGCCGTTGTCAAAGTGAGGCGATTAGCCTACCTCATAGCCCCGAGGGAGTTTTTAAACCAGCTATCGGTGCAAACCTTCATCAACAATATTCCACTATCCGCCTTCTATGATCGCTTCTTATACACCAACACATACTGCTGATTCTCTTAATACTCTATGATCACTTATTCTGCACCACACTAACTCAATACTGAACTAACTCACACTGTGTACCGCTCGCCTATTTTTACTGTCCATAGAGATTCCAGACCTTCTACACTCTACTACACCTGTCACTTCTGGTCCCTTCTAGAAATATTATTCCAGAGTGTTCGCTGTTACCAACACACTACAACTGACCATAGAAGCAATACAGTCCACAAACTTAATTATCATAGACAAATGTGACACTGTCCCCCCCTTATATTCGATGGCCCCGGTCAAATTCTGACATTTCTGTGTATGGCGAAAGTCTGTGTATATGGACCACCTTCATCTTGCTCTTAGGGCTCCTCTGAATGCGATAGACAACGTCATTGATCCTTTTGACCACATTATAAGGCCCTTCTCATAATATCTGTAGTTTCAGTGACCGTCCCTTGCGTCGTACTGGATTGTAGAACCACACCCGATCTTCTTCTTTAAAACCAGCTGAATTAGCTCGCACGTCATAACGGGTCTTGATGTAGTCGCTTTCTATTCGTATATACATTCCGACAGCAGTTGATGGAATTCCTTCTCGTGAATATGTCGGAGCTTTCTTCAAGCAAAGTTCTTACGTGGTACTGGCTCTTCCGTGTAGTTGTTCTCGTTCTGGTGTTTCTACTTGCAAAAATATTTCGGCGGGTCCTATACACCCTGTCGGCAGCAGCTCTATTCCAACAAATGTGTTCACTGATCTTTTTCTGGATTGGCTTCACATTTACCCTTCATCTTGTACTTCTCTCATAATTTCTTCTCCACTTGCTTCTGGCTGAGTAACTGGGTCGTCTCTTACTCTCACAGCTATCTTCACTAAAATGGCACTTTCACGGCAGACGTTGCTATTTTCCTCTATGGTGATTTTTCGCATTTCGCACTACCAGGTTACTGCCAGGCGACATTATTGTTTCTTCACCGCCGATAGTAAGGATGTTAGTGCCAAGATCATGTTTAGCGCAATGACCCTGAAGTATGTCCAAGCCAATTATAATCGGGTCTGATATGGCCGCGACTATGGCTCTCTGCTTTGCCTTACATGTCCCCATTTGCAGCTCGACGTCAGTTTCTCCAAATACCTGGATCCGATCACCACCTGCATTTACTCTGTACACTCTGTCTGGATCTCTTACTCGCCATCTTGGAGCCATGTCGCGGCGAATAAGCGTCCTAGGTGCGCCTGTGTCGACGACCATTTGGGTCTTATTACCGCTTACGTATCCGTCTACGACGAGAGCGCTACCAGAATCGCTAACCTGAGAAATGGTTACCGGCCTTAGATTCACTTGCGCGTGATCTTAGAGCCCAACATTCGCCCCTTATATGTATCACCTTGCCGCAGTGCCTGCAGCGCAAGGCATTTGCACGGTGAGCTCTTTTTGGGTGAACATAATATGTCGGCCTTATTTTTGTTCTGCTATTTTCTCTAGTGGCTGCATGATCTTAGACGGATCTGTTTTATTTTCTTCTTGGACTTGAAGACTGCAAATGTTCACATCAATTTCTGACGCTTGCTTAACCGCTTCAAACTCCAAGGAATGTGCCAAAGCCTCGTTTAAGTTTTTGTGTCTCGCCATCCTCAGCGCCTGTTGCGTCTCGGTATCTCTGATGCCGTCAATGAAGGTTTGCAGCGACAGCTGGTTTTAAAACTCCATCGGAGCTATGGGGTAGGCTAATCGTGTCAGTCTGACAACGTCGGCGTGGAGATGTTGGAGACTTTCGTCCGATTTCTGACAACGATTTTTCAACTGCAATCTATACAGCTGTTGTAAATGCTGGTCGCCAAACCTCATCTCCAATTTAATGCTGTCAAAACTCAACGGTTCTTCCCTGGGAATACCTTGGGGCACATCTAGAGCATCTCCTCTGAGAGCCACAATTAGCGAAGTCGCTTTGTCCGCAAATACTTTTCACGAGCTAATCTCTATACCTTATGTACTTCACAAATAAGGCCAAACCTCGAATACTGCTTCCACATCTGGGGTGCCGTTGCCGCTTCTACACTCGCTATCCTAGACTCCATTCAAAAGAGAGCTATACGTCTCATCGGTGACCCTACCCTCACCAAAAGGCTGCCATCCCTCGCCCACACGTGCCGTTGGTGACCTCCCTCTCTTTTATTGATATCTGCACGGGCACTGCTCAGAGGAGCTTTCTTCCATAGTTCCTCCACTTGCTGCTCCCAACAGATCTACTAGGCGAATAGAGCGAATGCACCCTTTTACTGTCCTGGTCACCAGACATAGAACATCTTGTTATGCCCGCTCTTTTTCCCGAGGACTTCCAAGTCGTGGAATTCCTTGCCGGCACATGTTTTTCCTTCTCCACCGAACCTCAAAACCTTCAAGTCCAGAATTAACAAGTTCCCTCTGTCCTCCTTGTCGACACCCACGGTACGATAGTATTTAGGCTGTAAGCTCTCGAGGTGTGTTTTTGAAATATAAAAAGGAAAAAAAAACGACTTTTTCAAATAACTTTCTTTTAACACATCTTAAAAGATACCAGATTTTGAAAGTTTTGAAAAGTTTAACCTGCCATGTGAAAAATAATGCAAAACTATAGATTTAAAAGTTTGATAAACAATGGAACATAAAAACTCTGCTGGCTGTTAATAAGATTGGTTTATCTGCTTTAGGTATAAATTAATCGTCAGTCAGGTTTCACAATAATTTCCTGTGTTAGATGCTTGGTAATTTTGCCATCTTAGGTAACTTTTCAGATTAGCTCCCGAACGCTTTTCAAAAAATAGTTTTCAGAAACATTACCAGCACCCCCATATATATATATATATATATATATATATATATATATATATATATATATATATATATATATATATATATATATATATATATATATATATATATATATATATATATATATATATATAAACGAACTGCCTACGTCTATAAGATCAGAAGATGTTTGCCTCTTTGCAGATGATACGACCTTCCTCAACATTCATAAAGACCATGGGAAGCTTGAAGAAAAAACAAATTCCACCCTAGATGAAACAAGGTCATGGTACGAATCGAATAAATTAAAATTAAATGATGCAAAGACATCAATACTGACTATTACTACAAGTTATAATCCAAATCCTCAACAAGCACGACTGTTGGGAATAATATTCAATGAACGCCTAAATTAGAGGGACCATGTCGAGGCATTAAAGGCGCGGCTTTCAAAATCAATATTTTTACTGAGGAGGATTGTTCAAATAGCTGGCTTTGAGAGTTCAAAAACCGCATATTACTCAAATCTTCATAGTATAGCTACGTATGGTAATTTGATATGGGGAGGGCATTCTGAAATGGAGGATGTTTTTATCATGCAGAAAAGAGCGCTGAGGGTACTCACTTCTTCTGGGTTTCGTGACAGCTGCGGGCCACTGTTTGAGAGGACGAAAATACCTACCATCCCTTAGGCTTACATGTTATCTTGCCTGCCTTATGTGCACAGTGGGAGGGCTCAGTTCGTGAGGCATGCCGATTTTCATGACTATGAATCGAGAGGGGCCCAACATCTGGCAGTTCCGTATCGCCGTGTGGGAAGGGCACAACAAGCTGTAAGTTATGACTGCGTGAGGATTTAGAACAAGCTTCCGGAGGTCTTGAAGAGCATGCCAATGGAGTCCTTCAAGAAAGAGGCGACGATGATCTTGGGCCAACATGTCCTCTATTCTGTCACAGAATATTTTGACAGGTTCTAGACTGTTATGTATATTGTGTCTGAAATTTATATTTTGTTCTATCTGTATTATGTATGTTTTATTTTAATGCATTTTATTTGCACCTTTGTTTATTTTGATTTTGTTATGTGGTGATCATTCTCCAGGGTTTATATATGTGTGTATTTCATTTGTTTGCTGTAATATTGTGTATACCTTATGACATGGTCTTTTGTGCCAGAATAAATATTATTATTATAGCTGTATGGTCAAAACTATCTTATTTATATACCTAAAGTAACTAGATTACAAATAATGTAATACCAGATGATGAAATACCTAATGATGCAACAGCAGACGATGCAATTATGGATACCTCAGTACTGGATGATGCAATACTGCATGATGTAATCTAAGGACTATTATTGTTGTCAGTGGATACACCTAACCGATTGTGTCGATGTTAAAGCAACCATGGATTATTTCGTGCTATTCGAAAAAGTGTTGAATTGACTGGACCCCTGTCTTTATTCATTAAATTTGTGGATTCACTTTGCGGATTTCTAAACTTTCCAAAGTATCTAACTCGCGATAATCTGTGGCTACTTTCAATAACTTGACATTACTATTGCCTACTTTATGTCCCGAGTGAATCATATGTTAGGCAATGCTAGATTTTTCTGCTTTATTCAACTGGAAATGAGCTATGTGCTCTTTGGGTGATTCAGAATTCAATGTCGTAATGTTACCTATCGACATTTTCCACTTATGCTTAGTAATATCTACAGAGCAACCGGTACAAATCGCAGTATCTATAATTTAGTACATCTCTGAATTGTATCGCTTACTGCTCAAAGGAAACCTGAGTAACCTTTGAACAAGAAAGCTCAAAGTTGATATTTTGTGACCAAAAGGATGATTTGAATCTGATGGTATACAGCCACTTGTAGAAGTTTCCTTCCTACAAATATCAGATTTTAACTTATCTATATTTTTGATGACAAGGGTGTTAGGGAAAGGTGATTGGTCGCTGTTCTCCATTTTGTAAGTGAACCTAACTGATGGGACTCTACTGTTCAACTTATTAACAAAATTATGAATATTATCTGTAGTACGGCAAAAATATCGTCGACATATCTCAATCATACTCGCTGAAAATACCCCACCAGTCACTCTCTTTAACCAATGTGGTTCCCTCCGTCTGCCGATAAAACATCCCGCCGACTGAAAAGAAACTTTCAGACATACATAGTGAAGTTAACTATATATATTCCTGTATGTCCGATAGCTGGTTATCAAGAAGCATATCCCAAAGATACTGAAGAGCTATATCGATAGGGGTGTTGGGGAACGATTCCAGATCGAAGAAGGTCAGTACTTCATTTGGTTTCAATTTAATATCTTTGATTCTATTAATGAATTCAATGGAATTTTTCACCAAAAAACTAGGCGGTTGAAGTTTCAATGTACTGAGCTCTTTCGATAACCATTTGGAAAGTTCATAACTCGAGGAACTGATACCAGAGACTATTGCTCTCATCTAATTCTCCGGCTAATGAACTTTTGGAAGACAATACATGCAAGGTACAATTTGGTTGTATAAAGTGACACCCCCCCAGGCATTTTTTTCTATTAAACTAACACAACTTTTGAATGTATTTTTAAACAGAGTTGTCATACCAGGAAGAGTCTTTTCTTATTTCTCGATAGGGAATGGTTCTGATGTTAGTCGGTCTGTATGTGAGTAGACATGATAATTTAAACAAATGGGATGCTTCAAATTTGATATACAGTTAGCACCCGACAAACGAACAGTTCAAATTATTTTGGGTAAAATCTCTCCAGGCGGTAGGGGAGGAATGGGGGGTGATTTGGTGAAAATTGACATTTTTTCGTTAAAACTTAAGTAACAATAATTTAGGGTTTATTTATTAGAAAACAAACATCTGGTATTCTGTGTTCAAATTAAATTATGGGTTGAATGTGTGGGGGTAGAATATCAGTGACAGAAATTTCAAATGTTTTTTTGCTAAAATGGCGTAAAAAGTTTCAAAACATATAGAAAACTTGATTCTGGAACGAAATTTCTTTCGTCTGTCGGCCTGTACATCTGCATGTTGATAGGCGGAATAACTTCGAACGGACTGAGATATCATCCTCAAGTTTGGTATACAGTTAGCTCCCGACAAACGGATGCTTTGAATTGTTTTTGGGTAACATCACTTTTGGGCGAGTGACTCTTCAAAGTCATCTGCATTTCAAACGCTAATATATTGTTTCAGAAGTTTATGGGTACAAGAATACGAATATTTTCTTTGTGGTCAAGTCATGGATCCTAAATTCACTTTATGAGAATGTCTTTCTGAGGAGAGTAAATATGACAGCTGGAAGCAACATTTGAAGAACAAATATTGTTTTGTCAATAGAGTGGACTGTATTTTTGTTCTCATAGACTGGTTCTTGTTAATAAAATTGACTCTTTAACACAACACTATATTACACGATAATAAAAAATAAAATATAAAAATGGTTAGGATGTGACACTAAATCAACCCCCTGACCGTCTATCGTCGTCTTTTACTGCTGACTGATGTCGTCTCGGGTGACACTGTGGCAAGCTCTTTCATCCACCACAAGAAGGAAACAAGAATATGAATTCCCCTAACAAATATTGTCTATAGTTTCAGCAGCTTGAGGCGAGTGAACGCTAGAGGTTTGTGGTTCTATTGACTTCTTTTTAAGGTATTTCACTTGTTCTGAAATTATGTAGCAATAATAGTGTCCAACGTCGGTTTTTTATTGTTTCACAGGCAAATGCTTTTTGCAATGTTTTTCGCTTTATGATAATGTCTTTCTGAGGAGAGTAAATATGACAGCTATGTGGAAGTAACATTTGAAGAACAAAGATTGTCTATACTTTCAGCAACTTGAGGCGAGTGAACGCTAGAAGTTTGTGGTTCTATTGACTTCTTCTTAAGGTATTTCACTTGTACTGAAATTTTGTAGCAATAATAGTGTCCAACCTCGGTTTTTTATTGTTTCACAGGCAAATGCTTTTTGCAGTTTTTGCAAAATGTTTTTCGCTTTATGATAATGTCTTTCTGAGGAGAGTAATATGACAGCTATGTAGAAGTAACATTTGAAAAACAAAGATTGTCTATACTTTCAGCAACTTGAGGCGAGTAAACGCTAGAAGTTTGTGGTTCTATTGACTTCTTCTTAAGGTATTTCACTTGTTCTGAAATTTTGTAGCAATAATAGTGTCCAACCTCGGTTTTTTATTGTTTCACAGGCAAATGCTTTTTGCAGTTTTTGCAAAATGTTTTTCGCAACGTTTTACAAAAGGTGCTTTTTAAAAATCAGAGATAACATTTGGTTGGTACTAATCGTTATTAGCTCAAAGCAGTAATGATATCAGTATCTCTCTAAAATTTGTTATTGTTTTTATTTCATAACTAAGTCAATTTTGATATTACAAGTTGTGCAATACATTTTTATTTAATAAACTGATAAGCTTTAGCTAAAGTATTATTTAACAGGCACACGATGAGTAACTTGCCCATTGCTGCTGACAGTAAGCGCAGGAATTTTTAAATAACAAGCCAAATCGCTGGGTAGCCCAAGATAGACAAATTATGTGGTCACCATGGTCACTGAACCTTCATCTATACGACTTCTTTTGCAGAGATGTATTGAAGACATTAGTAAACACAAGTGATGAAATGATTGTGCGTACTGAGCAGGCTACTGCAACAATTATAGGCAAACCGATTTCCTTCCTAAAAAATCCTATAAAATACTGTAGCGGTTTGCTAAAAACAAAATTAGGATTGCTCTAATTGCTGTCGGGTATCCTCCAGTTTCAGCATGTAGCCTCTATAGAACACCCAATTCAAATGTTCAAAAGCCATCGCTGTTGTTAATGATCTACAGTACTGTCTCGATAATCCTGCCAGCATTGGAGCAAGACGATGCTGGATTAGTGGATTTGTCGGATTACTGGAAACACATTAACAAATCAGAAAGCAAGAAATATTTTCTTATTTTAATAGGGAACATGGATCGAGTGTTACATCATTTGAAAGCTCTTTCTTTTCTGAATTCAGCACACTAATTTTTTTGGAAGTTTTATCAACATTATTCACAGTTGGAGTTGCAATCATTCATTGTGATAAGAAATGCACTGATTAGTGAATTTTTCGTTAAAATACTAAAAAACAAAACCAAACGTTCCAAAATGTTTATTCAGTTAAGTAAGTGTTCAAATTGTTGACCACCAGCTTCCATACAAAAGTACAAATTTTGTTCGAAACGAGCTCTGACATTCTGGAGCATTTGTTGAGTTAGATGGCATTCTTCAACAATGCGTCGTCGTAATTCTTCCAGAGACTCCGGTTCTATTGCGTAAATTCTACTCTTTAAATGGCCCCATAGAAAGAAGTCTAAAGGAGTTAAATCCGGTGATCTAGGGGGCCACTCAATAGTACCTCTATGCCCAATCCATTGCTCTGGGAACTCTCTGTTCAAAAACTCCCTAACACGTTGTGAAAAATGCGGAGGAGCTCCATCTTGTTGAAACACTAATTGATTTTCTTGATAGCGATCATCATTTTCAACAATGTCAATTAGTAGAGGGTAAATGATATCTTCTAGTCACTCCAAATACGTTTCGCCACTCAAATTAATCCAATTAAACAGTCTCCAAAAATTCCAGTCCAGACATTCAATTTCTGTGGAGTTTCAGTGTGGACTTCGTGAAAATTTCTTGGATTAGTATCTGCCTAATAACGACAATTATGACGATTGACTGTAGAGTTTAATAAAAGCATACACTTGTCTGAAAAACAGATATTGAACAGAAAGTTCCCGTTATCAACTATTCGTGCAGTCATAACTTCACAAAACTCCAGCCGCCGATCAAAATCATCTTCATTAAGTTGTTGTACAAGATGAATTTTATACGGGTGCAATTTATGATGCTTCAATATTCGCTGAATAGTTCTTCTTTTGATGTTTGAAACAGTGGCCAATTTTCTCGTGCTCAAAGTTGGGTCTGCAGCAATTTGTCCTAAAACTTCAATCTCAGTAGTCTCATTTCTAACAGGAAATTCACGTTCAGGATCACGTTTTTTGTTGGATACTAAACCACTTTGTCGAAACTTTGCAACAACTCCAAAATGTATTTTCTGTGAACATGTATGTTCGGATGTCGTTAATTAAACAAATTTGCGGTACGGTTGGCACAGTCATCGTTTTTGAAAAAAATAGTTATTATTTCAACTCTTTCTTCTACAGAATACACCATTGTGAAATTAATTTTCGGTAGTACTATCAAGTATCAAACCGACCGATAAACTGAAATAATAAACCGCATTTCTCTCATTCCGATAAGAAATGTTCTGATAGTCAATTTTTTGTTTACAAACCAACAAAACATTGACTATCAGCACAGTTCTTATCGAAATGAGTGAAATGCGTTTTTGCATCTTCAACTGTGAATAATTTTTAAACGACTTGATAAAACTTCCAAAAAAGTAGTGTGCTGAATTCAGAAAACAAAGAGCTTTCAAATGGTGTACCACCCGACTCATGTTCCCTATTTAAAATATAAGGGTTGTTATCACCACCCTTAAGGGGTTGATGTGACAAAGTTGATTCTTATGTCAAAACATGTTCCCTTCAATATTAAAATCGACGTGTTTCAGCGTTTCTAAAAAAAAAAATTATCTCTGGACGAAAATCGGTCTGTTTTGTTTTCAATGCGCCACCCTATATATATATATATATATATATATATATATATATATATATATATATATATATATATATATATATATATATATATATATATATATATATATATATATATGTATGTATATAAGCTTATTGTGTAAATAGAACACATCAACAAGTATAAGACTTCTTTCTTTAAGAAACCATAAATAGAGTGCTTCCTCAACGTGTGTAAATTCACCCTGTTTTTTTTTTGTTATTACAGCTGGCATCAGAATTTTCCACAACTTTTCTTTTTTCTTTTCAATAACATAAATTGTAGCTCAACGATGATGCCTGAATCTGATTTCTTCAAAATATGGATTTTTATTTCTAGAGAGTTTTGTGGTTTCGTTTATTATTCGGTTTAGCCATGATTAAGTGACAACAAACCATCTACACCTTTAGACTTGCACTGGATAAAGACAACCTTCTTTTTGCTTTGTTATGTAGACTAGACATACACATGAATTTGTTGCGGCAAAACGTAATATGCTGAACAGCTGAAGGGGCGTATTATAGAGACTGTACTGTATCATCTACACCTTTAGAATTGCACTGGATAAAGACAACCTTCTTTTTGCTTTGTTATGTAGACTAGACATACGCATGAATTTGTTGCGGCAAAACATAATATGCTGAACAGCTGAAGGGGCGTATTATAGAGACTGTACTGTATTAAGTTTAAAGAAAAAACAAAAACACTGCATATAAGTTGTACACGGTATATTATTGAAATGTATGATAACAATCTTAAACTTTTATAATATATTGCTTTAATATCTTTAGACTAGTACTACCACAGATAAAAGCGTTTTCAGAAACCTTCGTTAATAGAATCTGTAGTTACTTGAATAGTAGGCAGAACATTTGATTTATTGCAACTCTTGATTGTGCCTAAATTAGAATAACAACCTATGTAACGCTAACAAGAACTCAAATAAAAACAACACTGAAATATAAATAAAAGTACGACTAGATATAAATATCAATGGCAAACATAACTAGAAATAGTCAAACATCAAGGTACTGGTAAAGACTGCGTCTACTTTGAAATTTAAACTTGTACTTCTGTCTGGGTCCTAAGTTGAGGAATTTGCTATTTTCATTTTCATTTGGTTTGATGACTAGAAGAAGGGGTTGAGGAAAGTGGTGGACATTGTGGAAAGCTGGGTACCACTTCTGAGATAGGTGTCCCCAAAACTTGCTCACAGACCACTCCAATTTCCTTGTCTAACATTAGAGAATGGATTTGCTCTTCATTCAGCATATCGACACTAAAAAAAAAAAGAAAAAAGAAACTATAAGTATAAAATATTGAACACATTAGAAAAATTAATTTAGATAGTGGAGTAACCAAAATGAAGACTTTGAGAGCGGTTCTGATTAGAGGGGTACGAACCCACGTTTTTCTCGAACCGAACTATGCACGAACTCAAACAAATATGTTGCCTCGAACTTCTTAAAAATTCAAAATCAAACTAACCAAAATTCTTCAAGGTTCATATATTATTTCCTTAAATACAAAATTTAGGTATATTGTAGTTAGAGGTGTGGGAACCCATGTTTTTTTCGAACGGAACTATAAATAACCCAAGCAAAAAAAGCAGATTTAGGTGTCAGTTCATATCTTCTGCCAGATTGCTGGGTATTCATGTCGATGACGTCTTGCGTTGGTCTGCTCATATTTATTTATTTATTTAGCGTATGGGGTTATAGTACGATACACTTGATAGAAGTATACAAAATATACAAAACATACAAAATACAAAACACATATAAATAGAGAAATTTCAAATATATAAGGACAAACATAACTATTATGACAAACTATATATCTACATCCAAATTGCAAAGCCATTCGATTGCCTCTGGTGTGGCTTTCATAAAATCTTCGAGGTCACAAGCGTAGGAACGGTCAGGACATTCAATTAGGCAATCACATTGTGGGGATTCTGTCCTGCCCCATTTGTGTAAGGAGTCAGTACATTTCCCGCAACCTGTTCTAACTCGGTTGAGCTTTGACCATAGTTGGCGTGGCAGGTCGGATCCGTTGAAACAGTGTGTTGGATCATCTAGTTGAATGTAGTGGTTTCCTGCAGTTTTTGTCCATATGGTAGTCCATTTATTAGTCACATGAAAACGATTCTAATGCTGATCGAATGGCTGGATGACTTGATTTGAGCCGAAGATATTGTCCCGCCAGGTATGGGATATCGGTATGGATTGGTAGGGCTGCGTTAGCCATGATGTTTCTATCTTCCCTGATGAGAGCTGCAGTTCATCGGATATCTGGTGGTGTGATATTACTGAGCACTGGGAACCAGCATGTTGGTGTTAGCCGTATGGTCCCAGCAATCAGTCTCATTGTTTGGTTCAGTTGCACATCTACTTTTTTGGTGTGTGCACTGTTGATCCAAACATGACAGCAATATTCTGCGACAGAGTATACCAAGGCCAGAGCCGCTGTCCGAAGTCTGACGCTGTAGCTCCCCATGTTGTTCCAGCAAGTTTAACTATGACATTATTGCACGTTCTCAGCTTACCAGCCACGTTTCCAAGATGTGAATTGAATGTCAGTGATCGATCCAGTGTCACGCCCAAATACTTTGGGTTTTTATTGTGGTTAAGGATCCTGCCATTAAATTCCACCTGCAGGGCATCATTCGCTTCTCGGCTCGATAGATGGAAGCAGTAGACTTCTGTTTTAGACGGACTTGGGCACAGTCTCCACTTTCTGAAGTAATCAATAAGCTTGATGAGGTCTTCATTCAGAGCGTCTGCTCATATAGAAAGGTTATGCAATAAGTTGGGATGCGCAATAAGAATTTTAAATAAATACTTGGATTCTAACACAATGAAAACTGTATACCATGCCAATTTTTAAAGCCACTTGATATATGGTATCATTTTCTGGGGCGGTACTGTGGACTTCAACCGTTTTTCTGATATAGAAAAAGGTGATAAGAATTGTATTAGGCTTTAATTTTAGGGATTCTTGTACAGGAGCTTTCAATTAGCTAGGTGTTCCGACAGCAACAGCTATTTATGTATATAAACACTGTAATTGGATTAATCGCCTTAGATGCTTGCTAACGTTAATTTTGCCCTGAAGCTTAGAGATAAATTATAACCACTACAAGCTTCTAGAATAGAGATGACAATGTAGTAGCAGCCAGAGCGACCATTATGGTAATAAGAGGGATTTAAAAAAAATTATGTCCGTTTTTAATAAGAAGAACAATGTAAATATCTGTAAATTTCACTTTTTTTTTCCGTGCAAACATTTGTCATACTGTTCAACAACTTTTTGAATTCAAACATCAAAGAAATCTGCCGCCTGTGAAGAAGCCCAATTCATGATTGCAGTTTTAATCTCATTGTAGTTGTTGAATTATTGCTCACCAAGGCTCCCCTTTAGGTACCGAAACAAGTGAAAATCACTGGGTGTGAAATCTGGACTGTAAGGTGGATGATTCAGTTGTTCCCATCCAAAAAAACGTGATTAGACCTTGTGTTCGTGGAGAAACATGTTCCTTTGCATTGTCATGAAGTAACATCACACCGAAAGATAGCAGGCCACGCCGCTTGTTTTGTATGGCAAGCTGGAGTTTTCTCAAGATCGCGCAATATGCATCAAAATTGATTGTTGCGACTCTCTGCATAAAATCCACTAACACAATCCCTTTCATGTCCTAAAAAACAATTACCATGATCTTTCATGCTGAAATTGTCTGTTTGGCTTTCACTTTGGTTGGCAACGATCTGCGTCGTCATTCCATTGACTGGTGCTTGGACTCAGGTGTCATCTGAGACACAAGTCTCATCTCCTGTAATGATGTGGTCCAAAAACTCATCTCCTTCGTGACTGTCAAAAACGATAAAGCACCGCCCAATACTTTTGCAGTCTTGGAACCCACCGATAACACAATTTTAGATAATTGAGTTTCTACAAAACAGGTGTACAAAACTGAAACTGAAACCTGTGGAAAATCAATTGATAACTTTGAAATCGTGTATCGTCGGTCAACTCGAATTTTCTTGTCCACAGCATAAATCAAATCTTCATAAATAAGAAGTTGTCGCACACGGGTGGTTCATCGTCACTCATAGCATTATCACCTTAAACTTCACAAATCTGACAGTGAATTTCCGCTGCTACCAAGTTTCTTGCCTTAAAGAATCGAATTACAGATCGTATGCCACAGTCGGCGGGCGACTTAATTTTCTTAAACATTATAAACTTCTACCGCTCGGCACACAGACGATATGACTGCAAATGATGTCAAAATGCGCACAAAGCATGCTGGAAACCGACGAGCATGCGTACTACGGCGATCGCTCTCAGTCTCATTCACAAACGGATCTTATTTAAAAAATAAGCCTATTTAAGTACACCGAGATAAACAAAAATACGAAATAGTTGTCATAATTTCTTCAAAAACTTTGAAAAGAGTGAATAACTCCATAGTGTTAGAGTTTTATATAGCGTAGGGTGTTTTACATGAAATCAATTTGCAATTAAGTTAAGAATAACAAAATAGAAAAACATAGAAGAAGTTTAAAACAACGAAGTTGGATTGTATCAGGTAACAGCTGAACACCCTGGTATCAATCAAAATAAGCAGAACATAATCTTATGTTTCGGAATTTTCAGTATGTCTATTGATAGGGCAGATATGGAACAGATAGTTTATCGTGTACACCTTGTATACAGAACCATCGTAATTAGCTATATGTACACACATAAACAATCACATTGAAACTTGCCATCACTAAGAGGAAACACAAATCAGCAAGTTTCGTTTGAATGATTGTTTTTTGTTTCTTTAACGTCGGCCTATTTACGCGACTATGGCCAATCACCGACGCCAGTGAGCAGTTTCACCTCACTATCCTGGAAACTAACAACATACCAAGAAATGTCAGAATTCGACTGGGACGATCGAATATAAGAGGGGGGCAGTGTCACATTTGTCTATGAGAATTAAGTTTAGGAACTTTGTTACTTCTATGGTAGTGTGTTGGTAACAGCGAACACTCTGGAACTATATTTCTAGAAGAGACCAGAAGTGACAGGTCTAGAATAGTGTAGAAGATCTAGAATCTCTATAGACAGTATAAATAGACGAGCGGTGCACAGAGTAAGTCCGTTTGGTGTTGAATAAGGTGGTGTAGAAAAGTGATCAGAGTATTAAGCGAGTCAACAGTAAGTGTTGGTGTATAAGAAGCAATCATAGAAGGCGATAGTGGAATATAGTTCTATGGACATTTAATAATAGAGAAGAGAAATATTTTAGTTGACACTGGTGTTGGAAAATAGTTGGTAATAATAAATTAGTAGTTTGAAAAGCTGTGTTTTGTTAATCAACAAATCCAGAGCCCCATAGAACGTAACAATTGGTGTCAGAAGTGGGATTTACAAGCTGCTAGGGGAAATATTTTCCAGAATATCCGTTGAACAACGTGGAAATTTCTAGAATTTCTGGAAGATCAGTGTCAGCAGTAATTTATAAGTGGGTGTGTTTTTTAAAGAGAATAAACCGTGTACCAGCTTTAAGTACGTTATGCCTAAGACACGTAGCGCAACAGCCAATATGGATGCCCAGCTATTGGAATTGATTAAAGAAATGAAAGAAGAAGCACGAAAAAGAGATGAAGAAGCCAGAAAAAGAGATGAAGACGTTAAAGAAGAGCTGAGAAAAAGAGACGAAGAAGCAAAAGAAGAAATGAGAAAAAGAGATGAAGAGGCCAGAAACAGAGACAAAGAATCCAAAGAAGAAATGAGAAAAAGAGATGAAGAAGCTAGAAGAAGAGATGACGAAACAAAGAAAATTCTGCAAGAACAAGCCAGCAGAATTGAGAATATTACTTCCTGTGTGGACGAACATATGAAGCAGGTAAAAGACGACATCTACCAACAAGTAGAATGTCGAGTAGGGGGTATCAGCGATGATGTACATGACAAGCTGACGAGTATAAAAGAAGAAGTTCAGCAGAAAATCCAAACACTAGAAAAGAGGTGTGATACTCTAGCCAAGGGAAACATCAAACTCGAAGATAAGCCCGGTCGTAATAATTAAGGTCCCCACATTTGATGGCTCAGTCCCATGAGGTATTTATCTACGCCAGTTCGAAGCTGCTGCTACAGCAAATGGTTGGGGCGAGAGAGAGAGAAAGTGACCTTGTTAATAGTAGCTCTCAGAGGAGATGCCCTCGACGTGCTTCAAGGAATTCCCAGGGAGGAACAGAACAGTTTCGACAGCATTCGGTATTACCTAGAAATGAGATGGAGACCAGCATCTACAACAGCTATATCAAACTCAGCTAAAAAGTCGCTGTCAGAAATCAGGCAAAAATCTGCAGCAATTCGAAGCCGACGTTGCCAGACTAACACGATCAGCTTACCTCACAGCTCCGGTGAAATTTTTGAACCAGCTGTCGCTGCAAACATTCATTGACGGCATCAGGGATACCGACACTCAACAGGCGCTGAGGATGGTGAGACACAAAAACTTGAACGATGCTTTGGCACATTCTTTGGAGTTTGAAGCGGTAAAGCAAGCGTCAAAAAGTCATGTGAAAGCTCGCAGTCTTCAAGTCCAAGAAGAAAATAAAACAGATCCATCCAAGATCATGCAGCTACTAGAGAAAATAGCAGAACAAATAAGACTGACGTCTTATGGACACCCAATAAGAGCTCACCGTGCAAGTGCCTTGTGCTGCTGGAACTGCGGCAAGATGGGACATATAAGGGGTAAATGTTGGGCTCTAAGATCACGTGCAAGGGAGAAAGTGAAGCTAAGGCCGGTAACCATTTCTCAGGTTAGCAATTCTGACAGCGCTTTCATCGTAGACGGATACGTAAGCGGTAATAAGATCCAGATGGTCGTCGACACAGGCATACTTAGGACGATTATTCGCCACGACATGGTTCCAAGATGGTGAGTAAGAGGGCCAGACAGAGTGTACAGAGTAAATGCAGCCGGTGGTGATTGAATCCAGGTATTTGGTGAAACTGACGTCGAGCTGCAAATTAGGACTTGGAAGGCAAAGCAGAGAGCCATAGTCGCCACCATATCAGACCCGATTATAATTGGCTTGGACATACTTCAGGGTCGGTGCGCTAAACTTGATCTTGGCACTAACATCCTTACACTCGGCAGTAACCTGGTAGTGCGCAAAATCACCATAGAGGAAAATAGCAACGCCTGCCGTGAAAGTGCCATTCCAGTGAAGAGAGCTGTGAGAGTAAGAGACGACCCACTTACTCAGCCAGAAGCAAGTGGAGAAGAAAGTATGAGAGAAATACAAGACCAAGGGTGCAAAGACCACGTAAATGTGAAGCCAACACAGAAAAAGGCCAGTTAACACATTTGTTGGAACAGAGCAGATTCCAAAAGGATGAATAGGGCCCGCGGAAGAACCAGTACCACCTAAGAACTTCGCTTGAAGGAAGCCCCCACATATTGACGAGAAGGAAAACCATCCACTCTGCTGTCAGAATGCATATATAAATAGAAAGTGACCGCATGAAGACCCGTTATGACGTGCCACCTATTCAGCTGGTTTTAAAGAAGAAGATCAGGTGTTGTTCTACAAGCCAGTACGACGCCAGTGACGGTCACCTAAACTACAGAAATTATGGGAAGGTCCGAATCAGGTGGTCAAAAGAATCAATAGCGTTGTCTATCCCATTCAGAGGAGCCCGGAGAGCAAGATTAAGGCGGTCCATATGCACAGACTTACACCATACCAAGAAATGTCAGAATTCGACCGGGACGATCGATATTTACGTGACTATGGCCAATCACCGACGCCAGTGAGCAGTTTCACCTCACTATCCTGGAAACTAACAACATACCAAGAAATGTCAGAATTCGACTGGGACGATCGAATATAAGTGGGGAGCAGTGTCACATTTGCCTATTAGAATTAAGTTTAGGAACTTTGTTACTTCTATGGTAGTGTGTTGGTAACAACGAACACTCTGGAACGATATTTCTAGAAGAGACCAGAAGTGACAAGGGTAGAATAGTGTAGAAGATCTAGAATCTCTATAGACAGTATAAATAGAGGAAAGGTGTGCAGAGTAAGTCAGCGAGTCAACAGTAAGTGTTGGTGTATAAGAAGCGATCATACAAGGCGATATTGGAATATAGTTCTATGGACATTTAATAATAGAGAAGAGAAATATTTTAGTTGCAACTGGTGTTGGAAAATAGTTGGTAATAATAAATTAGTAGTTTGAAAAGCTGTCTTTTGTTAATCAACAAATCCAGAGCCCCGTAGCAATAAAATTAGCAGCTAAGGAGTAAGAAACATCAACACTGTGTGAAATTCAAACAGCCTAACATTGTTTCTGAATCTGTGCTGAAAAGTGTCCATCTTGTATGATTATCAGTAAATATAAGACCTACCTAGACAAACTTTCAGTATCAGAGTTTTCATCTTCTGTTGTGAGATATGTCATGGATTTCTCTAGAGGGCTGGGTATCTTTTTTGTAACTTTACATTTCTCCTCTGTTATACCAGCCCTAGGTTCACTGTTTCTTCTTTCAGTGAGAGAACTAATGTTGAGCATCATCATACCATGAGAAAATATTTCCTTAACCTTTTCTCCTGTGGGTCCCAAAATATTGTCCAAACTTTGTCTCCGGCCTAAAAGAACAGTTACAAATTAAGCAACTTCACAAAAAAATTCACAATAAAAATCAGGAAAATAAATAGGGAATGTTCTTGACCTGAGTAACCAGGAACAACCCATTTTACTCCATTATATCCTAGATAGTGACAAATGAAAAAATACTTAATACAGATTCATTGACTGTTGTTGCCCTTACTTGGTGAAACTAGTCCATACTACATACAGACTTGGAGACTACTTCTTTGGCTTCACTGTTGGTTTTCGTTTTTGGAGGATGTAGCCAGCATGTAAGCTAACTGGAGCAAGTCGTCCTTCCGAATTATAGATGTTCTAGGATTTTCTTCAACATTTCTGTACCCGGTTTCATTGCTTGACAGCATCCTCAGACAGAAGAAAATTGAATTAGTACGAAATCATGACAACTACAAATGAAGATCTTTTGCCATGTTATGAACAGAAATTTAAAAAAAAAAAGAAAAAAAAATTAGGATGACGCCTTCAAAATGTCTACAAGATGTATGTCAATATTTAAAATAAAGATATAACTAACCTATAAGAGTAGTAACTATAATAACAGTTACAACAATAAAATAACTAAACAATAACAGTAATAAAGCAGACCCTATGCCCTATATAATGAAAATATTGACACACATCAACCCATTATCTTATTACAACTTTGAAAAAATAGTTAATTTATTTTGTTTGATTTATTTAGCTAGAGAGAACAATATCCAAGAAAGGTGAATCCATTAAATTAGTTTGCTCATTCAAAACAAGGTAGCTATTCTTGTATACATGCTTTTTTACTTCTAAAGCTTCAAAAAAGCCTAGTTTACGTTTCTCATTACAAAAATGTTGTGGTTTTATGCAGTTATTTACTGTGGGCCTAGTTTGGTGTTATTAATATGTTTTACAAATGTAGATTCGTCAGCGTAGTTAATTCTAGACGCAGAAATATGTGCTCTTTGTATCAGGTGTTAAAATTTCCAGAAGTTTGGCCGATGTAGATTGCATTACAATGTGTAGAAGCTAATTGATAAATTTCAGCTTTTGTAAAGAAACCAGATTTTTCTTTCACGTTAAATAACAAATCACACGTCGAGTTGTAAGATTTAATAGCTACCTTTGTATTTGTACAGGTATTTAAAATTTTTAAATTATTTTCTCAAATGGTTTCAAAATAAGTTATCGAAAAATACCTGTTGTCTTTTTGTCTCTAATATTTTAAATTAATCGCAAATTAGTATTCTATTAGCGAATTTTTCGTAAATAGAAAAATTCACTAATGACGAGATCTGTATATATATATATATATATATATATATATATATATATATATATATATATATATATATATATATATATATATATATATATATATCTATATCGTATCGATAACTCAAAAAATAATGGACCGATTTTGATGAAATTTGGTACGTACCTTCGTTTTGTAAGTGGCCTGGATAAGTTTGTTAGCCAGGAAAATCGGACCAGTTCTTCCGCGACAATTTTGGGTTTTCTTTCGAAAAATAACAGAGTTATAACAATCATATTTGGCACATACGTTTTTACTATCAAACTTAACCCTAGATGCCGAAATTATGATCTCTAAGTTGAAAGGAAAAAAGTTATAGGCATTTTAAGAAAAACATTTTGGGTCATCAGAGGAAAGCACAAGAACAAAATATTTTGTGTGACTAACAAAACCAATTAAATATTACATACAACCGTTAAGTTTCCTTGCCGCAAAAAGGACAAGAAGTAGCAGAAAAAATATTTTGAAAATTTTATAATTTTTGTTCTTTTCTTTTTGTCAAAGTCGCGATTTGAAATGTCAAAATTTGCAATTTTCAGACAACGAATTTGAAACAAATACGGATTATGTAGAAGATATGTCATACTAAGTGTGTTTTAGAAAGCCTAAGCTTCAGCTTCAACCATCCATGTCCTTCATTTTACTTTCAAAATATTTTCGGAAAATCCATTACAAATAGACCGTCTTTCTGATGTTTCGGCAGTAGTTTCAGCTATAGAGTTTATTGTTTAATAGTCTATATTTTTGCAATTTTTCGCATAAAATTATTTGTAGAAATTTTCGTAGAAAAAATTCGTTATTGAGAGGACCGCGACTTATGAATTTTAAGATTTCTTCAAATGAGCACAAACTAGAACCCCTAAAACCTATATTCGAGGTCAGTTTCAGTTTCTGTTTGTTTACATATATACAGGGTGACACAGTTCTACGGTAAAGCTCAATATATCCGTTATTATACAAGATATGAGAAAAAGTATGTACGTTAATTATAAGGTATCTCGAGCTGCATCTTATAAACCTATTTTGACATTCACAGGATGGCCCATAAGTTGTTGGTGATACACTTTTTTTTTAAATAGAGGACCCCCTTATGTTATTGTATTTTTGTTTTCCATCGAGTTATAATGCATGTTTGTAAGAAAAAAAATGATATGGTTCATCGTTTTTGAGATATTTCATATGTCTTGCAACTTTTCACACATTTGGCACATATTTCAAATACATAACAAATTGTGATACGGCGTTTTTATCAATAGATAGCGGAGCCCCATGGAAATGACGCATTCAGAGAGCTTTGTTTGTATTACTTGTCGAAAAACTCGAGCTGCCGTATACAGGTACTCTCAAATAGTGGCTGAATTTTAAAAGTTTTCGCAGAAATGTTTTTAGTCTTTCTGTAGAAATTATTTTTGTAAGATTTTTGTGATATGTTGGTAATTAATAATAAATGTTTAGTCAGTTATTGTAAAAAAAGTTGTCGATTTTTCTGAAAAATATAAATTAGTGTAACATTACTGAAGGCAATTTCTGTAAAAAAAATGATTTTTTTGCAAAAGAAATTTTTGCTAATTTTCATAAAGCTCCTAAAGCTGTTTGTGAATAATTATATCTTGGCAGGTGTATAAATAGCTTAAATAGATTCGTTGGCCAGGAAAATTGGACCAGTTTTTTTCTGGACCTTTTAAAGTTTATTTTTGTAAAATGTTTGTAGTTTTTAAAACAACAATTCTATTTAATGAAATATAGTACATTGTTAGTACTATGTAGGTTATATTGCCAACCAAATGTCCTTCTTTTAAAAACAAGACATATTTGCCATAAAAAACATTTTAATGAAAATTCGCTACCATAACGCACTTGCTGCGTCAAGACTTTTTCTCTCTATCATTTTATCCATTATTTTAACAGAGTAGCCATTGTCAAATGCTATTTGCTTCCTTATTGAAATTTC
This sequence comes from Tillus elongatus, assembly GCA_964006375.1. NCBI lineage: Eukaryota > Metazoa > Arthropoda > Insecta > Coleoptera > Cleridae > Tillus > Tillus elongatus. The sequence continues at coordinate 51,411,687 of OZ023264.1, read as the reverse complement.
TTAACAAAAATTGTTTTGGGACATAGGTATTGAAAATGCACCATATATCATAGAATGACATGACTCCTATGGTATGGTTGTGTCAGTGTAAGTTTGTTTCCTAGATATTGAAAAGTCAAATGAATTATTTTGTAACTTTCTAATCGTTAAGTCTAAAAAATTTATACAACTATTAGCTTATTCTTGGACAGTAAACTTAATATTTGTGTGAAGGTTATTAATAAAATTTAAAAATTCATTTCATTCTGTATGGCTACCTTGAAAACATGCTAAAATTACATCTATATATCTGTACCAAAAGACAATATTATATGAAATTTCTAATTTGAAAATTTGGTTTTCTAAGTGTTCCATAAATATGTTGGCTAATAAAGGAGACAATGGAGTACCCATTGGTAGGCCATCATTTTGCATATGAATTTAATGATTAAATTTAAAATAGTTTTGTTTTATACATTTATTAAAAATATTCATTATTTCTTGCCTTTTTATGACATTTAAGTTCTTTTATAGTAAAACGTTTTAGAGGTAAACATTCTCTAGGAGGTATCTCCGAATACATGCTACAAACATCAAACAAGACTAATTTACTATTTGTAGAAAAAATTAAGTTATTTAATTTTTGTGTTAGTTCATAAGAATTCTTAACTAAATCTTTTGGAATGTAATTGTATACTTTAATAAGTGAAACCAATATTAACATAACTAACTACTGATCTCACAGGAATTTGGTTTGTGAATTTACAGGTAGCCATACATATTTGGTGGTTGTGACTTTTATATAAAATATCCTACTCTGTTAAAATAATAGATAAAATGATAGAGAGAAAAGAATACAAATTATCGATTAATTAAATTTATCCAAATATTAGAGATATAGAATATTTTTCGAGAACCCATTTTGAACCTATTTCAGGAAATATTTCAAAAATTTTAAATACCTGTAAAAATACAAACGTAGTTTTTAAATCTTACAACACAAAGGGTGATTTGTTATTTAATGTGAAAGAAAAATCTTGTTTCTTGACAACAGCTGGAATTTATAAATTAGCTTGTACACATTTAACGGAATCCACATTGGCCAAACTTCTAGAAATTTTGACACCCGATACAAAGAACATATTTCTGCATTTATAAATAACCATGCTGACAAATCTACATTTGCCAAACAAATTATTGATGCCCATCATAGACACACAGTAAATAACCGCATACAACCACAACATCTTTGTAATGATAAACGTAAACTAGACATTTTTTAAGCTTTAGAAGTAAAAAAGCACCTACACGACAATAGCTACCTTGTATTCAATGAGCAAACTGATGTAATGAAATCCCATCCCTTGGATATTATTCTTCCTCATTTAATAAATCAAACAAAATAAATCTAATTATTAAAAAAAAGACAGTTGTAATAAGGTAATGAGTTGATGTGTGTTGATATTTTCATTATGTATAGTCTGCTTTATTACTGTTATTGTTTAGTTGCTTTATTGTTGTAACTGTTATTATAGTTATTACTGTTATAGTTTAGTTCTATCTTCATGTCAAATATTGACATACATCACGTAGATATTTTGAAGGTGTCATCCGTTATTTTTGTTGTATTTTCATTTAAAAACAATTTTTTTGTTTTGATCAAAACATCATAACATAACAACATATCTGTATTTGTAGTTGTCATGATTTCGTGCTAATTCAAGTTCCTACTGCCTGAGATAGCTGTCAAGCAGCGAAACCAGTTTTACAGAAACGTTGAAGAATGTCCTAGAATATCTAGAATCCAGAAGGGCCACTGGCTCCAGTTAGCTTACACACTGGCTACGTCCTTCAAAAACGAAAACCAACAGTGAAGCCAGAGAAGTAGTCTCCAAGTCTGTATGTACTAAATACAAACATAGAGACCTTTTCTCTGGATTCACAAATACTAGTTTTTTTCAGTGTATTTGGTATGAAACGGATTCCCCAACTTAGGCCAACATATAGAACAATGTTAATGGCAAGGTTTTTTACAACTCCATTACCTAAACATGAATTAGAGCTAATAAAACAAAGATTAAATCACTATTTTAATTTAAATGTACAAGGCTTCTAGAGAAGATACTAGTTTTGTTTTGAAAAATTGCTGCATATATGAAGCAACTTAGGTTATTTTATAAAATTGTATACATTAATTGCCATTACAAAAACCATAAGTTTTTGACATCTACTGTATACCAAATATAGTTCAAAGAAGTTCTTACTTATTTAGTCTTACAGCCTCATTAGTAAATTTCCCTGGATTTTTTATTTTTTTTTATTTCAACAACACACCACAAGGGCTTACAGCCTAAATACTATCATACCGTGGGTGTCGCCAAAGAGGAAAGAGGCAACTTGTTAATTCTGGACTTGAAGGTTTGGGGGTTCGGGGGAGAAGGAAAAACATGTGCCGGCAAGGAATTCCACAACTTGGAAGTCCTCGGGACAAAAGAGCGGGCATAACAAGATGTTCTATGTCTGGTGACCTGGACAGTAAAAGGATGCATTCACTCTGTTCCCCTGGTAGATCTGTTGGGGGCAGTAGGTGGAGGAACTATGGAAGAAAGCTCCTCTGAGCAGTGCCCGTGCAGATATCTATAAAAGAGAGAGAGAGGTCACCAACGGCACGTCGGTGAGCAAGGGATGGCAGCCTTTGAGTGATGATAGGGTAACCGATGAGACGTATAGCTCTCTTCTGAATGGAGTCCAGGATAGCGAGTGTAGAAGCGGCAGCAGCACCCCAGATGTGGGAGCAGTATTCGAGGTTTGGTCTTATTTGTGAAGTATATAAGGTATAAAGATTAGCTGGTGAAAAGTATTTGCGAGCCCGGAAGAGGAAACCTAATTTCTTAGCAGCCGCTTCTGCAATTGATGTGACATGTTTTTTTTTTGTTCCCTCAGGGCTCGTCCGCGGCCTTGCCGCCCCGATAGCACCGATGTGACATGTTGGTGCCAATTGAGATTTCGATTCACAGAAATGCCAACAAGTGAAAAGGACTCATTACTTTGAATAACTTGGTTGTTTATTGTGATGGGTCTAGGGCTGGTGTATCTCTTATTAGAAAGAAAGCAAGACTGTGATTTGGTGGGGTTGGATTGTACAAGATTTATACTTCCCCAGTCTAATATTTTTTGGAGATCCACAAAGATAGAACCCTTCATGAGTCTGCGATCCTCATCCAATTGGGCTAAAGAGACAGGCTTAGAATATTGTATATTTGAGTGGAGGTCGTTGATGTGGAGAAGAAACAAAGTAGGGGCTAAAGCTGAACCTTGAGGAACTCCTGCATTAATTGAATACAGTTTAGAGGAACGGCCATCCACAACAACAGAAATGCTCCGGTTGGAGAGGAAATTTGCTGTCCACGTACAGAGTTTTGGTGGTAGGCCATATGCCGGTAGTTTATTAAGCAGCGCTGCGTGCCAGACCTAGCCGAATGCTTTGGATGTCTAGAGAGACAATCTGAGATTCACCGTGTAGTTCCATAGACTTGTTCCAAGAATGGGTGACAAAGGAAAGGAGGTCGGCAGTTGATCTGCACTGACGGAATCCATACTGCCTGTCGTGGATTAGACTGTGTTTTTCAAGAAATTTTAGCCATTCGGTGTTTATATACTTTTCCATCACTTTAGAGACGACTGAAAGGAGAGAAATAGGCATGTAGTTGCTAGGAAGCGCTTTGGATCCTTTCTTGGGGACGGGTTGTACTCGAGCAGTTTTCCTGTTACTAGGGAATATGCCTCTATTGTAAGATGTCTGAAACAGATGAGTCAGGACAGGAACAAGTTCTGGTGCGCATTTTTTGAGAACAATTGCAGGGATCTCGTCAAGGCCAGAGGCTTTCCTGGTATTAAGAGAAGAGAGCATCTTTCGTACCTTTCTAGTTGTGAAAATGATATCCGTCATTTTATGCGCGACATTGGGGACTGTTGGTGGTTGAACATTTGGAGGTGGGTTGAGAGTAGAATTGCCGGCGAACAACGAGGCAAAAAGTTCAGCCTTGCCCAGGGCGGTAGAAACAATTTCATCCCCTGAGACAAGAGGTGGGAACGTGCTCTTGCAGAAATTATTCCCAATAGATTTAGCAAGAGTCCAGAAGGGTTTGCTGCTGCTGGAGCTTAAGAGGACTTTGTTTTTGATGTGGCTATTAAACGAGTGTTTTGCCTCAGAAAGAATGCGGACATAGCGGTTTCTTGCGTCGTTAAATGCTTGATGGTTTTTTTGACTGGGATTGTGTAGAAGCTTTTTGTGAGCGCTGGCCTTTTCAAGTCTGGCCTTGTCACAGAATTTAGAGAACCAGCGCTTTTGAGTGGCTGCAGAGGTTTTCTGTGAACGTGGAATAAATAATTTCGTGCCAGCTTGAATAATTTCGGTGACGTTTTGTGAGATAACAGAGGGGTCAGGATGCGAGAAGCAGACTGACGCCCATGGAAATGAGGAAAAGTAATCTCGCATTTCATCCCAGTTCACGGAGTTGTAGTGCCAAATGATACATGGGTGTGATGACTGTGTGACCTCAGGTTGCATTGCGCAGGAAGCAGTGACCATGCCGTGGTTTGAGCGACCCAGGGGGGGCGGTGACTGATATCTTATAGCAGTCAGGATTTGTAGTAAGAAGGAGATCCAAGGGATTTGAGCTGTGGGTTGGGATGTGAGGAAAGTAAGTAGGTTGCTGTACCATATTAGCTAAAGAATTGCTGTCTGCAAAGGCCTCCGCTGCTCTTCCTTGTGGATCGGTTTTTGAAGATTCTAGCCATTCCTTACTATGGACATTGAAGTCACCAAGAATAGTGACCTTGGAGGAAGGATATTTAGAAATCAGATGGTCGATTTTTTCAGAAAGGTAGTCAAAGAGCTGGATAAAGTTGTTGTCAGAAGGTGACTAGTAAATGCAACAGATGAATTTGGTTTCAGCCCTGAGAGAGAGTTTTATCCATATTATGTCTTTTCTTCCAGCTTCTAAATTGGGGAGTGGTGCGGGGTAGATTGCTACGGACGTATGCGCACATGCCTCCATGCAATCTAAAAGAAGTAAGGAGCTCATACCCCGGGAAATTAAGGTGATTAGTGGCTGTTTTGGCACTGGTTTGAGTTTCGGTGAGGAAGAGGAGTTGGGGCCTATTAGCCTGGAGAAAATGGTGGACGGAGTTCAGGTTAGAATTTAGGCCACATATATCCAAGAAGGATATGTTAAATCTTGATGCTGGCGCCCCCTGTACACCCCCCTCCCGGAGATCCGAATGGAGAGGTATTTTACCTCTGGAATCTGTTGTACAAGGAGGAGCCATCATCATTTTTGCTTATAAGGGAAACCGACTCATAGATCAGAACCGGAAACGTCCATTGGGACTTCACCGGCCCCTTGATGTAAGGGGTGGTACCTCCCCGGGCATAAAAAAATCCTTTACTATCACGTAAAGGAAAATTTCACTACCACCTACCATGTTGTAAGTATACCACACCAGCCAACTATTAAAGAGCTGACCAGCTCTAGAACCCCATAAATAAAATATTGCGATATTATAGCAACGAACAATAACTTACGAAAAATGGTAGTGTAAAGAGTCAAAGCATATAGTCCGCAATTAAGTTTAAAAAAGAATGTCGACCATACTAGTAAAAATTGAAAAATGTTAGTATCGAGCCATAATGAAGTACTTATATTTGAAGGGATTAAGAGGAAACGGATTTAAGAAGCTATGCCTAGTACCATTGGTGATTAATGTCCTTTGTATGAGACAATAAAAAAAAATTAATTGCATTGAAAAAATGATGGAACAAAGGCGAGGAATACAAAGGAGTTTTATTTTTGTAAGACAATGTTCCTGCTCACAAGCTACATGTTGCTCTAGACACAATTCATGATTTAGGGTTTAACAGAAGAATTAGTAGACATTACCTTTTCTTGGGGCGAAGCTCAAAAAATTATTTACTTATATCTACACTGTATGTCGCAACTTTCACTCCACAACCAACAGTAATTGAGAAGAGAATGTAAATGTTTGCTGATTATGAGCAAAATTGAAGACAACAGATTAAGAGGTACACTTTAGTGTTATCATCTCTGCAGTTGCAAGAAAAAGTACCGGAGAAATATCAAGTCAATAAGATACTAAAAGAAAGCACATTTCATTCTTAGGATACAGTAACAATTAACAGATTGAATGATTTTGAAAGAAGGAATATTTTTGGTGATGTCTGATAATGTTTACTGGCCTCAGCGTTCCCCAATGGGATATGCAGCAAAAATAATGGAAAGAGAAATACAAAAGAACATATTACTGCAAAATAATGCTTCTATCTGGAGTTATGATGGTGATCTCTTATATTTTACCTTGTGTTGGTGATTACTGATCTCAGCATCCTTCAATGGGAATCGCTGCAATAAAGGAAGCTATAGCCAGGGATTGATTCAAATTTCTCATGTCCAAACTATATTTCAACCTGCCTGACAAACCCCAAGATGCTTCAAAAATTTGTTAAGTCGAACAAGTGCTTGGATGCTTCAAGCAGGCTTTTCAAAAGGCAAGAACAGAGTCAACTTAACAATCGATAAATGAAAGCATGGTAAAATTCAAAGGGCTCTCGAGCCTAAAACAATACTCACCCATGAAACGCTAGTTGATCAATATTGGAGACCATATGCCAGTAGTACAGGAATAACGGAAAAGGTGTGTTCGATGTTCCCAAAATAACACAGAAGAAAAAACAACCACTGTATGTTCTATATGCTGTGTAGGGTTATGTAACAAGGGTTTTACCCCGTACCACAATTAAATTTTGTTGTTAAACAAACAGTTCTGAATACATATCTTTTCACCAAAGGAAGATCCATTTCAAGTCTTTTGGGATTATGTATCCAAAAAAACATAAATAAAGTTTGAAAGGTCTTGAACACGAAATCCATTATTACAAGCTACATTAAGGTTTAAATGAGCTTAACCTACTATTTTCATTTAACCCATTAGCGCTCGCCTGCAACTTTAGATGCATCAACAAATATCAAGATACGGAACATACTAGATATACATTTATTTAGCCACTATACATGGGAATTCCCGAAATGAACACTCGTTAGCCGATCTACGCGTCCGCTCTCAGTATACTAGTATAGTTGTGACTGTGAACAAAGAATATACTATTAGGTGTTTCGTAACAGTTTACATGCTCTAATAGAAATGTAAGTATTATTCGTAATTATTATTTCACAGTGTTATTATTCAAATGGTAGTATTACAACATCCAAAGCAACATATACAATCATAAATAAATGTACATTAGGCTCGTTGCTTTTTGTATTGGACATCCAAATATTCACAGCAACTGTTGCGGCTGAGCTCTAGAGGGTTTATTTATAGTTAATCGGGTTTCAGGGACAGAGGGGACGGCATGTTCACCGTTCATGAAATTATAGCTGCATACGAAGAATATTATGGAAAAAGGGTGTCAAAGGTATGTTCTGTCGGAATTAAACCTCCACATGAGGAGCCACAGATGAGGACTCGGACTTATCAGACGATGAGGTTACAGGATCGCCTGTTCATTTACCAAGTCGAGTTCTTCATAGTAAGGCAGTCATCAAGTTCGAAGATCCTATTGAAAATAGTGACGCATCTGATGATGATATTGAAGTACTTGAACGTCAACCATCAACATCGAAATCAAGAAGCCCCCCCAGAAAAATTTCGAAAAAAAAAAAAAAAAAACAGCACGAGATCAGATTAAAGAGAAAGAAAGTAAAGCCTGGTCACTGAACCAATCCAGTAACATGGTTTTATCGGAAATTCTTCCGCAAATGGGCCCATCCACAATGGATTTCTTTTAAAATACTTCGCCACTCGAGTGTTTCCAGATTTTTTTTTCTAAGGAGATTATAGATCTAATTATAACCCAATCTAACTTGTATGCAGCACAAAAAGGTGGGCATAATTTTAAGCTGAATCACGATGAAGTTTGCACTTTTCTGACAATTTTACTCTTTACTGGGTATCATCGTTTACCTAGTAAATGAATGTACTGGCAAGCAGATCCTGATTGCAATGTACCTTTTATTGCTAACTCTATGAGACGAAGAAGGTTTGATGAAATATTGAAATATCTACATTTAAATGACAATACAAACCTAGACGACGACAGATTCTATAAAGTTCGACCTCTTTTTAGTTTTATCAACAATGTTTTCAAGCAGGTGCCATATTCATCATGTTTGAGTATAGATGAGAGCAATGTACCATATTATGGTCGCCATAGTGCCAAGCAATTTATACAAGAAAAGCCTATACGATTTGGGTTCAAACTATGGGTGCTTGCAAACTCTGATGGCTTATTAATTCATGCTGAACCCTACTGTGGGGAAAGTACAAACCTACCAAAAACTGGCTTAGGACAAGGAGGTAATGTGGTAAAAGGATTGGTAGAACATGCAAACATTCCAAGTGGCACAAAATTATATTTTGATAATTTATTTACCTCTGTAGGTTTATTAAAAGAATTATGTCAAAGAAATCTACGTGGTACAGGAACTTTGCGTGAAAATCGTAAACCAAAAACGGAGGTACTTAAAAAAAAGCGATTTACTAAGACTCCCAGAGGAACTTTTGTAAGTGTTGGCAATGGCAACTTACTGCTGTTCAGTGGAATGACAATGCTGTAGTCACAATTCTTTCGAACTGCCACAATGAATTCCCACATACTGAAGCTTCGAGATAGTCCAAAAAAGAGAAGAAAAAAATATAGGTAGCAATGCCGAATATTATCAAACAATACAATGAGCATATGGGAGGTGTAGATCTTAACGACCAATTCACTGCTCAATATAGGTGTCGAATTCGGACAAAAAAAATGGTGGTGGCGGTTTTTTGCTTGGTGTATTGATGAATGTTGTGTTCATGGGTGGTCGCTGTAGAGAAAACTTGGACATAACATTCCATATTTGCAGTTCCGGAGACAAGTTGTTTTACAACTCATTAGTGCTCATGGAACAGCACCTCGAAGACCAGGTCCATCATCATCATTTGCTACATCAACTGCTCTAGACGATGTCAGAAAAGATGAAAAAGGGCATCTTATTATACATGGTGAATCAAAATACAGAGTTTGAAAACTTTGCTCTAAGAGAACGATTTACCTTTGTAAAAAGTGCAATGTTCCCTTGCATCCCAAATGTTTCGAATGCTTTCATTTGTAATATGATGTTTGTTCTTTATTTTATTGTTATAATTTTATTTAGTTGTGCTTATACACAGTTGTTTATAACGTTAGAAGAAGCATGAATTTTTTTCTTTTCAATAAAACTACTTAAGTTGTCGTTCATTTATTTTTTTAACAGACACACCCTTACATAACAACATATACACGTGGATATTTTAACTTGTAAAATCTCCCCCAATATTAAAAATTATCTCATATTTTATAAATTTACCTATTCAACTACCCACGTGCTCAGCCGCAACTTGAGTTGCCATCTCTTTTTGAAAAAATTACTAACCTCAGATTTTTTAAAATATTTTTCCACTTATACATATGCTAGTTCCATGCCTCTTTTAAAATAATACTTTAAACAAAGGCAGTTTTTTGTTCTGAGCACTAATGGGTTAATACAATAAAATTACATTTTATTTTTACAATATAAAACTTACTATGATTTAAAGAGCTATCTTCATTCCTTGCAGATGACCTTGATATCCAATTTGATATATTAGTATCCAACTTCATCTTGCTCTTTATACAACTTAACTCGCTTTCTGTTTGTGGCAGAGTTAGCTGCTTTATGAGTTTCGGTTTATCAGCACCATTGGCTCCATTAAGTTTTCTGTAAGGAACATCATCCTCTGGACTAGAGGTATCTAGATTTATCTCTGTCCACTCGCTGGAATGGCTCTGTGCCACACTAGGAGGGTTCTCCACTCTATCGCTCTGCTGTGAAGTAGGTGTTACAGGTGAAGCTCCGGCACCATCACCAAACGTCACACTCTTATATCCATCCACATCTTCCATCTTTAAGAACACTGGGCTGGCAAGGCCACTTAGTTTCTGTGGAAGACTTCTAGCAAGGCAATAATAAAAGTAAGAAACAATTAAAATTAAAGCATAACAGAAAAAATTATACACATGACAGAAATTTGGTTGTTTACACTCACTTGTACTCTTCGACAATGTCATCAATATCTTGGGCATCATCAAGGAAGGACCCGCTCGAATCTAGGCTCCTTTGTTTGGTAGCTGCCAGCATGGAATTCATGAGAGAGGCTTTCCTCCTGTTCTGATGTATCTCGTCTGATATTTGTTCTAAATTCTGAAGAGCTTCTGAATAGGTCAGCTTAACTGCCATTACCTGAGATTCGAGGCCTTGAACTTTTAGCTTCTGTTGATCCAGCAATTGGTTAAAATGTGCTTTCATCTCATAGTAAGGTCTACAAAGAATATAGATAAATGTAAATTTCATATTAATATATAATTTATTTATTAGTGAATTTTTATTTTAAAAAAAATCACTAATAGAGAGGTATCGATGATGAGACTTTGCAAACATTTTTTCAAATGAGCGCGAACTAGGGCCCCTAGAACCCATATCCGGGGTCAGTTTGAATTTTTATATGTTTATATATATATATATATATATATATATATATATATATATATATATATATATATATATATATATATATATATATATATATATATATATATATATATATATATATATATATATATATATATATATATATATATATATATATATATATATATATATATATATATATATATATATATATATATATATATATATATATATATATATATGGAACTGACCCCGGATATGGGTTCTAGGGCTCCTAGTTCGCGCTCGTTTGAAAAAACTTTTACAAAGTCTCACCATCGACACCTCTCTTAGTTATTCAAATTTTGAATTTTCTTTCGAAAAAAATTTTTTTCTCCGAAAATTACAAAGTTATTTTAATGAAATTTGGTGGATATCTTGAAAGACCTTACTACACACCAAATTTAGACACTCTAAGTTTATAGAAAATTGAGTTATTGAAATTTGAAGCATTTAATAAAAATTCACTACCATAACACACTTGCTGCGTCCCGTTAGTTTTTTATTATAGTTGAACAATCATAGAGTGTGTAAGTACAATGAAGTTTAACACTTGTGGCTGTTATTTATGCACAATTTATATACATTATCGCCTCTTATATTTGTCTCCAAACTTCGACAGCTTCATGTAATTTTGACGTTTCTAAAATAATCACTTCTAATGTGTATCAAACCTCACTCCATCTCAAATTTCCAGCTATATCCATTTCTTGGTAATTCTGCAGTTGATGCCCGCGAACGTTGGAGTTCACGCGCTGTTGTCACATCCTTCTCGTAGTAGAAGGAGAGGACTGCCTGACCTGACCTACAGTGTAGATCAGGAAGGTCAGTTCAGGCAGCCCTCTCCTTCTACTACGAGAAGGATGTGGAAACAGCGCGTGAACTCCAACGACGAAATTCTAGTGCGCGACGACTCTGCCGGTTCACCGGCATCAACTGCAGAATTACCCATTTCTTTTTTAACCAACAACATTCTTTAACCACCTTTAACAATACCACCTTGTCTACACATTCTAATAGTTTTAAGTTAGGCAGTTTTTTTTACAAGCGAACTGTACTTAGCTTATAAATGTGACACATGCCAGATATATTCAATTATATATTTAAATTTATTATCGCTGATTTTGAATCATGTTGCAGAATTCATCATAAGAAAAATAATAATTGAATATTAAAAACAAACTCAATTACACCACACAATTTAATCAATTTGTAAGGCTAGTATTCTCACTATAATTAGAAACGCAGATCGGAACCCACCTTTCTAACGGTCACCCGAAGAGAGGTTTCAGATCTCACGATCAGCCCAAGGCTGTTCAGCTCAAAAATCTTCAAATGGAGGGTGCCGTCTGAACCCTCATGTTCGGACAATGCTCATATCCTATTTTAGATTGAAACAGGCCCTAGACCTGTGGTCGAGTATCGCGACCCGAGGAGGATGGATTGGGATGGGTACAAGCAATCCCTCACCGCCCGACTTGTGTCCGCTATCCCCACAGTGAGGGATCATGAAGAGATTGAGATTTCGGCTGAACAGGTAAGGGATGCTGTGGTCTCAGCATATCACGAAAACTGTCCACTAAATTCAAAAAAAGATAGTCGAGGGTCTACTTGGTGGAACAATAATCTCAAAAAACTACGAAGAGAAGTGAGACGTCTCTTCAATCGTGCTAAGACTACAGGCAACTGGGAACAATATCCGCTCTAACACATTAAAACAAAGAGATAAGGCACGCTAAGAGGGAGTCCTGGAGGAGGTTCTGCGGGGACATCTCTAATTTGCCCAGCAGCGCCAGAATCCACAAAATTCTCACGCGACCATGTTATAAATCTGGGATCGACAAAACACCAGATGGTTCCTTTACTGAATCACGGAAAGAAACATTAGAGCTCTTAGCACACACACACTTCCCAGATTGTTTGATCCTGAGCAATGAAGATGACCTGCCAGCCGAGGGTGGATTTAAACGCCCTCAAAGGGAGGACTGGCGGGTTGCTCGGAGAATAGTTATAGCCTCGGCAGTGGAGTGTGCTGTGAAACATTTTCAGCCCTTCAAGGCGCCAGGGGAGGATGGGGTGGTTCCGGTCCTATTATAAAATGGACTGGAGATTCTCCTACCTTTCCTAATCAGGCTGTATAGAGCCAGTCTGGCTTGGAACTATATTCCATCCAGCTGGACGGTGATTAGGGGGGTTTACATTCTCAAATTGGGACGTAATGACCTCCTACCCACATAAAGGCTGGTTAACGCAGTCGACCTAGGCTTTCGTCCAAATAAGATTTTTGCCAAGTTTGATTGAAATCAGTTTAGTATTTTTTGAGCTACCGCTCGGATACATACATACATACATACATACATACATACATACATACATACATACATACATACATACATACATATATATATATATATATATATATATATATATATATATATATATATATATATATATATATATATATATATATATATATATATATATATATATATATATATATATATATATAAAAACCTATAAAAAGTTTAACGGACCTTGGTTTTGGGTTCTAGGGGACCCAAATTGGCGCTCATCTGAAGAAACTTTTTCAAAAACTTTTCATTGTGACCTCTTTAATAGCGATTTTTTCTTAATGAAAATTCGGTAAAAACAAGACAATAACAACATCCACAATAAAGGTTCAGGACCAAAACTAGGAAATAATAGTAACACAGTAACTGGGATGAATATAGACAGGCCCTAACGACCTATAACAAAAGACTGAGGGACGCCAAGAAGGAGTCGTGGAGGAGGAACTGCGAGAAAGTGGAAAACATGTCCGAGAGTGCTCGACTACACAAGATCCTGTCCAAGGGCCCTCAGACTAAAATAGGCTCCCTTAGAACATCCACGGGAGGCTTTACAAGCTCGGGGAAGGAAACTATGGAAATTCTACTCCAGACGCACTTCTCCGGCTGTAACATAATAAACCAATCACCTCCGGACTGGGAACACTCAGAAATAGAGGCGCCTTATAGGCGGGCATCTAGAGTAGACTGGACAGTCGCTAAAGAGGTGGTTACCTGGAGCAAAATCTGATGGGCCATTAACAGCTTTAAGCCATACAAATCGCCGGGATTTGATGGAATAATGCCCATCATACTCCAACAGGGGATAGATATACTGGCGCCGGTGCTTACCCTCATTATGAGGGCCAGCCTGGCTCTGGGGTACATTCCGAGGGCATGGAGACTGGCCAGGGTTGTATTCATTCCTAAACCTGGGCGTCCAACAGACCAGGCAAAGTCCCTGAGGCCAATAAGTCTCATGTCCTTCTTGCTAAAAACAGTGAAAAAACTGCTCGACCGGCACATTAGGGACGGTGTACTGGAAGCATATCCCCTACACTGCGGACAATATGCATACAGAGCAGGATTCTCAACAGAAACAGCACTACACCAACTGGTGCTGAAACTGGAGAATACGCTGGAGAACAGGAAGGTGGCGCTGGGGACCTTCCTAGACATAGAGGGGGCCTTTAGCAACACCTCGTTCGGATAGGTTCTGGCAGCTGTCCGGGAGCGTGGAATAGAGGAGACCTGCTGCAGGTGGATCGGTTCCATGCTCAGCGACAGGGCGGTGTTCACCTCACTCGCGGGAGGGACTCTGCTGGCGGGGGTCGCAGCGGGGTGTCCGCAGGGGAGCGTTCTGTCTCCCTTGCTCTGGTGCCTAGTCGTGGACGGCCTGCTGGGGAGGCTCTAGGGAGGGGGTATGATGTACAGGGCTATGCGGACGACATTGTCATTATAGTCCGAGGAAAAGTCACACCGGCAGTGTGGGAGCGCATGCAGACTGCACTGAAAGTGGTGGAAGGGTGGACGGTTGATCAAGGGCTCGGGGTGATCCCTGAGAAAGTAACCGTCGTGCTGTTTACAAAGAGGAGGAAGTGCGACAGCCACAGAACTCTCACTCTATACGGTAGGAGCATTCCAATGGTCAGGGAGGTAAAATATCTTGGGGTCGTATTGGACTCTAAGCTAACCTGGAATGTTCACATTGGAAAAATACTGCGTAAGGCAATCATGACCTTAGCCGTCACTAGGCGGCTATATGGAAAAACGTGGGACTAAGACCTAGTATGGCCCACTGGCTGTACACAAGGATGGTCAGACCATCGTTAACATACGCGGCACTGGTCTGGTGGCCTAAGGTGACACAATCCAGTGCCCAACAAAAACTAGGCAAGATCCAAAGGATGGATTGTATAGGCATCACAGGGGCCATGTCTTCAACCCCAACAGCCGCCATGGAGGTGTTGCTGGATCTCCCCCCCCTAGACTTAGTTATTATGGGGGAGGCTAGGCTAGGACTATACAGACTAGCCTGCAATGGTAGACTGAGGATCAACCCAGGCTTAAGGGGCCACTGCAAAATTCAGGAGATCGTGAAGGAGCCCGCGAATGTGCAGGGAAAACAACTTTACAGTGGAAATCCCCGACTGCGAGGCATGGCGGGAGGAGACGCCGGGCATACCACAGGACGCGCTCGTCTGGTTCACGGACGGATCCGGCGGGGAGCGTGGGCAGGTGTTTACTCGGAAGGACCGAGGGTAAGTCATAGTATTTTCCTCGGAGCCCATGCAACGGTGTTTCAGGCCGAAATGTACGCCATCCTGCACTGTGTGCAGGAGAACAAGAGAAGGGACTACACCAACAAGCGGATCCTCATAGCCACAGACAGCCCTTAAGGCACTAAGTAGCCCACGGGTAAATTCCTGGCTGGTGAGTGAGTGCCGAGGCGAGACGAGCGACCTGGCTGGGCAGAATGAGGTGACCCTCATCTGGGTGCCGGGTCACTCAGGGGTCAAAGGCAATGAAGAAGCTGACAGTCTCGCGAAGAGAGGGTCAGCAGAACCATTTATGAGACCAGAACCGGCTCTGGGAGTGACAAAGAGCACTGCCAGGGGAGCCATTAATTCCTGGGTCAGAAACCAACACAAGGTGTACTGGGCGGACTGTCCAGGGCTCAGACATGGTAAGTCAATAATTGACGGACCCAGTTCAAAGAGAGCTGTGGAGCTGCTAAATCTTAGCAGAGGACAGCTCAGAAACACAACAGGTATCTTGACAGGACACATGGCCGTCTTGAAACACCTGTATAAAATGGGGCAGTTCAAAGGGGATCTCGCATGCCGACTCTGCGGCGAGGGGGAGGAATCAGCCCAGCACATCTTGTGCGAGTGTAAAGCTCTGGATCGCAAAAGACAACTGATCTACAGTCAGTCTAGACTGGAGACAGAGCAATATAAAACTTCACCATACCAATCGCTGTGCAGACTAGTTCAAGGTACAGTGATTTTGGAATGGGTGGAGTAAGACTAAGGGTATGCACAATCAACCAAAGGTTGCAGTGCTATCGGGGCGGCAAGGCCGCGGACGAGCCCTGAGAGAAAAAAAAGGGGTTCACCCATCTGCAGGAAAAGTAATGTGCACTGTTTACTTCAATGCTTTACAAGTCATTTTGGCTGATTATGTTCAAAAAGGCTCCACACTAAATCGTCAGTACCATGCAAAATTAATAATTAAGTTGCACAAAGCCATACAAGAAAAATTATGCTGAAAGTTCAGAAAAGGGGTACTCGCTGTGATTGAGACAATGCATCAAGTCACATACTCGCTGTCATTGAGACAATGCATCAAGTCACATACTCGCTGTCATTGAGACAATGCATCAAGTCACATACTCGCTGTCATTGAGACAATGCATCAAGTCACATACTCGCTGTCATTGAGACAATGCATCAAGTCACATACTCGCTGTCAGTGAGACAATGCATCAAGTCACATACTCGCTGTCATTGAGACAACACATCAAGTCACAATCAGTTATTGCAATATCTGCCATCAATAGCACTGGGCCTGAACTATTAGAGCGTCCATCTTATTCACCAGATCTGGCACAAATCCATTGCATACTCTTTCCAAAACTGAAAACATATTTGAGTGGGAGATGATTTTCAGCAGATAATACAGAGAAAGTGTCTGTAAATAATTGGTCTAAAGAAGCTGGCAAACATTTTATTTTATAGCTCTGAAAACATTACAGCACCCCTGGGATAAGTATGTTAGCGTTAAAAGCAATTATGCTAAAAAATAAGAACATTTAATAGTTAGTAGCTTCTTGTTATAGAGGTCAGAGGTTGAGTATAAAGATCCGCCTTTGTAAAGTCTGCCAAAATAATGTTTGACTTTATGTATGTATACAGATGTATATAGCCAATACTTGTTTAAAACTTAGAAAAAGTCGTTCTGGCTACTCAAAAGTCTTTGTCAGCCCTACTTTGAAAGGGGCTGCTGTAGATGCAATACTATTGTACAGGTTTTCACTAATTTAAAGTACATGGCGAAACCACAGATTTATTATGTGAAAGTACATATTAGGATTTAACGATACTTACCTATATTGAAAAGTTACTAATAACCAAGATACAGGGTCTCAAAGTTTAATTTATATCTTATAAATATTTCGTAACTATTTTTGTTGAAATGAAGCCTTACAAAGTAAATGTAAATTAATTAAATATTTAACTTTTTATTGCCATGCATCAAAAAAATAATAGGATGTTTTGCCATTAACTTAATTAAAAAATGTTACTTACAAAAATAATAAAGAATGTTGCGACAGAAGGCTACTCATTGCCATGAGTGAACGGCGGATGGATAAACTAAAGCAAAACAAAGAAAATAAATAACAAAAATCAAGAAAAATATAAAAATTAATATTAATAAAACAATTACATTAAGTATAGCAAGACATATAAATTATTTGCAAATATTTGATTTGTTACAAAATAATTATTAATCAGTAGATACACATTTACTTTGACCAATAATAAGTAATAATAATGAGAATGTAATAAAGGTGTGTATTAACCTGCTCTTTGCAATTGCCCTCTTAAGTTCCCTCTGAAGAGCTTGAACTTTGGCGTTGGCAGCTTCATGTTTGATGCAAGCTATTCTGTGCTCTGTACTAGCTTGGCCCCTATCTGTTTCTGCATCATTAACTCGTTGTGTTGCATGGTTTAGCATCTCTTGCCAGGCTGGATCTGGGAAATATAAAACTTTAAAAAGTCGCGATTTCCTCAATAACAATTTTTTTCTGCGAAAATATTAGACTATTAAATCACGAACTCTACAACTTAAACTACTGCCAAAGCCAAAGGTAAAGGTTTTTCTTCCTTCTAATTTAGGTGGCTACGGCTGTTTGCCATTCGCACATTCTACCCCACTTGCTACGTTGCTTCAGTGGTATTTTAACTTGGGTAGCTCGATCAGATCAGTAAGGTTTACATTATTTGTTATTGTACCACATGTATCAATACATACATATAGATGAGTATACACGTCATATAAGTAAAGTATCATCATTTATAGAATTTTATTATGAAATTTGGTTATTTTTTACTTAATTTAAGTAGCCACAGCCAAGACATGACCTCTCTCTCACACACACACACACTTAATTTAAAATTTGCCTTAGTTTTTAATTCACTAATGAGGAGATCTGTCTGTGTGTGTGTGTGTGTGTTTATATATATATATATATATATATATATATATATATATATATATATATATATATATATATATAAAATCATAAAATCACACCGATAACTCAAAAAATAATGAACCGATTTTGATACAATTTGGTAGGTGCCTTCCTTTTGAAAGTGGCTTGGATAAGTTCGTTAGCCAGGAAAAAACTCTGGACGCAGCAAGTGCGTTATGGTAGTGAATTTTCATAAAAATGTTTTTAATTGCAAATATGTGTGTTTCCTTTTTAAGAAAGCAGGCATCAATTTTGGTTACCAGTATAACCTATATAGTAAAAACAATGTGCCATGTTTCATAAAAATAACTTTATTGTGTGAAAATGTACAAAAATTTCCAAAAGTAAACTTAAAGTGTTCCCGGAAAAACTCGTTTCTTGGTCAACCTTATAGGTTAATAGCAAATTGAGCTATTCAAATTTTAAGCATTTAATGAAAATTCGCTACCATAACGCACTTGCTGCGTCGCGAATTTCTTTTCTTACAAACATGCATCGCTGAAAAATTCAAAAATCCATAACATAAGGCGTGTTTGATTAAAAAAAAAAAGAAAATTTGTATCACCAACGACTTATGGGCCATCCTGTGATTGTAGAAATATTTTTTTAAGATGTAGCTCAAGACACCCTATAATTAATATATACAAATTTTCTTCATATCTTGTATAATAACGGATATATTGAGCTTTATTGATTTTTTACGAAAATTCGACAAAAATTATATATCATTAAACGATAAACTCTAAAGCTAAGGCTACTGCCAAGCATCAGAGAAAGGGTCTATTTGAAATGAATTTTCTGGAAACATTTTAGTAAAATGAAGGACAATGACGGTTGAAACTAAGACTTCAGAGTTTGTAAAAGATCCTTCTTGAGACATTTGATTTCCATATCCCGTATTAGATTCAAGTTCTTTGCCTAAATGTTGCCGATTTTGACGTTTTAAATCGCAACTTTGACGTTTTGAGAAAACCCCAATTTATTCTCCTTTAAATGCCTATAACTTTTTTGTCTTTTGACCTACATAGCTAAATTTTGGTAGGTGGCTTACCTATAAGGATATTAACTATCGTACCAAATTTGGTTGCCCTTACTTTGTTAATTCCGGAGATATAAATTTTTTTCGAAAGAAAACACAAAATTTTCCGGGAAAACCTGGGCAGATTTTCCTGGCTAACGAACTTATCCAAGCCATTTGCAAAAGGAATTTTTCCACCAAATTTAGTCAAAATCGGCCTATTATTTTTTGAGTTATCGGTGTGATACATATATATATATATATATATATATATATATATAAATATATATATATATATATATATATATATATATATATATATATATATATATATATATATATATATAATATATATATATATATATATATATATATATATAATATATATATATATATATATATATATATATATATATATATATATATATATATATATATATATATATATATATATATATATATATATATATATATATATATATATATATATATATATATATATATATATAAACATATAAAAATTGAAACGGACCCCGGATATGTGTTCTAGGGGGCCTAGTTCGCGGTCATTTGAAGAAATTTTTTCAAAATTCAAAAGTCGGGATCTCCTCATTAGTGAATTTTTTTTTAAGAAAATTCACTAAAATCGGATCAGTTTCTTTCTGGAAAATTTTGGGTTTACTTTTGGAAAATTTCTTGATCTCCAAAAATAACAAAGCTATGGCAACCAAATTTGGTACTTAGGTTTACACTGTCAAACTTACGCTACATACCCAAATTTAGATATCTAAGTTAAAAGAAAAAAAGTTATATGCATTTAAAGAAAAAAAATTGGGTGCCACCATTGATCAGCGGAAAGCACAAGAACAAAATATTTTGTGATTAACAAAACCAATCGAATATTACACACAACGGTTAAGCTTTCTTGACGCAAAAAGATTAAGAAATAACAGAAAAATTACTTTGAAAATTTTATGGTTTTTCTTCTTAAAAGGTCAAAGTCGCAATTTGAAACGTCAAAATTTGCAATTTTTAGACGAAGAACCAGAAACTAATACGGGCTATGTAAAGCAAATGTCATAATAAATGTGTTTTACAAAGCCTTAAGTTACCGCTTCAACCATCATTGTCCTTCATTTTACTGAAATATTTGCAGAAAATTCATTTCAAATAGACCCCATCTCTAACGAATTGTCAGTAGTTTCAATTATAAAGTTTGTGGTTTAATTGTCTATACTTTTTCGTGAATTTTCAAAGAAAAAAATCGTTATTGAGAAGACTGCGACCTTATTTTTTTTTTAAACATTTCTTCAAATGTGTCGAACTAGGCGCCTCTGGCGTCAATTTCAGTTTTTACATGTTTAGATATATACAAGGCAGTGCATTTTTACTGTAAAGCTCAATATATCGTTTATTATACAAGATATAGGAAAATATTATAAAAGTTATTTATAGGCTCTTTGTGAGTGGTGGACGTGCCGCCACCGAGTTGCGGAACCAAGTAGTATGTTGTCACGCCAGCTCCAAATAACACAAAGTGTTAAAAAAAAATAGAGACTGTATATACAACTAACTAACAATTTAGAAAATTGACAGTCCTGGCCCATTTCTACCCCAATATAGGGACAAAGTATGTAAGGCTAGATGCATTCTCGGTTCTAATTGTTGCGAGAATGCATCTAGCCTTACTTATTTATAGGCTGTTTTGAGCTGCATCTTATAAAATTATGTTGACAATCACAGGCTGGACCATAATTCGTTGGTGATACCAGTTTTCTTTTTTTTAATGGAACAGCCCATTTATTGTAGCATTATTGCATTTTCCATCCAGTTTTGATGCATGTAAGGAAAAACATTTATATCATCCATCGTTTTCGAGTTATTTCAATTGTTTTTCAACTTTTTACATTTCGGAACATATCAAAAATTGTGATACGGCGTTTTTACCAATGGAAATCGGAGTCCCATTAAAATGACGCATTTAGGGAGGTTTTCAATTACATTTACCAATAGATAGGAGAGTCTGATGAAAGTGGGGCATTCAGAGAGGTTTTCGTTTATTATTATTTGTCGAAAAAATCGAGATGCTGTTTACAGAGCGCTCTCAAATTGTGACTGAATTTGGAAAAATTCGAACTGTGGTAACACAATGTTTTCAAATTGAACAGCTCCCTATACCTACAGACTCTAGTTTTGGAAATATTTTTTGCATTTCCCTATTTTTAATGAGGAGATCTGCCAAATTTGGTTGCCATAGCGCTATTATTTTCGGAGATACAAAAATTTTACGAATGAAAACCCAACATTTTCCCGGAAAAACTGGTCCGATTTTCCTGGCTAACAAACTTATCCAAGCCATTTATAAAAGGAAGGTACCTACCAATTTTCATCAAAATCAGCCCATTATTTTTTGAATGATCGGTACGATATATATATATATATATATATATATATATATATATATATATATATATATATATATATATATATATATATATATATATATATATATATATATATATATATATATATATATATATATATATATATATATATATATATATATATATATATATATATATATATATATATATATATAGATATATATTGGTAAAATTCTTGTATCTCCGAAAATAATAGTGCTATGGCAACCAAATTTGGTACATGCGTTTCTACTATCAAACTTACCCTACATACCGAAATCTAGATCTCTAAGTTACAAGAAAAAAAAGTTATAAGCATTTAAAGAAAAAAAAATGGGTGCCACCGGTGATCAGAGGAAAACACAAGAACAAAATATTTTGTGTGATTAACAAACCCAATTGAATATTACACACAACGGTTAAGCTTTCTTGACGCGAAAAGGTCAAAAAGTAGCAGACAAATTATTTTAAAAAAATTATAATTTTTCTTCTTAAAACGTCAAAGTCGCGATTTGGAACGTCAAAATTTGCAATTTTCAGACAACGACAAATACGAATTATGTAGAAGAGATGTCCTAATAAGTGTGGCTTACAAAGTCTTAAGTTTCAGCTTCCTTCATTTGACTAAAATATTTTCGGAAAATCCATTTCAAATAGACCTCTTTTTGAAACTTCGGCAGTAGTTTCAGCTATATAGTTTGTGGTTAAATAGGCTATATTTTAGCAAATTTTCGTCAAAAAAATTTGGTATTGAGAAGACGGCGAC
Source organism: Tillus elongatus (assembly GCA_964006375.1). Taxonomy (NCBI): domain Eukaryota; kingdom Metazoa; phylum Arthropoda; class Insecta; order Coleoptera; family Cleridae; genus Tillus; species Tillus elongatus. Next base: position 51,389,271 of record OZ023264.1, on the reverse strand, counting down.
TTATGCTACATATGATCTCTTATCAAACCCGGGACATGGGCCACAAAACGCCTTCCTAAGTAAGAACAGCATGTGATTAGCCCTCTTCGCAGCAACAGTAGTCTGTGACGACCAAGAAAAGTCACCAGCTATGGATACTCCCAAGTCGACATGTGTATTCTCCGCGGCAAGTAGTTCACCATCGATAAAATACGAGTTTTTTGGATTGTGGGCACCCATGTGCAGGACAGAACACTTGCCGAGATCCAGAGGTATACACCAAGTTGTGCACCATTCACCAACAAAACTAAGAGCTTCCTGAAGGCGAGCACCATCTGTTGTTAGACAGGCAAACAGCTTAATGTCATCTGCATAGGCACTATGACCAGATTTTAACACACTTAAAATATCAGCGGTGTACACGAGGAAGAACACGGGTCCCAAAACCGACCCATGTGGCACAACACTTGTGACACTGTGATGGTTTGATAAAGTGCAAATGAAAAGCTTCACTGAAAATGTGCAATCGTTCAAAAAACTCTTTGGAATGAAAACACAATTTAAATTATACAAAAATCTGTGGTGAATGAACGATATGTTTGTGCTATCCAGAGTGTTTGAGTTTCAGACTCACTCATTCATAATTAAACTTAACAATTTAAATTAGACATATTTTATTACATGTCAAAAACACACTTACCAAGAGTTCTACCATTAAGACCCTGCTCAGCCAGGTAGACCATCTCTCTAGCAGCACTATGTGCACTATTGGCCCTTTCATATTTCATTGCTGCTACCTGCGTCTGCTTGAGGGCCTCATTTGCAGTAAATCTAGCCTCATAGTATGGCTTAGCTCGTTCCACACACATACCTAACTTACATCGCAATGCATCTACTTTAGCTGTACTTTCACATAACACCTGGAAAATTAAACACACCATTCACTAAAATCTGTAATCTGGTGACCAAAAAATCAATAATTAGGGTTGGAGTAATGTATTATTAATTTTTAAAACTAAAATAACAAAAGATAACTGCCTTAAGAATGGTAGACAAGAAAAATAATAATAGATGTATCCATTTTTATCCACAAGGTTCACACCTTGGGCTATTTCTATTCAACATTTTCATCAAGGTTATTGGAATGTCTTTCAGACCACCTTACTTTGTTTGCCGATGACTTAATTTTTTTTACTTCTGTCCACACAGTCGCTGAAATGTTGGCGCTTGCCCATGATTTGGAGTGCTTGGTGACATAAATTATCTTCATTTGAACATAAATAGGTGTTTTATGTAGGGATACATCTTGGTCTACCACTGCGGATTCTGATTATCTCATGATCTGGGTGCCACATTGTATTCAGAGCTTAATGTGTCACTTCACATTGATGCTGTTACTTCAAGGGCTGCAAGAATGTTGGGTCTGATAACTAGAATCACTAATCTTTTTAGCAGTGTCCATACATTGGCCATTCTCTACCCATCGTTTGTATGGTCTTTATTCAATTATTGTTCAGTGATTTGGTCACCTCACTATGCTGTACATATTGATAGAAGTGAAAATGTTTAGTGAAGATTTGTCAAAACTTGTGTTATAGAAATTCAACATCTTTTTCTCATTATAATTACAGTTTAGTGCTCTCTTATTTTGGTCAACATTCCCTTCATGCTACGCGTTTTCTGTTCAACTTATGTTTTGTTTACAAAGCGTTAAATGGACTTAGAGATAGTTGCAATATCCTATCGCAATTGAAAATAAGACTTTGGCCAATTACTGTTCGTAATCCTGGCATGCTGGGCAGTGAATTCTATCAAATTATGGCAAACACAGACCTGCCATCAGATCAGTTAATAGTAGTAGGTAACAGCTTTTGTTCGAAGTTTGATATGTTTGGCATGTCATATACAGTGGAACCTCGATAATCCGGACCCTCAATAAATCGGCTTCTTCGATGATCCAGCCAAGCATTTCAATTGCATTGTGTACTTTGTAATCCGGACTTGAGTTTTTAGACATCTACTTCATTCAAATTACTAAAATCGATCATGGGGATCTCCCCAACTTCCTAAATTTGGCAGGGCTCTGACATCTAGGAGTTAACATAAGCAGTATTTGCCTTTGTTTGGCCTGTTACATATGGCGTCTGAAAATAAATTGCTTCGCTGTTTGTCGTCTTTTTATACAAACACATATTAAAATGTCTTCCAAAAGACAACATACTACTTTGTCAATAAGACAAAAATCCGATTAATTGAAAGACTAGCCCGTGTTGAAAGTGGAAAAGTGTTGGCATATGAATACAGGGTAGGAACATAAGAAATTTCCGATATACAGAAGAGCAAAGACAAAATCAAAAGGTATGATACATTTTAAAAATTATTTTGGACTTTTACAATGTATATATGTTTCTTCTTTTATATTTATTAACAAGTTTGATTTCGGTCCTGGCGCCAGAAAAACGTTACGAAAAGCCGAATATCCAGCAACGGAAACTCGTTTGTAGGCATGGTTTTGTACGCAAAGTTCAAGGCATGTCCCGATTTCCTATGAAATTTTAGCTGCCAAGGCAAAACAGTTTTATACCGAAACCTATGTAAATTATAATTTTGGAGCTAGCAGGACCTGGGTTCCCAATTTTCGAAAAAGGCATGCGTGCTTTAAAAGTGTGTGGCGAAAAACTATCCAATGATCAAGGTGCCGTCAATCCTTTCGTAATTGCATTTGCAGAGAAGATAAAAGCAGTGGAATCTCGCACCTACGCAAATATACAATGCAGATGAATCTGCTACGCATTGGAAAGACATCACCAGGTCGTAAAATAAGCAAAGAACGTGTTACACTCCTAGCATGTTGCAATGCCGATGGTTCACAAAAATTAAAACTGTCAGTGATAGGAAAGGCAAAACACCCAAGGGCATCTAAAAATGTCAACATACCTGTTGAATACAAATCATTTGCCAATGCATGGATGACTACAGCCATTCTTTTAGACTGGTTGCATGGCTCATTTATTCTTAAAGTTAAAAGTCATTTGAGAAGTCTTAATTTACCTCAAACAGCCCTGTTAATCATCGATAATGCCTCGAGTCATGGAACTGTAGAAGATCTGACTAGCATAGCTGAACAATTAACAACATTATTTCTTCCACCAAATTGTACAGCACTTTTGCAACCTATGGATCAAAATCCAATCAGATTGATGTAATTATTTTATCGGAAAAGTCTTTTAGCCCATGTTTTATCCAATAACTAAGAGAACGTTGTTCAGTTATTAAAAGATATTAATTTAAAGGGCGCTGTATGCCTACTATGCAATGTGTGAAAAAAAAGTGTCTCTCCAAGTACTGCAGAAGTGCTGACACATAATTATGGCTCAGGTAGCAAATAATGATCCAGACACTGAATATGATGCTGAAGATCTGATTCCTCTGAATCAGTTGCGATGCAATATGCTTTCCTTGGCTGAAGAGATAACAGATGTTTCCGATATGCTCAATGTTCTTACCGATCAAAACCTCACGAACGTGGAAATAAGCAACTGGCTTGAAAATTACGAAGATTTGTTACTACTGGAAGACATAGATGCTACACATGAACACAATGATAGTGACAAAGACGGTCCAGAGTGTAATAATAAAAACCAAACTGTTAAGAATGTCGAGGCAGTTAAAAGTTTCAATGTGTGCATAAAGTGGTCAGAAGAAAATAAAATCCGATTACATAATGTTCTTGTTCTTCAAAGACTAAAAGAAACAGCTTTTATAAATGAACCAAAAAAGGATCAAGCAACCAAAAATTACAAATTACTTCACAAAATAATATAAAAGTTAATAAATATGTTTCTCTTTGACATAATTTTTAGTGAATTTTCTTAAAAAAAATTCACTAATGAGGAGATCTCGACTTTTGAATTTTGAAAAAATTTCTTCAAATGAGCGCTATTTAGGACCCCTGGAACCCAAATCCGAGGTCGGTTTCAGACTTTATATGTTTATATATATATATATATATATATATATATATATATATATATATATATATATATATATATATATATATGTTTATATATTTATGTGTCACACCTATAACTAAAAAAATAATGGACCGATTTTGATAAAATTTGGCAAATACCTTCCTTTCGCGAGTGGCTTGGATAAGTTCGTTAGCCAGGAAAATCCGCCGAGGTTTTCCCGGAAAATGTTGTGTTTTTTTTTCGAAAAAAATCGAAAAAAAAATTATATCTCCGGAATTAACAAAGTAAGGGCAACCAAATTTAATGCGCGGATTTATATCATTATAGGCAAGTTACCTACCAAAATTTAGCTGCGTAGGGTAAAGGACAAAAAAGTTACAGGCATTCAAAGAAAAATAAATTTGGGTTCTCCTCAAAACGTCAAAATCGCGATTTTAAATGTCAAAATTGGTGAGTCCCTTCCTTTTGCAAGTGGCTTGGATAAGTTCGTTAGCCAGGAAAATCCGCCGAGGTTTTCCCGGAAAATTTTGTGTTTTCTTTCGAAAAAAATTTATATCTCCAAAATTAACAAAGTAAGGGCAACCAAATTTTATACGCGGATTTATATCATTATAGGCAAGTTACCTACCAAAATTTAGCTCTGTAGATCAAAAGACAAAAAAGTTACAGGCATTTAAAGAAAAATAAATTTGGGTTTTCCTCAAAACGTCAAAGTCGCGATTTTAAACGTCAAAATTGTTAATATTTAGGCAGTGAACCTGAAATTAATATGATCTATGGAAGGAAAATGTCACAAGAATAATGTTTTACAAAGCCTGAACTCTTAGTTTCAATCGTCATTGTCCTTCATTTTACTAAAATATTCCCAGAAAATTCATTTCAAATAGACCCTTTTTCTGATGCTTTAGCAGTAGTGTTTGCTATAGAGTTTATCGTTTAATGGTATATCATTTTTGTCGAATTATCGTAAAAAATCATTAAAGCACAATATATCCGTTATTATGCAAGTTAGGAAAAAAAGTTGTATACATTAATTGTAGGGTGTCTTAAGCTACATCTTAAAAAAATATTTCCACAATTACAGGCTGGCCGATAAGTCGTTGGTGATTCAAATTTTCTTTTTTTTAGTGAATTTTTTTAATCGAACACGCCCTATGTTATTGCATTTTTGTATTTTCCATCGAAATATAATACATCTTCGTAAGAAAAGAAATTCTGGACGCAGCAAGTGCGTTATGGTAGCGAATTTTCATTAAATGCTTCAAATTTTGAATCAATTTGCTATTAACCTATAAGGTTGACCAGAAAACCAGTTTTTTCGGGAACAATTTAAGTTTACTTTCGGAAATTTTTGTACATTTTCAAACAATAAAGTTATTTGGATGAAACATGGCACATTGTTTCTAATATATAGATTATACTGGTAACCAAATTTGGTGCCTGCTTTCTTAAAAAAACATATTTGCTATTAGAAACATTTTTATGAAAATTCACTACCATAACGCACTTGCTGCGTCCAGAGTTTTTTGTTTATGTAACATTTTCAATTATTTTGTATTTAATGTTTCACTTTTTAATAGAAAAACTGCCCGCTTCAGTAGTCAGGATTATTTACTAGTCCGAATCACCGCGGTTTTCATTAGTCCGGATTATCAAGGTCATACTGTAGTCAGTTTAGGTCAAATGTGAGTAGAACTTTAAATCTGTGAAGTATTGTATTATTGTAAAGGAAAGAAAAATACAATTTTTTTACTTGTGTAAATTCATAATTTACTTTTGTGTAGTATGTAAAATGCCAAGTACGTTAATTAATATTATCATCATTATTATTTTTATATACTATCATCTCTGCTGGTACACTGACGGCTCCAAAACCGATTGGGGGGCAGGAGCCGGCATATATGGGAGCAACACCGATGCAAGAATATCATCTAGCCTCGGAAATTATGCAACCATGGTTAGGTCAGGTTTGGTTAAGTTTGAATGTGAGTGGGCCATACCGGTACCTCCACCGCGAGCATAAGGTCTATTGTGGCTCACGCCTAATGCTCTATATTTCGCCCAACAATGCCAGCCTCCTGCAGAGGTCAATAATCTTTGTGGGCGAAAGTTGATCCAGATCTTCCGGAGCAAGCTTTGTCTTGCCAAAGAGCAGGTATCTAGTCCTGTCCGCCGCCGGACAGGAACACAGTACGTGCTCTGCTGTCTCGTCACTCTCCATACACAGGCGGCACTCGGTCTCCTGACCGACCCCAATACGGTGCATGTGGTGACACAAGCGGCAGTGTCCTGTACACAGGCTGACTAGAGTACTCAGTTGTTGTCTGTTTAACTGTAGAAGTTTTTCAGCCCTTGACTCAGACAGGCCATTTATGAAGGCCTTAGAGTGAGCTAATCCTGGCAGATTTTACCATTGCTGGCTTGTCATTCTTTCTATCCAGGTCTTTAAGGTGCGTTTTTCTGTGCATGATGTTATCCCCAGCACCGGTTCTGGTCCGATAAAGTCCCTCTGGGCACCACTCCTGGCAAGCGCGTCGGCCGCAACATTGCCATCATGGTCCGAGTGACCCGGTATCCAGACCAGCGACACCTCATTACAGCTGCCCAGTTCGTTGAGAGCAGATTTACAACTCCATACCGTTTTTGAATTGCAACGGTAGGAACCAAGAGCATTTATTGCAGCTTGTCTATCTGTATATATCTTTATCGATTTGTGTGTGCACTGGTTTCCTAAACTTTCCTTTTCACACATCTCGATGCCATACACTTCTGCCCCTAACCATTATGACTAGATCATAAGCATACGCCTGGACCTCAACCTCCCACAGTCCCAGGATAGCCAGCAAATCGTCCACAAAGAAGGACCACAGCAGGGGGGATAGAACTCCCCCCCTGAGGGCACTCCCTCCCAGCCCTGAAGCTGACCACCTCCCCCTGCAGCGAGGTAATAACAGTCCGATTGTGGAGCATGTTTCAGCAACCATACACCAGACAGAAGTGTATGCCATCAAGATGTGTGCAAGTGAAATTATACACAACCATTTCACAGACAAATCGATTAAAATAGATTCAGATAGCCAAGCTGCAATAAAGGCACTTGGTTCCTACCGTTGCAATTCAAAAACGGTATGGAGCTGTAAATCTGCTCTCAACAAACGAGGCAGTGGCAATGAGGTGTCGCTGGTCTGGATACCGGGTCACTCGGACCTTGATGGCAATGTAGCGTCCAACACATTTGCCAGAGGTGGTGCCCAAGAGGACTTTATCGGACCAGAACCTGTGCTGGATATATCATCATGCAGAGCAAAATGCACCTTAAAGACTTGGACAGATAGAAGAACAATCCAGCAATGGCAAAATCTGCCAGGATTAGCATACTCTAGGGCCTTCATAAATGGCCTTTCAGAGTCAAGGGCAAAAAAACTTCTTTAGCTAAACAGACAACAACTAAGAACTCGGGTCCGCCTGTATACACGACACTGCTGCTTGCATCACCACATGCACCGAATTGGGCTCGGTCAAGAGACTGAGTGCTGGCTTTGCATGGAGAGTGACGAAACAGCAAAGCACGTGCTATAAGGTTCCTGTCCGGCTGCGGACATGACAAGACACCTGCTCTTTGGCCAGACACAGCTTGCACCAGAAGATCTGGGTCAACTCTCGCCCACAAAAATGGTCGACTTCTGTAGGAGGCTGGATCTGTTGTGTGAAATATAAGACAATTCGACGTGAGCTACAATAGACCGCAAGGTCGCAGTGGAGCGACCGTTATGGCCCACTCACAATTTAACCTAACCTAACCTAACCTACTATCATCTAATATGCTGTGATGAAATTGAAGCAGAGGTTGAATGTGACGCGGGGAATATGAAATTAGTTTTAAAATAATATTACATTAGATTCTTAACTGCACGTAGAGTTTAGCTCCTCCTCTTATTCATTAATCGAGAAATTTACATTTCACCATACAATTAGTTGGGTTGATGGCCTGAATTTATCACTTGTGTGGTGTCACAAAAGTAACTGAATAGCAGAACCGGACCTGACCTTGGATTTGAACTTAGGGATAACTTTCAAGGCCTAATCAAGGTCAACTTCATATTTTCCATGAAATTCAAGTAGGGGTGGATTCTGTACCTAGAGGTGAAATATTAAATTAAATCTTATAATTAAGCAATCAACATCAAATTTGGTGCACTGGTAGCTGTTCACAGTCTGATAGCCTGGATTATTTGTGAGTAAGATCGCTTCAGAGAAAGGGAAAGAAATAGAGGGTTGATTGGCGAAACTAGAACTTTACTATTAAAAGTCGAGTAATATATCGTTACAGAAGTTTATTGGTGCAGGAATACGAATATTTTCTTTGTAGTCAAGTCAGGGACTCTAAATTCATTTCATGAGAATGTCTTTCTGAGGAGAGTAAATTACCACAGCTATGTGGAAGTTATGATTCAATTTGCTGCACTATTATCATTATTATTTTTGTATACTATAAGCAAGTAAACAATTGATTTGTAATGTTATGCGGCTGTAGCAAGACATGTTGCTAATGCAACCGTTAGAGAATGAAGGGCAAGCCAAGCTTGTTCGTTTCGACAGAAATCTCTGCTTGATTGTCAATGGTCTTGTTATTCGCGATGCTGTCGGCAGATGTCGCCACACACTACCCCCCAAACCATCACTCCCCATCCGAATGACAGTGAAAGTGCAGTTTTGTGGAAATCTCATTTTGGCGGTAGGGTTCAGTTGGTAATGAAAATTGCACCGACGTGTGTTCCTGGTCCAAACCTTGGCTAGAGAAGGAAGATCAAGCCAAGTTTTCTTTTCCTGTCTTGTCCAACACAGCGACCTTTGCTTGACTGTCATTTATCATTGTGATCTGTGCTGATGGCTCCACAAAAGTATTAGCAAAAGAGGGAGACATTTTGAGGCTGTAATCAGGAGGAGATAACAGACTGCCATGAGTTTGGGGTTTGAATTTATGTTAATGTGTTATGAAGATGCTCATAAATGTATTTCTACTAAATCCGTATTTATTGCTTTTCAATAATGCATACTTTCAAAAAATTGATCACTAAAATTTCATATTAGATAAATAAATCTTTCAATTTGGATGCAGAGACTCATTGCCCAAATGCTTGTTTTGTTCTCTGCAACTGGTTTTGCCTTTTACAACATTTAACGGTCAAACTGGTTGCAGAGAATAAAAAAAGCATTTGGGAAGCCAGAGAATAAGTCTATACATATGTATTTAGTATAAAACAGTTTCACCAAGTAGGGGCAACAACAAATAATAAATTAAATTTTCATACCTTTTTTAGCGAATTAAAAAATAATAATTCGCTAATGAGGAGATCTGTGTATATATATATATATATATATATATATATATATATATATATATATATATATATATATATATATATATATATATATATATATATATATATATATATATATATATATATATATATATATATATCGTACCGATAACTCAAAAAATAATAGACCGCTCTTGATCAAATTTGGTGAGTACCTTCCTTTTGTAAGTGGCTTAGATATGTCCGTTAGCCAGGAAAATCGGACAAGGTTTTCCCGGAAAATTTTGTCTTTTCTTTCTAAAAAAATTGATATCTCCGGAAATAACAAAGTGGGGGCAACCAAATTTGGTACGCGTATTTGTATTATTAAGAGTGAACCATGTACCAAAATTTAGGTCTCTAAGTTTAAGGACAAAAAAGTTACGGGCAGCTAAAGAAACAAATTTTGGAAGTTTCCTCAAAACGTCAAACTCGCAATTTAAAACGTCAAAATTGGCAATGATTAGGCAAAGAACGTGAAACAAATACGGATTGTGAAAAGATAATGTTACAAGAAGAGGGTTCTGCGAACTCTTAAGTTTCAGATTCAACTATCATTGCCCTTTATTCTACTAAAATATTTACAGAAAATTCATTTCAAGTAGACCCTTTCTCCTATGCTTTGGCTGTCGGTTTAGTTAAGTTGATGCTTTCGCTGTAGGTTTAGTGAAGTTTATGGTTTAACGGTCTATAATTTTTTTTAGCTAATTTTCGTAGAACAAATTCGTTAATGCATGTTTGCATTTTTTATCGAAATATGATGCGTTTGTAAGAAAAAAATCTGGACGCAGTAAGTGCGTTTTGGTAGCGAATTTTCGGTAAAATTGCAGTTTAGCTCCCGAACGATTTTCAAAAAACTGTTTTGAGAAACCTGACTAGCACCCCCTCCCCCCCAGATCCACAGACCCCAAGAAAAATTTCTTGTTTACACTCCCCAAGGAAGTTACGGGATCAGGAGTGAGTAGTATGGGTGCTGGGCGGGGTAGGTAGTAAAAAGGAAATATGAGCAGAAAATTCGAATAAAACAGGCTTGAAAGCTGTCTTCTTCACATCTTGAAGCCATATGCCCCTTAAACCCCGCACAGCACCCCTATCCCCCCCAAATGCCGTAACTTCCTTGGCGGGAAGGAACAAGACATTTTTCTTGTGGTTTATGCAGCGAGGGTGGCTGTATGCACACGAGGGGGAAGGAAAATCCCCACGACGAAGCAGCCAACCCCCAACCCCTGCCACAAGTCGATCCCGGGGGTCCTGCTTCGTCGTAGGCATCCCCCCCCTCGTGTGCATACAACCACCCTCATAAACTACACGAAAAACTTATTTTTCATACCCCCCCCCCCAAGGAAGTTACGTGACCTGGGGCAAATAGGGGTGCTGTGCGGGGTAGGCAAGGTTTAATGGGGATATGGCTTCAAATAGACAGCTTTCAAGCAGTTTTCTTCGCATTTTCTGCTCATATTTCCTTTTTACTACCTACCCTGCCCAGCACCCCTATTCACTCCCAGTCCCGTAACTTCCTTGGGGGGTGTGAACAAGAAATTTTTCTTGTGGTTTGTGCATCCAGGTGGGGGTCCTAGTAATGTTTCTGAAAACAATTTTTTGAAAAGCGCTCGGGAGCTAATGTGCAAACTTACCGAATTTTCATTAAATCCTTCTAATTTCAATAACTCAATTTGCTATTAACATAAGCTTTGTTGGTTAGGAAACCAACATTTAACTTTATTTTCGGATTTTTTTTTGTATATTTTCAAACCATAAGTAATTTTGATAAAATATAGTAGATTGTATCTACTACATAGGCTATACCGGTAATCAGATTGATGCCTGGTCGCATTTGCTATTAAAAACATTTTTATGGAAATTCACTTCCATAACACACTTGCTGCATCCAGACTTTTGAAAAATGTTTATATATTTTCAAACGATAAAGTTATTTTGATGAAATATGGTACATTGTTTCTACTATATAGGCAACCAAGTTTGATGCCTACTTTTATCAAAAGACATTTTCTATTAAAAATATTTGAAAAAAATTTCGCTACCATAACGCACTTGCTGCGCCCAGACTTTTTCTTTATAACTTAATTTGTATGTGACAAAACATGAGTAGCTCGAATATTTTTATTAGATGTATTTGTAAAAAATTTAAGCAGCTGGTGGTGCTTGAAAGAGTGTTAGGGTTATTGAGATACTTAACATTGAACTTGCAGTTGATGGTTGATACATATTTTGAAAATCACAGTATATAGCTCAAAAAAGAAGCGTGGTTATCATTTAAAGCATTCACTAAAACCTTCTGAAGTAATCATAAAAGTTCCAATTAGCAAACGATTGTGCATGATTTGTTAAAACAAGCTGGAATTTATTTATGTACGAAAAAACGGTTTATTTATTTACTCATTTATTACTTTGATTATACAAAGTACAAAGCAAGGAAGCTCCTCTAAATATTTGTTTCAAATTAGTCGTTTTACTAATTTTGTTGGTCTGGTATTGGAGCAGGGATTTCATGTTGTTACTTTGACAGACTTGGATGTCTGAAGATGATGATCCGAATGAAGTTTCAATATCTGAGTATACTACTGTGCGCAGGCATATATGAGGTAAAGATGGTGGGGTTACAGCATGCATAAAAAATGGTGTCATTTAGGAAGGTTGTGGTAGACAACCCACTAACCATTTTTACTGAATATCTGTTAACAGAGTTCAGTATGAAATCACAAACAATTTTAGTTACCATGTTCTATAGACTTTCATAGAATAATTGAAATATTTGTATTAATTACATAGCCATTATCCTTCTTTTAAATGTACACGCCACAGTGAATGAAATTTTACATCTAGGAGACCTAAAAATATTTTTTTAACGTACCTAATCCTCTTACTTCCTGTTTAAAATATAGAATGATACAGCTTCTTGATGAATAAACCAAATGGTGTTGTGTTGTTTCTTTAACGCTGATTTATTTTCACCAACATCAGTGAGCAGTTTCACCTCACTATCCTGGAATGTCTACCGAACTCCTGCCTTTCTGTAAGGAGATGGCACGGGACCAACAGCTTTACACCCCCCCGAAGAACATTCAACTTGCGCAAATACAATGTCACAACCTCGGTTGATGTTAATGTTACAGTATGTACTAAAAAAATGAAAGAGGACCCCTGGGATTGAACCCAGTACGCTTTGGTTCAGAGGCACACATTCTTACCACTCAACCACTGAGGCTCTTATCAACCAAATTAAGTTAGGTTATATTATGAGTGGGCAATAACGGTTCCTCCACTATGTCCTTAATGTCTATTGTGGCTCCAACCAAAGTAACAAATCTTTCCTGAACACTGATTGACCCAGTATTCTTTACACATAAATATCTAGTACTTAATGTTGGTACTTCGCTAACTAATGAATTGTCAGATTACACAATGGTATACATCAAGTTTAAATTTGATTTTACCTGTATGAGGACTAATATTGTTAGTTTTTGAAACATTCCTAATTTTAATTTGAAGCAATACATAAAGACCTAAATAATTTCCCTTGGTTAAGTGTGCTATGTGAACAGAACATCGATTACAAAGTTATTAGGTTTAATTTAAACAAATATTTTGTACATTATCCTTAAAGCAAGATAACTGCTGATTTTTTTAATTTCTACAATATCAATTTTTTATGAGTATTGGGGTCATTTAGGTATTTTTACTATCAAGAGGGAATCCAAGTAGTCTGTTTACTATTTAGAGATCTTGCAACAGTCAAATGTGTCAACAGTTAAATACAAATAACCTTTAAACAATATAATCTGAGTTAGTCCTAAGTGCATCAATTGATTCCGCTGATTGAAATACGTAAGAAAATATAATTTTTCAATGTCTAATTTATTTATTGAATGTGTTTCCACTTTAAGAAAGCTGTAACAAGTTTTTGAACTTAAGAACTTAAAAAGTAGGAAAACTCAGCTTGTCAAGTTCTGACCTTTAAACTCTACATTATTTCGCTAATAATGCAAATAAAAGGCACGGTGTTTAACGTAAAGCTTACTGGCTTTGTCAAATAGGTATGTAAACACATTTGTATACTAATTACTAAAACACACAATTACAGGTTTCTATGGTCTACACAATACTACAATTGATATAAGCACCTGTCTGAAGGAATGCCTGGCCTCATCTAGCTCAACTTCTAGCCTGTTTATCTCATCAGTAGCATTGTTAAGCCTTTCTAATTCTATGTGTACCCTGGGGTCAACTGTGTCTTGGTATTCAGCATCCTCTTCATAACCATTTTCACACATCATCAGTCAAAATGGTAAAACAGCTATTATTGTTTATAAACATCTATATTTTCTATGGCTTAAATATTGAGGGAGCACATTATTGCACGCTAATGTTATTGATAATATGTTTAAAATGTCTAATGACCTGTTTCTTTTCGGGATAAATTAAAGGAAACAAATCAAAACAAAAATTGAGGTTGACAACTATATCAATTGAAATGTCAACTGTCATGTCACTGTCATGAGATAAACGACTGCAATTGGTTAGATTGTTCCCACCCTCATTCATTACTTTTGTTTGTAGTCCCATCTATCAACGATTCGTTTGACTTTTACCAATAATGTAATATGAATTACAATTGGAAAGTGAAGTAAACATCATGTCAGTCAATGGTAACGTTACCATTTCAGGTCCTCGCCCGAAAGGTGGCTATTTACGACATTGTTATAAACTATTCCCTATGTGATGACTGGAACATTGATGAGCACTGATAAGTACACTTGGAGAAACCCAAACCATCACAACACATCTTTTTAAAGACCTAACGATCGTTTCGCTAACAACGTTAGCTTCATTAGAGGATGAATATAATATATTTCGAATTGTGAAACGTATTCCTATTGGTTTATTTTAAATAATACCTATGTTTCATAATTCGCGTCTGTACTAACCTAGCTCAAAGCTAGGCTCATACAGACGTGAATTGCGAAAACGCCGCGAAACGTATTCCTATTAGTTCACTTTAAATATTTTCATAATATCATTTAAAATGAACCAATGGGAATTAGTTTCGCAATTCGTGAGTGTATGAACCTAGCTTAAACCTGTTTTGCACTTTTGGATTATGAAAATGATGGCGAAAATATGATAAAATGCATGTACCTATTCCCAGTTATCTTTAGCAAATTTCATTTAAATTATCGCTAAATAGACATCACTGAATTTTCGAAATATCTAGGCTCAGACACTAGCGTATTGCAAAACTAATTCCCATTGTTTCATTTTAAACAGTATTACGATATTATTTAAAATCAGTCAATATAGACTGTGTATGAACCTAGCTAATTAGTCACTAAAATCCATATCGGATAAGTTCGTTAGCCAGAAAATAGGAACAGTTTTTCCCGGAAAATGTTGAGATTTCTTTCGAAACATTTTTGTATCTTCTAAAATAACAAAGCTATGGTAACCAAATTTAATACAAGTGTTTATATTATAAAAATTCGGGACACAGCAAGTGCGTTGTGGTAGCGAATTTTTATAAAATGCTTCAAATTTATATTTGCCATTAACCTAGAAACTTTAGTTTTTGTATACGGTAAAGTTTCTATAAGAGCAACATGTCTACCAAATTTCTGTTATGTTTCGAGAGAAAAACATTTTTCTCAGACAAATTAAATTTTTGCTTTAAAAAATCTGGTTAGGCTGGCTAATGAACTCGTCCAAGCTATCAACAAAATAAAGCCGTATGCCCATATGCCAAGTTAAAATCAATATCAATATCGGTTATTAATTTCGGTCGCATACATACATACATACATATATATATATATATATATATATATATATATATATATATATATATATATATATATATATATATATATATATATATATATATATATATATATATATATATATATATATATAGTAAATATATCTTAATAGGATACTTATCTTCATTATTATTTAGACTAAATTCAGGATGGCAGGTATTTTATTTTTAAAAATCGATAAAATACAGACTAATGGATCTAGGTGTCTTACCCCTGTAGTATTTTCGGATGGCACCAGCAGTCACTATTCACCTCAAAGACGCCGAAAACCATGAAATCGACACTAATATCGGTATTTTTATATGTCTCTCTCCCTCACCTCACCCCTAGCTGGAATATACATACATACATACATACACACACACAAATATATATATATATATATATATATATATATATATATATATATATATATATGTATGTATATATATATATATATATATATATATATATATATATATATATATATATATATATATATATAAATGGATAAAAAACTATTATGGACTGCACACGTCGATTACATGAAAGGTATATGTGAACGAGGAATAAATATATTCGAGCAGTGGTTCACAAAGCGTGCGGTGCGGACTTTGAAGTAGCACTTAGTTTCTACAAAAGCTATATAAGATCCGTTTTAGAGTATGGTGCTATATTGTAAGGGTCCAGATCTAATACAAATATGAAAAAGATATAAATTAAAAGCGCTCAGGATATGCGTTGGAGCAATGAAACCTCCCTCCCTTCCACATTCGTATAAGGCTTTTAGGTGAAAAGCATATTCTTAAATTTAAATCAGAAGCTCTTAGCTTTACAACATTCAGTTCATTCTCTCAGAAACTGTTACCAATAAATATTGGACACAGAAAAAATTACCACCAGAATTGATTTCCGATTCTGTCTTTGGTGAAGCTGAGAACTTCAGCGAAACTGCAGTTATACGTTCAATAAAATAGTGTAAATTACTTTGTTTATTTATCTAAGTTGACAATAAATCTACAACTTGTATCGGCCTCCACAATATCATATATATATATATATATATATATATATATATATATATATATATATATATATATATATATATATATAATCAACTCCAAAGTTTAATTTTAAAATATTTATTTCGAACCAGTGGGTTTGTACAGAGTAAAAGGAAAAGGTAGTATCAAAAAAACAATGAAAATGTGAAAATTCAACCAGCACACGACAATAAGTGTAGGAGAAATGTGGGTAGAGCGGCCACCTGAGGTAAAGTGGCCACCAGTCATTTTTCTTATCCTATTAACTCCATCTGTGAGGTCAAGTGCTAAATTGTTGCAAATGCCATTACCATCAATTACAAAAGAAACACAAAGAACATAAAGTCTACCTATCAAATGATATATGCATTTTTCGATGTGTCTCATGTAATCTTCAGGTTGGATTCTTTCAGCTGTACAACGCAATCAATAATTCTGACAGTGTTAAGTTTGTGCGTAGTCTTCATATATGACATAAGGTATGTATCTATGTAATATAATTCATGAATAGACTAAGTAGATTTTGTAGGTTATGTCGCTTTCATGAGTTGTAAAATGGGGCAAAGTGGCCACCAATGTCCACTATACCCCGTGTAGATGTTGTGGAGTGACCACTTTACCCCGATAATCATTTTAGATTTGATAAGAATGCTCATGAGGTACACAATTGTAATCTATCGCCTTTTTGACTTGTTGAGGATAAACCATATCAACATTGGACCTTATGAAACTACAAATGACGCAAATTTTAATTGATCGTACAGTTTATTCATCTTCTTCTAAATGTCATTTTTTGCACAATAAGAATATGGGACTCAGACGTGAAGAATATATAATTTATATAGTCAATTTGAATGACAGCAATACGTTCTGTGTAGCAGTATTTTTTTATAGAATGTAAACTTAAAAAATTATTTCCAGAAAATGGCAAGGAAGTACATCAGAACATCACACCAGGCAGCATGGAATCCTGAGGCTATGGCACAAGCAATCAAAGCCGTCAAGGAACAGCATATGCCATTCCAAACAGCCAGTAAAACCTATAATGTTCCACGAAACACTCTCAGGGGAAGACTTCTAGATAAAAATCGAAATGCTAAAGACAAGATTAAAGTGTTAGGCGCTATTCGCCCAGTTTTTTCCTACGATCAAGAAGTAGAAATAGTTCAACATATCCATGAACTAGAAAGTCAATTTTATGGTCTCACTAGATATGTTAGATCACTTGCATATCAGTTAGCTAAGAAAAACGGCTTGTGACATAATTTCAACAAAGAAAGCCAGCTTGCTGGGGAAGACTGGTTACAAGATTTCGTGACAGACATCCGGAAATATCTCTTCGCACACCTGAAGCGACTAGTGCGGCCCGAGCTAGAGCCTTCAATAAGCCTAGCGTTGATAGGTTTTCTGGACTTTTAAATGAATGCAATCGTCGATTCCCATACAACCCTATGAGGGTTTTTAATGTAGAAGAGACGGGACTTGCACTAAAAGGACGAGAACAAGTAGGTAGCATCACATCCGCGGAGAGATAAGTTTTATCAACAGTTGTCGTCTGCATGTCTGCAGGTGGCTCCTTCATTCCCCCAATGATAATTGTTCCTAGATTGAGAATGCCAGCAGAGCTGATGGATGGAGCTCCGCCTGCGACTGAATTTGTCTGTCACAAATCAGAATGGATGCAGCTGGAAATTTTCATTAAGTGGCTTGAGCATTTTTTGAAGTATGCACAGCCTACAGTCGAAGATTCTTGCGTGTTAATACTAGATGGGCATGTTACACATACAAAAAACTTGGATTTCATCAATATAGCGCGTGAAAATTTCGTGACTGTGTTATGTCTACCGCTTCATTGTAGTCATAAGTTGCAGCCAATAGATGTGGCATTTATGGGTCCCCTAAATACGTTTTATGTTCAAGAGATCGTAAAATATCTCAAGAACAGTCCAGGAAAAATCATATCACAATTTCAAGCCAGCAAATTGTTTGGTGCTGCATATCTTCGAGCAGCTATAAATGGTTCAGACTTTGTGGAATTGTTCCGTATAACCCACATGTGTTCAGTGACGCCGACTTAGCTGCAGCTGAAGTTACTGATAGAGATGTTGAAGTTAGTGAGAATAATCGGGAGAATGAAAATTTCAATGAAGAAAACAACAAAGCAAATAATGTGGCAGATCCAATTTTTTCAACCTTGGAAGCTACCAAACAGTCTGGGGTTCAAAACATGCATGATGTTCAAATTAGTGGACCAATCTCTTCCGGGTTATTGGTCAGTCCAAAACAGATTGTTCCGGTTCCAAAATAAAAAAGGAAACGCAGAGAAATACAAGAAAAAGAGGTTCTACCGCAATAATCACAGACAGCCCTTATACTAGAAATAGCAAATCAACCTGTAAAAGTAGCAGCAGTTACAAAACAAGTTTTTGGTAGCAAGAAAACTAAAAACAAATTTCTGACAAAGAAATCAAAAATTTCTGATAGAGAAGATACAAGCAGCAGCGACGATGGTGCCAAGATATCGAGTGTCTATATTGCTAAAGTCTTTCCTTTAAAAAAAAAGGGGGGTTGGATATGCTGCTCGTTGTGCAAAAGATGGGCACATGAAGAATATGCTGGATGCGATGAAGAGGACGATGTATTTACATGTGAACTATGCAAGTTAAACTTAGTGGCCATTTACGTACATTTTGCAAAATGTTGAGTAAAAAGACAAATTTAGAAAGTTAAGTTTTAATTTTTATAGTATGGCTACTATAATGTTTGGGCTACACTGTTCACTTGGTTTCATAATAATATTGCTCTTTATTTTAAATCACTGGGCTTTTGAATCTTAGGATGGCCACTATACCCACATCTTCCCTACATACATGTGGCGAGGATTCTGCTAATCATAAAAAATATAATCATAAGCAAAATTGAGATTTGCTTGGATGAAGGCCAGTTTGGATTTAGACATGTACAAGAAACTCGAGAAGCAATCTTAGCAGTTGAGAAAATACGAAAATGGAGACCTGAGAAAATCTAATACTTACTGCTTTTGTCACCTGGAAAAGGTATTCAAAAATGTTACTTGGAAAATATTGTTTCATGCAATAGAGAAACCTGGATTTGATTACCATAACACATATTAAAGGGTATGAAACTTATGTTTATTATATACAAAATGCTATTTTGCAGATTATGCCACCGTCAATTTTACTCTATATATCAATAATTCATTCATTGTTATTGCCTTTACTTTGTGAAGCCGTTCTACCACAAGGAGGCCCATCATCTTCGCATTTGTTCTATAGATTCATACAAAATAAAATACATAGACTGAAGGAAAAGACAGCATGAAGAAAAATGAATGGACAAAGGTTCCATTACATATGATAGGCAAATAATATAGTGATGATAGGATAAACGGAAAAGAATGACACAGAAAGTCGATTGTCCTACATAGTATATTCAAACAAATCAACGTAAAAGATCAAAAAAAAAAGTTCGGGACGCAGCAAGTGCGTTATGGTAGTGAATTTTCATAAAAATGTTTTTAATAGTAAATATGTGTTTTTTTTCAGAAAGCAGGCATCAAATTTGATTACCAGTATAACATATATAGTAAAAACAATGTTCCATGTTTCATCAAAATAACTTTATTGTTTGAAAACGTACAGAAATTTCCGAGAGTAAATAACCAAACAATCCGTTCATGGTCAACCTTATAGGTTAATAGCAAATTGAACTTTTCAAATATGAAGCATTTAATCAAAATTCGCTACCATAACGCACTCGCTGCGTCCAGCATGTCTTAACTTACAAACATGCATTATATTTCGATGGAAAATGCAAAAACATAAGGCGTTTTCGACTAAAAAAAAATATTATTTGTATCACCAACGACTTATGGGCCACCATGTGATTGTAGCAATATTTTTTTAAGATGTAGCTCAAGACACCGTATAATTAATGTATACAATATTTTTTCATATCTTGTATAATGACGGATATATTGAGCTTTATTGATTTTTTACGAAAATTCGACAAAAATTATATACCATTAAACGATAAACTCTATAGCTAAGGCTACTGCCAAGCATCAGAGAAGGGTCTATTTGAAATGAATTTTCTAGAAATATTTTAGTAAAATGAAGGACAATGACGGTTGAAACTAAGACTTCAGGGCTTGTAAAACATTCTTCTTGAGACATTTTCTTTCCATAGCCCGTATTAGATTCAAGTCCTTTGCCTAAATGTTGCGAATTTTGACGTTTTAAATTGTCACTTTGACGTTTTGAGGAAAACCCCAATTTATTTTTCTTTAAATGCCCATAACTTTTTGGTCTTTTGAGCAACAGAGCTAAATTTTGGTAGGTAGCTCACTTATAACGATATAAACCAGCGTACCAAATTTGGTTGCCCTTACTTTGTTAATTCTGTAGATATGATTTTTTTTTGAAAGAAAACACAAAATTTTCCGGGAAAACCTATGCCGATTTTCCTGACTAACGAACTTATCCAAGCCATTTGCAAAAGGACCATTCACATTATTCACCAAATTTAATCAAAATAGGCCCACTATTTTTTGAGTTATCGGTGTGATACATACATATATATATATATATATATATATATATATATATATATATATATATATATATATATATATATATATATAAACATATAAAAATTGAAACTGACCCCGGATATGTGTTCTGGGGGGCCTAACTAGCGCTCATTTGAAGAAATTTTTTCAAAATTCAAAAGTCGGGATCTCATAATTAGTGAATTTTTTTAAAGAAAATTCACTAATATGACGAAAACAAAACTTAACTACAATTTGGAGAATCAAACTCACAATACAGTTTTTAGGCCTGACGATCGTTTCGCTAACAAAGTTAGCGCTATCAGAGGGATAACTAAACTAAGCGAATAAAAGCCTGAACTAATATTTATATGTTTATTGCCAAGCAGTTGTGAACAGCGTCCTCTAGGAATGTATACAGAGAGACCCCCACTGTTGTCTTAAATCCCAGTAATTAAAATTACCTGATTTTGTAAAAATGTGTGTCGTTATCAAATATTCTTTCTAAGAAGGAGACACTGATTATTAAGATAACAGTTCGAACAATAGACTGCACGGACTACTCTATTCATCGAAACAGTTTTGTTAAAATTTGCTAACGATATGTATACTTTCGTAAGCATCTAACTGTTGCGACTGTCAGATATTTTTGTTTAACTTTAGATTTTCTCTATCTACGTGATGATTATTATCCCAAATATGCTGACCAATACATGGTTTATCAATAGTGACATATCTCAATTGCGCTGAATGTTCTTTAAATCTAGTTTCAATAGTTCTGTTAGTTTGCGCAAAGTTCTCAATCCTTACAACCTATTTCATGGATTCCCGACATATCTGTGGTTTTATCTTTATCCCCTGGGTTACCTAGAACATTTTTAATGTATTTTTTTGTGTACAAAATGTTAGCTGTAAATTGACTTTCTTAAAAAGGCTATTTGAACCTTCTCGTGATTCGTGGTTCAGATGGTAAACAGACAAGGGTTTTGTCTGTTTCATTATTTCTTAAAGTCGTAGATTCCGCTACCATTTTCTTTCGTTTATGTTTATTGACTAATCTGTCCACCAAGCAGGCAGAGTAACCATTATACTTAGCTATATTTTTAATTTAATCAAGGTCTCTGTTGTACCTTTCTCTATTGAGGGGAAACTGTATTAATCTAAGAACCAGAAAATTTACACTAGAGGTTTTTTGTGGAAAACTATGAATTGAGTCAGCCAAAATGTAACTCAAGCAGTGGTTTCCTTTCTGTGTATGTCAAATTCTAAAGTGTCTCTACTTTTTATGACTAATACTCCAAGAAAAGGTAATTTGTTATTAATTTCTATTTCATTGGTGAATTTAATAGAGTCAAATTTGTCAAATGGAGAGGTCTACAAAGAATATATAAATTTATCAAATCTTTGCATGAATCAGAATATTTTTCAATTTTGAACCCCCCTTTCACAATTCAATGCAGCCCCTTTTATGAGTAGATTTCAACTGACCTAGCGAATGAAAATGACCATTTTCCTAGAGTATGGTTGCGTCATGTGGACGATGTTTTTGCAATATTAAATGCAAATGTAAGCAAAGTAGATTATTTGATCACCCATGAAATAGAAATTAATAACGAATCACCATTTCTTTATGTATTAGTCATAAAAAATACAGACACTTTAGAATTTGACATCCACAGAAAGGAAATCACTGCAGTTACAATGAGGTTGTCATAGTTTTCCACAAAAAATAGCTAGTTTGAATTTTCTGGTTGCAAATACAGTTTCCCTTAAATAGAGAAAGATACAACAGAGAACTTGAATATATTAAAAATGTAGCTAAGTATAATGGTTACTCTGCTAATTAGTGGAAAAAATAAAATTAGTCAACAAACATAAAACAAAGAAAATATTAGCGGAATCTACGACTTTCAGAAAAGATAAGACCGACAAAACCGTTGTCTATTTACCATTTGGGCCGCGAATCATGAGAGGTTTAATAACATTTTTAAGCGAACCAATTTAGAGCTAAAATTTTCTACAAAAAAAAACACATTAAAAAATTTGCTAGGTAACCCAAAGGATAAAGATAATACCACAGACATGTCGGGACTTTAGAACTCTGATCTGTTTCTTGAAGTGAATAGTAACGACTAGAGAATAATCACATGACTTTCCACAGGACACTTTATCATTTGAGCCGCGATTCACGAGACGTTTTAATAACACTTTTAAGAAAGTTAATTTAGCGCTAACATTTTCTACAAAAAAACACATGTAAAAATTTACTAGGTAACCCAAAGGATGAAGATAATACCACAGAAATGTCGGGACTCTAGAACTCTGATCTGTTTCTTGAAGTGAATAGTAAAGACTTGAGAATAATCAGAGGACTTCCCACAGGACTTTCCACAGGACACTCCCCAGTAAGGTATCACTTTATGAAGATGGGCAAGGCAGACAGTGAAAACTGCAGATACTCCACTGAAGTAGCAGAAACAACAGAACACTTGCTATGAGAATGCATGGCTCAGTTTTGCAAAAGGCTCAAATACCTTGGAGGGGTCACCCTAGCAACTCAGGAAATAGGTAAAATAGTCTCCAAGAATATAGTGGATTACATAAAAAGTTTGAGCTTTCTGCGCAACTACTATATATATATATACTACGTAGTAACTTTAATAATCCGTATGCTAGAACTAAGATGATAAAAGACTCTCCAAACTGCATTGCATTAAAAATATTTAATTATCTTCCTAATAATTTAAAAAATATCCAAAATATTAAGTTGTTTAAAAGTCAAGTTTCATCTTTTCTATCAGACCAGTGTTTTTATACGTTAAATGAATATTTTAATGTTGTGAAAAATAAATTATTGTAAAAGGCTAACAAATCCAATGTAGCTTGTATGCTGTCAAAATGGATAATAAAGGTATTATTATTATTATTATTACTCTTTAAAGAGGTATGACGATAGCAGTGAGATTTTTATATCAAAAAGTTGAGTTAGTTTTTGACAATAAAAATCGACCTGGTTTTAAATGTTCCTTAATAATAGTCACTTTCAATTTTATTGAATTCATGCGTTACTTTATGGACACAGTGTATATTAGTTACGAACGATAAACTGAGCATAAAGTAGGATTATTTTATTGCGGATGTGTACTTTTAGAGATACATTTTTGTATAAAATATAAACCTTTATGTTGTGTAACATGCAAAAAATTATCTACCTTTTTCTGATACCTTATCGCTCTGGACTTGCTTGATTCCTTAACTTTACCGTCGATTCTTGCATTGTAAACATCTTGGAGAATATCTCCTGATTAAATTAAAAATTTTCGAGTCGGTTCGGTTCCGCGGCGCGGCTAGTAGTTTTCAAAACTCTAGTAATTATGGTTTAAGCTATTTGGATTTAACCACAAATACTAAAGTTTATGATAACTACTAGCATTTCGGCTTTTACATTTGTTTTTTAAAATGAGGCGAGGTGTTAATTAATTAATTGTAAAAAAAATAACTATCAGCCCTTCGCTTCTAAATTATTGTGAAAAGTGCGGTCCCTTTGTTAGTGGTTTATCAACATTTAGTAATTATGGTTTAGTCTATTTAGATTTAACCACAAATACTAAAATTGTAACTACTAGCATGTCCGTTTCTCCCTCATTTGCTTTTAAAATTATGTAAAGTGTAACTAAAAATAACCATTACCCGTTTTAAACTGTTGTGCGAAGTGCGGGTATGGTTCCATATGGTATGGCATGGTATGGTATGCAGGAAGCTGCGCGGAAAGCAAGAACGGACTGCAAACAATGTGAGTTCTCTTATGCAATTTGTTATAAATGTATAAACCTATTGCAGTTCTTAATAGATACTTTACCAAAATGCTGAAAAGTTAAATATTATGACGCAGTAAGCCCGTTGTGGTAGCGAATTTACATTAAAAATTCCATTGAATAATAACTTAATTTTTCATTGATTGTTGTTGCCCTTACTTGGTGAAACTTGTCCATACTACATACAGACTTAGAGACTACTTCTCTGGCTTCACTGTTGGTTTTCGTTTTTGTAGGTGAAGGACGTAGCCAGTGCGTAAGCTAACTGGAGCAAGTGGCCCTTATGAATTCTGGGTGTTCTATGATGTTCTTCAACGTTTCTGTGACTATAGTTTAGCTGCTTGACAGCATTCTCAGACAGATAAAAATTGAATTAGTACGAAATCATGACAACCACAAATAAAGATCTGTTGCTATGTTATGATATGATGTTTTGATCAAAAAAATTATCAAATGAAAATAAAATGAAACACAGATGACAGATGAGGCTTTCAAAATGTCTATGTGATGTATGTCAATATTTAACATAAAAATAGAACTAGCCTATAATAAGTATGATAACAGTTACAACAATAGAATAACTAAACAATAACAGTATAAAATCAGTCTCTATACAACGAAAATATCTACGTACATCAACTCATTATCTTATTACAACTTTTTTTTAAATAATATTTAAATTTATTTTCTTTGACTTATTTAATTAGAAAGAAGAATATCCAAGAAAGGGGAATTCATTAAATATTCTTTCAAAAAAGTTGTAATAAGATAATGAGTTGATCGTAGATATTTTCGTTGTATAGAGACTGATTTTATACTGTTATTGTTTAGTTATTTTATTGTTGTAACTGTTATCATAGTTATTATAGGCTAGTTCTATTTTTATGTTAAATATTGACATACATCACATAGACATTTTGAAAGCCTCATCTGTCATCTGTGTTTCATTCTATTTTCAATTTGATTTTTTTTGTTGATCAAAACATCATATCATAACATAGCAACAGATCTTTATTTGTGGTTGTCATGATTTCGTACTAATTCAATTTTTATCTGTCTGAGAATGCTGTCAAGCAGCTAAACTATAGTCACAGAAACGTTGAAGAACATCATAGAACATCTAGAATTCATAAGGGCCACTTGCTCCAGTTAGCTTACGCACTGGCTACGTCCTTCACCTACAAAAACGAAAACCAACAGTGAAGCCAGAGAAGTAGTCTCCAAGTCTGTATGTAACTTAATTTTTAATAATAGAGAAACTTCAGTTGTAGAGTATGGTATTATTTTCATAAGGGTAGCGTTTGTGGCAAATTTTATTAGTTTTTAGTGAATTTTCGTAGAAAAAATTTACTAATAGGGAGATCCCGATCCTTTAATTTTGAAAAAATTTTTGCAAATGAGCGCGAATTAGGACCCATAGAACCCATATCCGGTGTTAGTTTCAAATTTTATATGTTTATATGTATGTATATATATATATATATATATATATATATATATATATATATATATATATATATATATATATATATATATATATATATATATATATATATATATATATATATATATATATATATATATATATATATATATATATATGTGTGTGTGTGTGTGTATCACACCGGTAACTCAAAAAATAATGAGCCGATTTTGATAACATTTGGCATGTACCTTCCTTTTGTAAGTGGATTGGATAAGTTCGTTGGTCAGGAAAATCGGACGAGGTTTTCCGGGAAAATTTTGACTTTTCATTCTAAAGAAATTTTTATCTCAAAAAATAAAAAAGCTATGATGACCAAATTTGGTAGGTAGGTTTACGATATAAAAAGTAAACTATACACAAAAATTTAGATTTCTATGTTGCAAGAAAAAAAAAGTTATAATAAAATATTTGGTGCCAGATCATTTCTATGAAAATTCACTACCATAACGCACTTGCTGAGCCTTCGCGTTTTTTAATTTTTGGTGGTACAAAAACTTTCAAAAACTCTAAAAACCAGCTCTTGTGGACTTGCCGAGTTTTTGAGTTAGAATAAACAAATGTTTTTTTATATAAAAGACAGTGCGTTTGTCGCATTAAACATTAACATTTGGTTTCTTGTTTTACTTAGTTATATAAAAAATATTATTTCTAAAGGTCAACGTTTGACATGGCTAAAAAGAAATTAGAATCAGAGGCTTTTCCTACCAGACAATGTATTTATTCTTAACACTCCGTTGTCTGGTAGAAATAGCCTTTAATTCTAATTCTTTTTTAATCATAAGTAAAAATGTTTAAAAATATTAAATACAGATGTAGATTTTTTCGCTGGTTTCACAAATGCGTTTGTGAAGCCAGAGGAAAGGTCTCTACGTATGTATTTAGTATAAAACAGTTTCACGAAATAAGGACAACAATCAATGAATCTAAAAAATATACTTAATTCGAAAAATACAAGATAATTTAACGAGTTACCCAATATTTCTGCTTATCTTTTATTTTTACCTCATCAGTAATATTTAAACTAAGTTAGTCATTAACTTTTCCGTGAATGAATATAAAGATTTTATCGAAAATGTTGAAGGGAATTTTAACATTTAAATAAACAATACACCGTATTTTAGTGAATTTTCTTAAAAAATTCACTAATGACGAGATCTCGACTTTTCAATTTTGAAAAACATCTTCATATGAGGGCGAACTAGGCCCCTTAGAACCCATATCCAGGGTCACTTTGAATATATATATATATATATATATATATATATATATATATATATATATATATATATATATATATATATATATGTGTGTGTGTGTGTATTACACCGATAACTCAAAAAACAATAGGTTAATTTAGATCAAATTTGGTAGGCGGGTTTATGTCAAACTATGCACCAAAATTTAGATTTTTAGGTAGAAAGAAAAAAAGTTATAGGCATTTAAGAAAAAAAAGATGCCACTGATGACAGATAAACGCACAACAGCAAAATATTTTGTATGGATAACAAAATATATTGTATGTTACAGACAAGGATTAAATCTTATGGCAGAAAAAGGTCAAGAAATGCCAGAAAAATTACTTTGAAAATTTGAAAACTTTTCCACTTAAAACGTCAAAATCGCTATTTGAAACGTCAAAACTGGCAACTTTTAGACAAAGAATCTAAAGTGAATACGGGTTATGTAGAGAAAATGTCGCAAGAAGTGTGTTTTACAAACCATTGAGTTTCAGCTTCAACCGTCAGTGTCCTTCATTTTACTAAAATGTTTCCAAAAAATTTATTGCAAATAAATTTCAATTCTACGGTTCGAATTGTTGTGAGAATGCATCTAACCTTACATACTTTGTCCCTATATAAGGGTAGAAATGGGCCAGGGCTGACAATTTATTAAATTGTTAGTTGGTTGTATACAGTCTTTATTTTTTTAACACTTTGTGTTATTTGGAGCTGGCGTGACAACATACTACTTGGTTCCGCAACTAGGTGGCGACACGCTCACCACTCACTTAGTGTTGAAAGGCTGGCTAGTGTAGCCGTATTACTTTAAAGGTGTATTTTCGCAGCAATTGGTATGCCGTACTGACGAGCTCTAATTAGAGCGAAACTGGTCTACGGTTCTAATTGTTGTGAGAACGCATCTAGCCTTACATACTTTGTCCCTATATTAGGGTAGAAATGGGCCAGGGCTGACAATTTATTAAATTGTTAGTTGGTTGTATACAGTCTCTATTTTTTAACACTTTGTATTATTTGGAGCTGGCGTGACGACATACTACTTGGTTCCGCAACCAGGTGGCGACACGCTTACTACTTACCCTGTTAGTCCGTTATTTTTAAGTTTTCAGAAAAATGCTATAGGAACTTGAGGCACTAATTTTTCGAGTAGCATAATCCTTTGACTTTTTGGCTCATCATATCCGGACAGCCTGTATGTGTGTGTGTGTTTCTCTCTCTCTCTCTCTCTTTATATATATATATATATATATATATATATATATATATATATATATATATATATATATATATATATATATATAATATCGATAACTCAAAAAATAACTGTCCGATTTTGATGAAACTTGGTAAGTACCTTCCTTTCGTAAGTGGCTTGAATAATTCGGTAACCAGCAAAATCAGATCAGTTCTACCGAGAAAATTTTGGGTTTTATTTCGGAAACCTTTGTATATCCGCAAGTAACAAATCTATGGTAACCAAATTTGGTACATCGATTTTAACAATACATAGTATCTACCAAATTTTATGGTACTAAGTTAAAGGAAGTCGAGTTATTGACATTTCAAACCTCCAATATGTCATTTCAGTTGGTTAATCTGTGTACCTCACATTTGAAAATCAAAAACTCTGGACGCAGCAAGTGCGTTATGGTAGTGAATTTTCATAAAAATGTTTTTAATAGCAAATATGTTTTTTAAAGAAAGCAGGCACCAAATTTGGTTACCAGTATAATCTATATATTAGAACCAATGTACCATGTTTCATCAAAATAACTTTATTGTTTGAAAATGTACAAAAATTTCCGAAAGTAAACTTAAATTGTTCCCGAAAAAACAGGTTTTCTGGTCAACCTTATAGGTTACTAGCAAATTGATTCAAAATTTGAAGCATTTAATGAAAATTCGCTACCATAACGCACTTGCTGCGTCCCGAATTTCTTTTCTTACAAATATGTATTATATTTCGATGGAAAATACAGAAATGCAATAACATAGGGCGAGTTCGATTAAAAAAATTCACAAAAAAAAAAGAAAATTTGAATCACCAACGATTTATGGGCCAGCCTGTAATTGTGGAAATATTTTCTAAGATGTAGCTTAAGACACCCTACAATTAATGTATACAACTTTTTTTCGTAACTTGCATAATAACGGATATATTGCGCTTTAATGATTTTTTACGAAAATTCGACAAAAATGATATACCATTAAACGATAAATTCTATAGCCAACACTACTGCTAAAGAATCAGAGAAAGGGTGTATTTTAAATGAATTTTCTGGGAATATTTTAGTAAAATAAAGGACAATGACAATTGAAACTAAGAGCTCAGGCTTTGTAAAACATTATTCTTGAGACATTTTCCTTCCATATATCATATTAATTTCAGGTTCATTGCCTAAATATTAACAATTTTGACGTTTAAAATCGCGACTTTGACGTTTTGAGGTTAACCCAAATTTATTTTTCTTTAAATGCCTGTAACTTTTTTGCCCTTTAATTTACAGCGCTAAATTTTGGTATGTAGGTTACCTATAATGATATAAATCCGTTTCGTTGCCCTTACTTTGTTAATTCCGGAGATATATTTTTTTTTCGATTTTTTTCGAAGGAAAACACAAATTTTTCCGGGAAAACCTCGGCGGATTTTCCTGGCTAACGAACTTATCCAAGCCACTCGCGAAAGGAAGGTACTCACCTAATTTTATCAAAATCGGTCCATTATTTTTTTAGTTACAGGTGTGACACATAAATATATAAACATATATATATATATATATATATATATATATATATATATATATATATATATATATATATATATATATATATATATATATATATATATATATATATATATATATATATATATATATATATATATATATATATATATAAACATATAAAGTCTGAAACTGACCTCGGATTTGGGTTCCAGGGGTCCTAAATAGCGGTCATTTGAAGAAATTTTTTCAAAATTCAAAAGTCGAGATCTCCTCATTAGTGAATTTTTTTAAAGAAAATTCACTAAAAGTGAGACAGTCAATAATCTGGTAAGGTATTATTGGTAAATAGACCGCAGATAAACGAACAGGTTCAAAGCCAATATAACATAAAAAAAGTTCGGGGCGCAGCAAGTGCGTTATGGTAGTGAAGTTTTATTAAATGTTTCAAATTTGTATAACACAATTTTCTACAAACTTAGAAAGTTTAATTTTGGTGTGTAGTAAGGCCTTTCCCAAATCAAGATATTCACCAAATTTTATTAAAATAACTTTGTAATATTCGTAGAAAACAATTTTTTTTGAAAGAACATTCAAAATTTAAATAACTCAATTTTAGGTCTCTTTCAAGGCAACGTATGTAATAAATTTCATTAAAATAGCTTTGTAATTTTTGGAGAAAATTTGTTTTGTGGAAGAAACTCAAAATTTTTCCGGAAAACCCTGTCCTATTTTCCTGTTTAACGAACTCATCCAAGCTATTAATAAGAGAAAGGCACTTGCCGAGTTTCATCAAAATCGGTTAATTATTTTTTAAGTTATCGGATGGATACCTATATATATATATATATATATATATATATATATATATATATATATATATATATATATATATATATATATATATATATATAAACATATAACAATCGAAGCTGACCCCGGATATGGGTTCTAGGGGTCCTAGTTCGCGCTCATTGGAAAATTTTTTTGCATAGTGTCACCAGCGATACCTCTTTATTAGTGATTTTTTTATAATAACAATTCACTAAAAAGACATTTAACACCTTTTAATTACAATTTGCTACCATAACTCATTTGCTGCGTCGGACATTTTTTTGTACTTAATATCCCCGTATTTCTGTGATCGATTTCAATATTCAAGTCCAAGAGGCCATTTAACATTATTATAGAAAGAATGTCTCAAGAAGAATGTTTTACAAACCCTGAAGTCTTCAACCGTCATTGTCCTTCATTTTACTAAAATATTTCCAGAAAATTCATTTCAAATAGACCCTTTCTCTGATGCTTGGCAGTAGCCTTATCTATAGAGTTTATCGTTTAATGGTATATAATTTTTGTTGAATTTTCGTAAAAAATCAATTAAGCTCAATATATCCGTTATTATACAAGATATGAAAAAAAAATGTATACATTAATTATAGGGTGTCTTGAGCTACATCTTAAAAAAAATATTTCTACAATCACAGGCTGGCCCATAAGTCGTTGGTGATACAAATTCTCTTTTTTAGTGAATTTTTATTAAAAAACTCTGGACGCAGCAAGTGCGTTATGGTAGTGAATTTTCATAAAAATGTTTTTAATTGCAAATATGTGTGTTTCCTTTTTAAGAAAGCAGGCATCAATTTTGGTTACCAGTATAACCTATATAGTAAAAACAATGTGCCATGTTTCATAAAAATAACTTTATTGTGTGAAAATGTACAAAAATTTCCAAAAGTAAACTTAAAGTGTTCCCGGAAAAACTCGTTTCTTGGTCAACCTTATAGGTTAATAGCAAATTGAGCTATTCAAATTTGAAGCATTTAACGAAAATTCGCTACCATAACGCACTTGCTGCGTCCCGAATTTCTTTTCTTACAAACATGCATCGCTTTCACAATCAACCAAGGGTTGCGGTGCTATCGGGGCGGCAAGGCCGCGGACGAGCCCTGAGGGAACAAAAAAAAAAAAAAAAACATGCATCGCTGAAAAATTCAAAAATGCAATAACATAAGGCGTGTTTGATTAAAAAAAAAAGAAAATTTGTATCACCAACGACTTATGGGCCATCCTGTGATTGTAGAAATATTTTTTTAAGATGTAGCTCAAGACACCCTATAATTAATATATACAAATTTTCTTCATATCTTGTATAATAACGGATATATTGAGCTTTATTGATTTTTTACGAAAATTCGACAAAAATTATATACCATTAAACGATAAACTAAAGCTAAGGCTACTGCCAAGCATCAGAGAAAGGGTCTATTTGAAATGAATTTTCTGGAAACATTTTAGTAAAATGAAGGACAATGACGGTTGAAACTAAGACTTCAGAGTTTGTAAAAGATCCTTCTTGAGACATTTGATTTCCATATCCCGTATTAGATACAAGTTCTTTGCCTAAATGTTGCCGATTTTGACGTTTTAAATCGCAACTTTGACGTTTTGAGGAAAACCCCAATTTATTTTTCTTTAAATGCCTATAACTTTTTTGTCTTTTGACCTACATAGCTAAATTTTGGTAGGTGGCTTACCTGTAAGGATATTAACTAGCGTACCAAATTTGGTTGCCCTTACTTTGTTAATTCCGGATATAAATTTTTTTCGAAAGAAAATACAAAATTTTCCGGGAAAACCTGGGCAGATTTTCCTGGCTAACGAACTTATCCAAGCCATTTGCAAAAGGAATTTTTCCACCAAATTTAGTCAAAATCGGCCTATTATTTTTTGAGTTATCGGTGTGATACATATATATATATATATATATATATATATATATATATATATATATATATATATATATATATATATATATATATATATATATATATATATATATATATATATATTGTTACGTTTTCTCCGGGTTCTGGATAAGTGAGACTTTTAAATTTTAACAAAACAACTTTATTTACACTCTAAATATGGATACAATAAAATTTCTAGAATGTCTCTCTCACAAAACACTTCATTTACTGGCCTTACAATTACTACTCTCAACAAAAGTCACTAATCTGGTACTACAGTCACTATTCTCTTAACACTTTACACTGCTTCTTCAAGTTACTACCACATTCTCTTACTGAACTGAACTAACTCGGGCTGGCTTGCTTTCGCTTTTATATACTCGCCGTACCTTCCCCTCCTTTCTAGAGCGTTCCATTCCAGAACGTTCCAGGACCTTCTTTTACTAGAAGGTTCTGTGAATACAGATCGGTCCCGTGTGTATACAGGGAGATGTATATACAGGATGATCCAAATGTGGTCACCACTCCTATGTTACACAAGAGGTGTTTCTCGAACTATAAGATCTCTCTGCGTATACAGGGTGTAAGGGTTCTCTGCGTATACAGGGTGTATATACAGGGTGTTCGGAATGTGCAGACCTCAGTTATCCGTTCCGACGGGGTACAAGTTGGTAACTTCGTTATTTCTGGTCCTAGAGGGTTGAGACTTCGCCTGAGGGGGGTCACCCCAGGCACCCCCAGGGGGTGGGGAGGCGGTGTTGCCAGATTGTGCAAAAATTCCCAGATGTTGGGGAAATTCTGGAGATGTGGCAACACCGCACCTACGTATATTGAAGTGCTTTGTAACACTGCCCCCCTCCTTAAGACTGTTCGTCCCGAACAGTATTTACCGGCCGCCAACTTGGGGGTTCGTTGCCCCGATAGGGACTCAACCTCTCTATGTGAACAACTTTGGGTTTAGTTCTTGGAGACAGCTGGATTCTGTAGACTAGGTCGTTAATTTTCTTAGTCACCAAGTATGGCCCTTCCCATGGTTTCTGAAGTTTGGGACTGAGGCCCTTTCTCCTTGTTGGTTGGTACAGCCACACTGCATCACCTTCCTTGAATGTATGGGGTGTTGCTCTGCGATCCAAGCGCATCTTCATCCGGTCACTGCTTAAGAGGAGCCTATCTCTGACACATCTGTGTATAGTGCGCAGTTTTCCTTCTAGGTCGGCGACATACTCAGGTAACGTAGCTAGGTCCGCTATGTCCTCGTTCGGTGGTGGTCTCGTCATGTCGATTGGTAGCCGCATCTCTCTGCCGGTCAACATCATGGATGGAGTGTAGCCGGTAGATTCATGCTGAGAGCTTCTGTAAGCTAGGAGGAACAGAGGTATCAGCTTGTCCCAGGTTCTCTGATTCTCGTCAACAAACATAGCAAGATACTGATTGATGGTCCTGTTATGCCGTTCTACCATGCCGTCTGATTGAGGGTGGAGTGGCGTTGTTCTCGTTTTCTTTATGCCTAGCAAGTCCATTAGGCTCTTCCAGACCTCTGATTCGAAATTCCGGCCCTGGTCGGTGTGAATCTCCAAGGGTACGCCATGCCGTGATATGACATTTTCCATCAGGGCTTCTGCCACGGTCGTTGCCTCTTGGTTGGGGATCGGCGCAACCTCAGGCCATTTCGAGAAGTAGTCCATCGCCACCATTATGTATCTGTTCCTAGACTCTGTGATGGGAAAAGGTCCTGCGATGTCTACGGCAACTCTCTCCCACGGTGTACCTGAGATGTACTGCATCATTTTTCCTCTGGATCGGGTCTTTGGTCCTTTCTTTGAAGCACATTGGTCACACCTTTTGCACCATTCTTCCACGCTTCTTCGGCAGTTTATCCAATAAAAGCGGTCTCTCACTCTGGCAAGAGTCCTGTTGACCCCAAAGTGGCCTCCACTTCTACTATTGTGTAACTCTTGGAGAACACTGTCTATGCACTCACTTGGCACAACGGTCTGGTATATACAGTCTCTACCATCGGCAGTTTCCCATTTTCGAGTGATCATGTCATTCTTTAGGCACAATGAGTCCCATTGTAGCCAGTAGCCTTTAACCTCCGCCCCAAACCGGGACACATCGTGCCACTCAGGTCTTTTCCCCTTTTGTAGCCATTCTCTAATATTTTTCAAGTCTGGATCTGTCTTCTGTGCGTCTCTAATGTATTCAAGATTTACGTCTACATCGGTGTTATTCTCCTGTCCTGCCACCAGTTGTTTGATCTGATGAGTTACTTTGTCGATCTCTTTGTTCTCTTGTCGCTCGCAAAATTTACATTCATGCACTGAACATGGTCTTCTTGACAGGCTGTCTGCATTGGCGTGACTTCTTCCTTTTCGATGTTCAATCCGGAAGTCGTAGCTCTGCAGTTTCTCTATCCATCGGGCTATCTGTCCTTCGGGATTTCTAAAGTTCAGAAGCCATTGCAGAGCAGAGTGATCCGACCTCACGCGGAATGTTCTTCCGTACAGGAAGCTGTGGAAATGTTCGATGGATCTTACAACTGCCAGCAGTTCTTTCCGGGTTACACAGTAATTTCTTTCTGCTTTTCCGAACGTTTTGCTGAAGTAGCCTATCACAACTTCTTCTCCGGCTTGGAGCTGCGAGAGTACTGCCCCAATGCCATACTGGGAAGCATCGGTGTCCAGTATGAACTGTCCTTCGTCCTGAGGATAAGCCAGTATAGGAGCAGTGAGAAGACGATGTTTGAGTTCTCTAAAAGACTCTTGGCAATCTGGTGACCAGATGAACTCGACCTTATTTTCAGTCAGGCTATGCAGAGGTTTCGCAATGCTGCTGAAGTACTTCACAAAGCGTCGGTAGTAGCTGCAAAGTCCCAGAAAACTTCTGACCTCATGTTTGTTCCTCGGCACAGGCCAGTCTCTTACTGTCTTTATTTTCTCTGGGTCAGTTTCTATCCCTTTCTCAGAAACGACATGTCCGAGGAAACTCACTTTCTTCTGGAAGAGGACGCATTTCTTGGGATTGAGTTGCAGATTGGCACCTCTCAGCCTGGAGAAAACTTGCTTCAGATTCGACAGGTGTTCATCGAAAGTCCTTCCAATCACCATGACATCGTCAAGATACACCAGGCATGTTTCCCATGTAAGTCCTCTCAGCACTAACTCCATTAGTCGTTCGAAGGTGGCAGGAGCATTACACAGGCCGAATGGCATGACCTTGAATTGGTACAACCCATTCCCGGTTGAAAAAGCAGTCTTCTCCTTATCCTCTTTATGGAGTTCTACTTGCCAGTAACCACTTTTCAGGTCTAATGTAGAGAACCACTTTGATCCGGCCAAAGTGTTCAAAGTGTCGTCGATCCGGGGCAGGGGATAACTGTCTTTCTTGGTGACATCATTCAGCTTCCTATAGTCCACGCAAAATCTCATAGTGCCGTCTTTCTTGGTGACCAAAACTACTGGGGACGACCAAGGACTATTAGACTCCTCGATCACACCATCTTCCAGCATTTCGTTAACCATCGCCTTGATTTCTGATTGCTTGGCAAAAGGCAGTCTTCTCGGCGGCTGTCTAATTGGTCTTGCGTCGCCAGTATTAATCCTGTGTTGCACTAGACTCGTACGACCTGTGATTTTATCTTGAGCGAAAATATCGGCCTCCTCCAATACGAACTTCAGGGCCATCTCCATCTCCATATTGTTCAATTGGCCCCATGAATTCTTGAACCGCTCTACTATTTCTACTGGCAGTCTTCTGTCTAATGCAGTGGGTGTCACGTTTTTGGACAACGTCACTCGGTCAATGGGTTCGCAAGTGGCGATAACTTCACCTCTCTTCAATGTGACCCTGTTAGTTTGTACGTTAGCCACTCTTATGGGTATTGTCCTCTTCGGGTCTACTAAGCATCGTGCGACGAGGGCACCATCATGCCTATCTTTTAGGGGCTCCGCTATGAGAGCAGACATACCATCAAGTTTCTTCTCTAGCCTGGCTCTGACAATCTTCTCACTGTTACCAGGAATCCGTGTATCTTCGTCGACAATAAGTCTCACCCTGGGATTAGCTTCGCCTGCTGTTGGAGATAAATACAACTCTTCGTTACCGATTTTCAAGATCTTATTCTGGAAGTCTACTGATAGGACATCGAAATCTTCCATTAAATCCAGGCCCAGAATAAATTCGTCGACGATTTCTGCGACGACAGCCCTTACCTGTAGCTCAGTACTGCCCAGCCTAATGTAAACAGTGGCCTCTCCATGCACGGGTATTCTATCCCCTTTTGCCGTCTCCAATACAGGCTGTTTGTTGGTAGTGAGTGCCGACTTGTTTGGCAACATGTCTGGGCGTACAACGGATCTAGTGGCGCCAGTATCGATGGTGAAACTGCATTGTCTCCCGTCTATGCTACCAGGTATAACGAGGCTCTCGTGGTAGCGTCGGATAGTGGAGACCCTGACTTTGGGGCCTTGGGTCCCGCATGCCACGTGTCGCCCACCTACACTGGCGTCAGGTCGTTTTCCCTGATGGCGCTCACTGTTGGTATATTCTTGTCTTCTGCGAGCCACCTGTTGGGTTTGTGAGCACTGCCTACTTATGTGCCCTTTCCTACCACACTTGTAGCATTCTATGTCTGACCAATCTGCTTTCGTCCTACGTGCCCCAACCGGTGCAGTGAGCTTGCTTATGGCTTCTTTTAACAACTTCATTTCTTGCCTTAGTTCCGCTGTTGTGTCTGCAAAGTCCTCTATCTCCTTCACTTCGCGCAGCCTGTTGCGGCGAGGTTGAGATGCATTCTTCGCTGCTTCAAATTCCAAGCCATAAATTACGCAGTCTGTAAGTGTTTTGAACCTTCCGAGCCTTAAAGCTTGTTGCATTTCATTGTCAAGTACCCCATCGATGAAGGTCTGGACGGTGATCTGGTTGACAAATTCTTCTGGGGCTTGGGGATATGCCAGTCGCACAATTTTCTCCACTTCGGCACTAAATTCTTGCAGCGTCTCATTTGGCTTTTGGACCCTTGACTTTAGTTGTGTCTGGTAGACCTGGCTCATGTACTTGTTACCATATCTCAAATCTAGGGCCTGTATCACTGTTAAGTAGTTTTGCTGTTTCGACTCCGGGATGTTCTGGAGGATTTCTAGGGCTTTACCTCGAAGCGAGAGAATTAGAGCAGTTGCTGCCTGTTGTTCGCTCCACCCATTGCTGAGAGCTGCCGCTTCAAACTGCCTCCTGTACATGGGCCACGATGTTTCTCCGTCAAAAGTCGGCGGTTTCAAGGTTCCATGAGGCTGCTGCACGATTGGCATATCTTGTTCCGTACGATTTTGAACTGGGGACATTCCAGTAACTCCTCTTGGTTGAGTTTCATCAGTCTGGCCCATCACCTGTTCTGTCAGTTCTCTATGTCTGACTTCTGTGCCTTTCATCATCATCTTCATTTGTTCTTTCAACCCTTCAACTTCTTCCCATCGTTTGTTCCAATCCTCTGTTGCATTTTCCACTTTACTGTTCACCTTTTCTATTTGTTCGTTGATCTGTTCAATTTCTTCTTTTACATCGATTCTCATATTGTGGAACATACTTCGGAGGTCTTCTTTATCTTCTTGTCGCCTTCTCTCGTCTTCTTCGCGCCGTTGTTCGTCTTCTTCGCGTTGCTTCTTGAGTTCTTCTTTGTCTTCTTGTCGTCGTCGTTCGTCTTCT
Organism: Tillus elongatus; assembly: GCA_964006375.1. Lineage (NCBI taxonomy): Eukaryota > Metazoa > Arthropoda > Insecta > Coleoptera > Cleridae > Tillus > Tillus elongatus. The sequence goes on along the minus strand of OZ023264.1, from coordinate 51,350,823 downwards.
TCGCGCCGTCTTCTTTCTTCTTCTTGTCGTCGTTGTTCGTTTTCTTCGCGTTGCCTCTTGAGGTCTTCTTTATCTTCTTGCCGTCGTCGTTCGTCTTCTTCGCGACGTCTTCTTTCTTCTTCTTGTCGTCGTTGTTCGTCTTCTTCCCGTTGCTTTTTCAGTAAGTCCATCAACTCTTTGATTTCAGCCATCTTGTCGTAGTCAGTCGATCTGGTGTTTACCATTTACTAGCTTGCTTGTTCACTTCTTCACTCACTTATCCCACACTTCTGACACCAAATTGTTACGTTTTCTCCGGGTTCTGGATAAGTGAGACTTTTAAATTTTAACAAAACAACTTTATTTACACTCTAAATATGGATACAATAAAATTGCTAGAATGTCTCTCTCACAAAACACTTCATTTACTGGCCTTACAATTACTACTCTCAACAAAAGTCACTAATCTGGTACTACAGTCACTATTCTCTTAACACTTTACACTGCTTCTTCAAGTTACTACCACATTCTCTTACTGAACTGAACTAACTCGGGCTGGCTTGCTTTCGCTTTTATATACTCGCCGTACCTTCCCCTCCTTTCTAGAGCGTTCCATTCCAGAACGTTCCAGGACCTTCTTTTACTAGAAGGTTCTGTGAATACAGATCGGTCCCGTGTGTATACAGGGAGATGTATATACAGGATGATCCAAATGTGGTCACCACTCCTATGTTACACAAGAGGTGTTTCTCGAACTATAAGATCTCTCTGCGTATACAGGGTGTAAGGGTTCTCTGCGTATACAGGGTGTATATACAGGGTGTTCGGAATGTGCAGACCTCAGTTATCCGTTCCGACGGGGTACAAGTTGGTAACTTCGTTATTTCTGGTCCTAGAGGGTTGAGACTTCGCCTGAGGGGGGTCACCCCAGGCACCCCCAGGGGGTGGGGAGGCGGTGTTGCCAGATTGTGCAAAAATTCCCAGATGTTGGGGAAATTCTGGAGATGTGGCAACACCGCACCTACGTATATTGAAGTGCTTTGTAACAATATATATATATATATATATATATATATATATATATATATATATATATATATATATATATATATATATATATATATATATATATATATATATATATATATATATAAATATAATATATATATATATATATATATATATATATATATATATATATATATATATATATATATATATATATATATATAAACATATAAAAATTGAAACGGACCCCGGATATGTGTTCTAGGGGGCCTAGTTCGCGGTCATTTGAAGAAATTTTTTCAAAATTCAAAAGTCGGGATCTCCTCATTAGTGAATTTTTTTTAAGAAAATTCACTAAAAAAATTCACTAATAGAGAGGTATCAATGGTGAGACTGTGCAAAAGTTTTTTCAACTGAGCGCGAATTTGGGCCCCTAGAACCCATATCCGGGTATACAACCGCTAACTCAAAAAATAACTAACCGATTTCGATGAAACTTGGCAAGTGCCTTTCTTTTATTAATGGCTTGGATGAGTTTGTTAGCCAAGAAAATCGAACAAGGTTTTCCGGAAAAATTTTGAGTTTTCTTTTGAAAAAAAAAAATTTTTTCTAAAAATTACAAATTTATTTTAATAAAATTTGATGCATATATAGCCTCGGGAAAGACCTTACTACATACCAAAACTCAACTTTCTAAGTTTATAAAAAATTGAGTTATTTAAATGTTGAGTTCTCTTTCGAAAAAAAATTTTTTCCCCAAAAATTACAAAGCTATTATAATAAAATTTGGTGGATATGTTGCCTTGAGAAGGACCTTGTCACGTACAAAAATTCAACTGCCTAAGTTTACATAAAATTGAGTTATTCAAATTTGAAGGATTTAATAAAAATTTACTATCATAACGCACTTGCTGCGTCTAGAACTTTTACCTATGTAAAGAGAGTAGTTATGTTTAATTTAACCAACAGTGTGTGGTACACAAACTCGCGTTTTTTACGCCTGTTTAATGTGTAATGATTATTGGATATAAGTACATACCGTATTTTATGAAAACCTAATTTTGGGTTTCTTTACTATGTATACTAAACGTTCTTTCTTTGTTTCAGGTACGTATTGAAGAAATGTTGCAGCGTGAAGGGATACAGCCCAGGTCAGTGGTTTTTATTTTATTTCAGCGTTTGCGCCGCGCGGTATTATATTTGGTTAAATTTCCGGGGCTACAATCTGTGTGATAAATGTGAGCTAAGTGAGGTGCAAGTGAAAGTTTTGAGGTATTCCTATACAGTTAAGTACCTAGATTTTTTCCTTAAGTAAACATTAGATATGGTAAATTCCTAATTACCTGTTTAATTTTAGGTGGCTTTATGGTATAAATATAGATGAATATTTCCAGATAGAGGTATGCAAAAGCAATGCCTACCTACGTATTATTTGTGTATTATTAAGTGGATTTTTCTGGTAATGATTAAGTAATACATCACTTACTTCCAAGGTAATTACTTTTTAATTATAGTTTTATGTTTGGGTAGTGTTAGATATGTTTATTTTCAATAAGGCTTTTATATTATTTTCACGGTTGGCCATAGTTGCGGAAATAGGCCGACGTTAAAGACATAAAAACACACTACAAGAGAAAAAGTTATAAAAAATATTTGGTGCCATAACATTTCTATGAAAATTTACTACCATAACGGACTTGCTGCATCCAGACTTTTTGTTAATTATATTCCTCTCTTTCAGATTACGTAAGCTTTATATGGTTTCAAAGTAATTAAATTTTATCTAATAGGTCAAATATCTAGTAATTTTTTTAGGAACCTAATATAAATTGACACTCTGTATGTTGTACTGCTGTTTGTATACAGAACTAATTTTGCCTTTTTTCTGTCTTTTTTTTTCAGGTGGCGTGGGTGCTCAAATACCTCCTCGTGGTCCTCGCTGGAATGTAACATATAATAATAATAATAATGATTTATAAGCAGACAGTTTGTAGTTGTAAATTAAATTATAAAATAAATAATATGTTTACTTTCAGGAGTTGAAATTTTAATCATATAGAAACTTTTCTTTATTTGCGAAGATCAACAGAGAAATTATTATTATGCTTTATTAGTTAAAATTATACAACATGCCTGATATAAAGAAGTCGTGACATGTATATTATGTTTTGGCACAATTTAGATTACAATTATTTCAGTAATACTTGTGTTTTCTAATTTGGTATACTCCAAATTTTGATCAGTTTCTTTAACTCAAACCTGACCTCACTCCTGTAGTTTAATCTTTTTTCTTGTCATTTATAACTGGATAAGTATCCTTATTTATTATATGTTACATACCAAACTTTGAGCAAAATTATACAGGGTATCTTGGTAACTAGTGGCTTAAGAACCTCATGATATATATATATATATATATATATATATATATATATATATATATATATATATATATATATATATATATAACTGTTTATTTATTATTTAACGGTTTTGTTAGAATTTTTAAACAGATCACGATCAAAATATTACTGACAACAAATTTATTATTTTCAACGGAACACCCTATAAATATAATATGACCTGCCTAAAAATCTAACAAAACCGTTTATAATCACTAGGTTCTTAGAGACACAATGGTTAAATTACAAAATAATGTGCGCTATTTTAATGTTATTTATGTTCTGAAAACAAACTTTGAATAGATTCTATCATTGTTGAAATATCTTGAGAAAACTGAAAACTTGCATTTTAGTGAATTTTCTTAATAAAAATTCACTAATGAGGAGATCCCGACTTTTGAATTTTTAAAACATTTCTTCAAATGCGCGCTAATTAGGCCCCCCAGAACACATATCCGGGGTCAGTTTCGATTTTTATATGTTTATATATATATATATATATATATATATATATATATATATATATATATATATATATCACACCGATAACTCAAAAAATAATGGGCCGATTTTGACAAAATTTGGTGAATACCTTCCTTTTGTAAGTGGCTTGGATAATTTCGTTATCCAGGAAAATCGGCCGAGGTTTCCCCGGAAAATTTTGTGTTTTCTTTAGAAAAAAATTCATATCTCCGGAAATAACAAAGGAAAGGCAACTAAATTTGGTACATCGTTTTATATCGCTATAGGTAAATTACCTACCTACCAAATTTAGCGCTGTAGGTCAAAAGACAAAAAAGTTTTGGGCATTTAAAGAAACATAAATTGGGGTTTTCCTCAAAACGTCAAAGTGGCAGTTTAAAACATCAAAATTCGTATTATTTAGGCAAAGAACTTGAATCTAATACGGGCTATGGAAAGAAAATGTCTCAAGAAGAATGTTTTACAAACCCTGCAGTCTTAGTTTCAACCGTCATTGTCCTTCATTTTACTAAAATGTTTCCAGAAAATTCTTTTCAAATAGACCCTTTCTCTGATGCTTGGCAGTAGTCTTAGCTATATAGTTTATCGTTTAATGGTATATAACTTTTGTCGCATTTTCGTAAAAAATCACTAAAGCTCAATATATCCGTTATTCTAAAAGATATGGAAAAAATGTATACATTAATTATAGGGTGTCTTGAGCTACATCTTAAAAAAATATTTCTACAATCACAGGCTGGCCCATAAGTCGTTGGTGATACAAATAATTTTTTTAGTCGAAAACGCCTTATGTTTTTGCATTTTCTATCGAAATATAACGCATGTTCGTGAGTAAGAAATTCTGGACGCAGCAAGTGTGTTATGGTAGCGAATTTTGATTAAATGCTTCATATTTGAAAAGCTCAATTTGCTATTAACCTATAAGGTTGACCAAGAAACGGATTTTTTCGGTTACACTTTAAGTTTACTTTCGGAAATTTTTGTACGTTTTCAAACAATAAACTTATTTTGATGAAACATTGCACATTGTTTTTACTATATATGTTATACTATATATGTTATACTGGTATACAAATTTGATGCCTGCTTTCTGAAAAAAAGACACATATTTGCTACTAAAAACATTTTAATGAAAATTCACTACCATAACGCACTTGCTGCGTCCCGAACTTTTTTTATTTTTTTGATATATAAAATACAGTGTCCCGTAAATAGTGCGTAATCTGCCGGGTACTGATAGCTCGGTTCATGACCTATCAGAATAATGAAAGGTATGTTTAGTAAAAGTGGTTTTCGAGTGATCCGGATTTTTCTGAAATTGCTTAGATTCTCTAACTAGCACCAGCGTGTTTGCTGTCATTTCTACAAATTCGATTTTTTTTAATTTCTCTGTTTGAAAAATACTGTACATTAGTGGTCGCATCGAATTCGTTTAATAAAATTTTCAAAATAGTTACAATAACAACTCCATTTTTAAAGCGGTTTACGAAGTAAGCACGGTACATTTTTTGCCAACTTCAAAATTGACTGATTGAATTTCAATTTCGTAAAAAATTTGAAAAAATGCATTATTCCTGGGGGTTGCTTAATTGTTTTCAAAAATGGTTAAATGCATTCGATACGGCAACTAATGTAGAGTAGTTTAGAAAAAATCAAATTTGTAGAAATGACAGGAAAAATGTTGGTGCAAGTTGGAGACTAGGCATTTTCAGAAAAGTCCAGATTACTGAAAACCCGTAACACTTTTACTAAACATACTTTTCATTATTCTGATAGGTCTATCAGCACACGCGAGTTTGCACACTAGTTACGGGACACTTCTATCCTGTATATTAGTGAATTATATATATATATATATATATATATATATATATATATAAATATATATATATATATATATATATATATATATATATATATATATATATATATATATATATATATATATATATATATGTGTGTGTGTATCACACCGATAAGTCAATAAATAATGGTCCGATTTTGATAAACTTTGGCATGTACCTTCCTTTTGTAAGTGAAACAGATAAGTTCGTTAGCCAGGAAAATCGAACCAGGTTTTCCGAAAACATTTTGAGGTTTCTTTCGGAAAAAAATTTTATCTCAAAAAAATAGAAAAGCTATGGTAACCCAATTTGGTACATAAGTTTACGATATTAGAGGAAAACTATGTACTAAAATTTATATTTTTATGTTACAATACAAAAAAGTTATGCATAAAATTTTCCGGGAAAGCCTAGGCCGTTTTCCTGGCTACCGAACTTATCGAAGCCACTTGTAAAAGGAAGGTACTCACCAAATTTCGGCCCATTATTTTTTGAGTTATCGGTGTGATACATACATATATAACATATAATATATATATATATATATATATATATATATATATATATATATATATATATATATATATATATATATATATATATATATATATATATATAAATTGAAACTGACACCGGATATGGGTTTTAGGGGTCCTAGTTTGCGCTCATTTGACGAAATTTTTTCAAAATTTAAAAGTCGGATCTCCTCAATAGTGATTTTTTAAAAGCAAATTCACTAAAAAGCTATGTTAACTAAATTTGGTACGTAGGTTTATGACATTAAAACTTCGGGACGCAGCAAGTGCGTTATGGTAGTGAATTTTCATCAAAATATTTTTAATAGCAAATATGTGTGTTTTTTTTTCAGAAAGCAGGCATCATATATGACTACCAGTATAACATATATAGTAAAAACAATTTGCCGTGTTTCATCAAAATAACTTTATTGTTTGAAAACGTACAAAAATTTCCGAAAGTAAACTTAAAGTGTAACCGAAAAATTCCGTTTCTTGGTCAACCTTATAGGCTAATAGCAAATTGAGCTTTTCAAATATGAAGTATTTAATCAAAATTTGCTACCATAACGCACTTTCTGCGTCCAGAATTTCTTTACTTACAAACGTGTATTATATTTCGATGGAAAATGCAAAAACATGAGGCGTTTTCGACTAAAAAAAATTATTTGTATCACCAACGATTTATCGGCCACCCTGTGATTGTAGAAATATTTTTTAAGATGTAGCTCAAGACACCCTATAATTAATGCATACAATTTTTTTTCATATCTTGTAGAATAACGGATATATTGAGCTTTATTGATTTTTTACGAAAATTCGACAAAAGTTATATACCATTAAACGATAAACTCTATAGCTAAGACTACTGCCAAGCATCAGAGAAATGGTCTATTTGAAATGAATTTTCTGGAAACATTTTAGTAAAATGAAGGACAATGACGGTTGAAGCTAATACTTCAGGGTTTGTAAAACATTCTTCTTGAGACATTTTCTTTCCATAGCCCGTATTAGATTCAAGTTCTTTGCCTAAATGTTGCGAATTTTGACGTTTTAAATTGCCACTTTGACGTTTTGAGGAAAACCCCAATTTATTTTTCTTTAAATGCCCATAACTTTTTTGTCTTTTGACCTACAGCTAATTTTCGTAGGTAATTTACCTATAGCGATGTAAAACGATGTACCAAATTTGGTTGCCCTTACTTTGTTATCTCCGGAGATATGAATTTTTTTCTAAAGAAAACACAACATTTTCCGGGAAAACCTCTGCCTATTTTCTTGACTAACGAACTTATCCAAGCCACTTACAAAAGGAAGGTATTCACCAAATTTTTTGAGTTATCGGTGTGACACACACACACATATATATATATATATATATATATATATATATATATATATATATATATATATATATATATATATATAAACATATAAAAATCGAAACTGACCCCGGACATGTGTTCTAGGGGGCCTAATTAGCGCTCATGAAGAAATTTTTTCAAAATTCGGGATCTCCTCATTAGTGAACTTTTTTTAAGAAAATCCACTAAAAGGAAACTATATACCAAAATTTAGATTTCTACGTTATAAAAAAATATTTGGTGCCACATAATTTCTATGAAAATTAACTACCGTAACGCACTTGCTGCGTCCAGACTTTTATAGTGTTCTCCGTATTTAATTGCCTCCACTTAAAATACATATTTTCCATCAATTTTCTATAAAAATTGATTACCATAACGCACTAGCTGCCTTTTAGTGAATTTTTATTAAAAAAATTCACTAATAGAGAGGTATCGATGGTGAGACTTTGCAAAAATTCTTTCAAATGAGCGCGAATTAGGACCCCTAGAACCCATATCCGGGGTCAGTTTGAATGTTTATATGTTTATATATATATATATATATATATATATATATATATATATATATATATATATATATATATATATATATATATATATATATGTATCCGTCTGATAACTCAAAAAATAATTAACCGATTTAGATGAAACTCGGCAAGTGCCTTTATTTTATTAATGGCTTGGATGAGTTCGTTGGCCAGGAAAATCGGACGGGGTTTTCCAAAAAAATTTTGAGTTTTCTTTCAAAAAAATTTTTTTTTCCGAAAATTTCGATAAAATTTGGTCTACATATTGCTTTGGGAAATATCTAACTATGTGCCAAAATTCAGCTTTCTAGGGTTACAGAAATTTGAGCTATTCAAATTTGAAACATTTATGTTTAAATCATAAGTATGTGGTTGCTGTTGGTTAGTCAATGCTTCTGTTATTGTCATTGACTCATGAAATTCATTTTTAACTTTCAGAGAAATGTCAATAATACTGAATTCACTGATTGTTAATCATTGGAAGCATTTAGGAATATATATAACCCTATTGTAATTTATTATCATTTATCACCTCTGTAGTATAATTATTTTTGCCTTACAACTCGCAGCGTTTTTAGCCAATTGTTGTTATTAATAGTCAATAGTTTCTTTGCGAATACACACACCTTCCATTGACTTCTGCTTCTGCCGCTGTTACAGTCCTTTTAGGTAGAGTTGTAACCACTCATACAAACAGTGTTTTTTAACCACGTGGCTGGTGGACTGACCGAATTCATTCCCAGTTGCTGTTGATTTACTCATATTCTCTTAATATGTTTGAAGATGTGGTGTCTACTTCATTCCAAGTCACTATTAACCGACTATTTATGAAATCAAATAAGTAAATTAAATATGTAGTGTATTAAGACAAGGGAAAAAGAAATAAAACATATATAACTGTGCACATTTTGATTATATTTTAGGGTGCTTGAGAGAGGTATTGTCACAGCATAATATCTTATTAAAGTTCATTTGTAAATAGGTTTAATTTTTATATGTTTATATATATATATATATATATATATATATATATATATATATATATATATATATATATATATATATATATATATATATATATATATATGATAACCCAAAAAATAATTAACCGATTTCGATGAAACTTGGCAAGTGCCTGTCTTTTATTAATGGCTTGGATGAGTTCGTTATCCAGAAAAATCAGACGGGGTTTTCGGGAAAAATTTTGAGTTTTCTTTCGAAAAAATTTTTTTCTCCGAAAGTAACAAAGCAGTTTTAATGAAATTTACTATATATGTTGCCTCAACGTACCAAAATTCAACTTTCTAAGTTTAGAGAAAATTGAGTTATTCAAATTTTAAATTTTCTTTCGAAAAAAATTTTTTTCTCTGAAAATTACAGTTATTTTAATGAAATTTTGTGGATATCTTGCCTTAGGAAAAACCTTACTACGTATTGAAATTAAACTCTCTAAGTTTATAGAAAATTGAGTTATTTAAATTTGAAGCATTTAATAAAAATTCACTACCATAACGCACTTGCTGCGTCCCGAGTTTTATTTAGTGTTACCGTCGGCAACAAGGAGATATGTATAGAGTGTCAAGGTGACAGCTATCATTACCTTTGCTTATTCAGTTCAATTTTGTAATTGTATTAGTGCAACCGGCGTATACAAAGATGAGCGCCCACGGCATTTATTCAGTACATTAATTATGCAAAGAAAGTTAAGTGTAAGCCAGGTAGTCGAAACAGTGAGGGATATTATTGTATCTCGATAAGATACGTTAAGTCAGCGTTTGAATAACAACTTTCGATATCGTTTTGGCGAATTTTTATTTAAAAAAATTCGCTATTAGAGAGGTATCGATGATGAGACTTTGTAAATATTTTTTCAAATGAGCGCGAATTTGGGCCACTAGAACTCCAAAACCAAGGTCCGTTTAAATTTTTATCTGTTTGTGTATATATATATATATATATATATATATATATATATATATATATATATATATATATATATATATACATATACATATACATATACATATACATATACATATACATATACATATACATATACATATACATATACATATACATATACATATATATATATATATATATATATATATATATATATATATATATATATATATATATATATATATATATATATATATATATATAGGGTGATTGCTGAGAAGTGCTTATTAGAAATTTATTACCAGATTGCTGGTAACTATGTCTTGCAAATTATTGGAATGAAAATCTATTTTTTATAGCCTGACAATATATGGAAACTCAAGCGGGTATAACTTGATTTTTTCAAATAGAATACCCTATATATTTCTATTCCAAAGCATTCTACATATATAGCTCTGTAACTTCTATTAACTATGTCCTATACTTAAATAGCATAATTTCTGAGATATCTAAGACTAGATGCATTCTCGCAACAATTAGAACCGTAGACCGGTATCGCTCTCATTAGAGCTCTTCAGTACGGCATACTAATTGTACCAAAAATGCATCAAAAGTAATACGGCTATAGTATAGCCACCCTTAAAATACTAAGTGAGTGGTGGACGTGCCGCCACCTAGTTGCGGAACCAAGTAGTAAGTTGTCACGCCAGCTCCAAATAACACAAAGTGTTAAAAAAATAGAGACTGTATACAAGTAACTAACAATTTAGAAAATTGTCAGCCCTGGCCCATTTCTACCCCAATATAGGGACAAAGTATGTAAGACTAGATGCATTCTCGCAACAATTAGAACCGTAGACCGGTTTCGCTCTCATTAGAGCTCTTCAGTACAGCATACTAATTGTAGCAAAAAATCACCAAAAGTAATACGGCTATAGTATAGCCAGCCTTAAAATACTAAGTGAGTGGTGGACGTGCCGCCACCTAGTTGCGGAACCAAGTAGTATGTTGTCACGCCAGCTCCAATCAGATTATATATATATATATATATATATATATATATATATATATATATATATATATATATATATATATATATATATATATGAAACATTTTTTAGCGAAATTTGTAAAAAAAACTGCCGAATTTTATCCATAAAATTTTTTCAGCCAATTTTACAGACATAATATTTTAAGCGAAAAAAAATTATAATCGGATCTTTGCAAACAATTTTTTTAGCGCATTTGTGGATTTGTTTTCTAACCTTAGTGGAAACCGCTATTTTAGCAAAATTGAGTAAAACAATTCGCCTATGATACTTTCAAAAATAGTCTCCAGATAAGCGTGAACTAGGATCTCTTCGCGGTCAATTTCAAATTATATATATATATATATATATATATATATATATATATATATATATATATATATATATAGGTTTCGTAAAAAAATGTGCAAATTTTTTCTGAGAAATGAAAACTCGCTACCATAACGCTCTTGCTGCATCCGTACTATATTTTTTCAATTTCCGAAAACTTTTTTGTTTTACCACATTCATTTAAAATATTTTGTAACATAGCAAATGTGTAGAATCGAATTCTGTGGGGTTTCAAGTTGCCACGATGCGTTTTTGATATGTCGCACTTAGTCACTCCGACAAGCAGAGTGAGCTGTGGCTACACAACAAAAGTTCCTCCTCTCTTCCATTACAACTTAGATTTTTTTTAACCCTATACTTACACCAAACGCTGATATATATATACACACACACAAATATATATATATATATATATATATATATATATATATATATATATATATATATATATATATATATATATATATATATATATATATATATGTGTGTGTGTGTGTGTGTGTGTGTGTGTGTGTGTGTGTGTATGTTGCATTACAAATTCAGCCAAATTGATTAAATATTAAAAAGGATTACACATAAAAAATTAAAAAGTGGCGATTAGGAAACTTCTAAAAACTTACTTAATAATCGCAGCATCGTGCTATGTTAATAATATTTATCAAAAGTGCACAAATTTGGGTAATATTGCACGCACCTTCGTGCTTTTGTCATCTTGTAAGTCACATCTCAGTGCAAAGCGGTGGCGCGACCTGAGATGAAAGTGCGTGAAAGTGTGTCCTAGAACTGCAGAAGATAAGGCAAGGCAAGCCAAGGTGAGCAAACTTCTAGGACCAACGATCTGCTTTGCTTCAATCACTGCTTCTTTCTTCTCTGTTACAAGGTTGCCATGTTATCTTATAATGCTTTATAAAAATCCATAAATATTTATTTACCTAAATCCTGAAAATATTTCCCTGTTTTCAAGTGGGATACCAATCAACTATTTAAACCGCGTATGCTTATTTGGTTTGCTTTATAAATATTTCCCAGCCCTAAAGCAAATGTATAATTTAAATTTTAGCGACTTACAAAACTGTTTTCACACATACACGCACGCACGAACGCACGCGCACACTCTCACGCTCACGCTCACGCACACACACGCTCACGCACACGCACACGCATTTTCCTTTATAAAGAGGTAGGACGAACCTCCCCTTTCTATTCAAAATTCTTGTGACAGAAGTGATTCTGAAAATGAGTTTTGGGGGTGGGGGGGAGGTGTTTGGGTGTATAATGACTGCTACTTTACAAAAGTGACCCTTAAAAATCTAAGTTGCCTTCTTCAGCATTTTTCTTAAACGTTACTAATAACAGATGAATTAAGTGTATTTTTTACTTGCAAAATGCACTGAATATACTTTGATATAAGACCGTGGCTAACGAACACGTTCAAAGCCAACATACCATCGATTTTTAAAAATATAGCCGTATTTAATAATACAAATAATAATGTTTGTATTACTAAACTGAATTAATTTTTACATGCCTTTCAACATACACATGTTAAAAGGTGTGTAAAAATTTATTCGGTTGAACTTGTTCTAAGGTTGGATGTGTTCTCAATATAATTAGAACCGCAGACCGGTTTCGCCCTAATTAGAGCTCGTCAGTACGGTATACTAATTACAGCGGGAACACACCTATAAAGTAATACGGCGAGGTCAGCCAGCCTCCTGGAACATTGTGAGATGTACGACAGGGTCGCCATCTCGGTGCGGAACCAGGTAATATGTTCTCACGACAGCTCCAAATAACAACATTTTTCACACCTACTTATGTTTTGTGATGATAGTTGACACACCGCTTGTTTTTCCCGAGGAATGACCATGTGATCAAATCAATCGTAGCGAACAATGGGGTGTTGATTTTTTGATGGTCTTCCTCATTGATAAGTATATATATATATATATATATATATATATATATATATATATATATATATATATATATATATATATATATATATATATATATATATAATTGCGTGAACAGTACAGTGCTAATGAGTCTCCTGAAACCTAGGTAATCCAAGCTTTCTCCCTCCTGCTTGATAGTTTCCAAGAAATGTCCACGTAATGAGACACTAAAATGGAAAATACAATTTCTTACCACGAACGGAGGTATGATAAAGATTCATGTTCTGACCCTACACCACCCATCCCTTTATTATATAATTTTACATCATTATGTTGCTCCACTTGTACAAATTTCTTGTACCTTTGTGAATATCTTTTTACTATGTCCAAAGGATAATGGCTAATGCCTTATTTGGATGAACCAGATGCCCGATAAGCAGGCTCCCCTAACGTAAACTTGAACCGAGATGAGATATCTCGCACTTAACCCACCCTTCACGTCCAGCTTTGTGTAAAGATTTTAAACAAGCGACGATGGGCTAGACGCTTTCACTTTAATTTAATGGGACCATATATGTGAAACTTAACGTGAAACTTGTTCACATAATAACGTGTCTATTTAAAACCTACAGAGAATTTTCATAAATAAATAGCGTTGTGAGAAGAGTGAGAAAATACATTCCTTACATTATTTATATATTTGACACAGATTTTTCGATATTTTAGATCTGTCCTTCCACCATAAACTAATAACCCATATACAGTGGGTTTAAAAACATTAATTTCGGTATTCTTTATAATGTAACCCACTATACTTTGGTAATTTACTATTTGAATCCAGAACAACCAATTATTTTTATTCCTCATGGTATTCTATCTTTTTTGATTCATCATGGAGTAATGTATCATTACAGCGGCACGGCAGCGGACAGGACTAGATACCTGCTCTTTGGCAAGATAAAGCTTGCTCCGGAGGATCTGGATCAACTTTCGCCCACAAAGATTATCGACCTCTGCAGGAGGCTGGCTTTGTTGGGAGAAATTTAGACTTTTAGGCGTGAGCTACAATAGACCGTATGAACGCGGTGGAGGGACCGATATGGCCCACTTACATACAAACCTAACCTAACCTAACCTAATGTATCATTATTGCTCAACTTTTTATTTATTATGCCTGTAGGTTCTTTTTACGAAGGTCGCGTAAAACCGTCGGTCCAAGGTACACAAGACATAATTTTGTAAAATTCCAGGGCTGTGTAGCGAAACTGCTTTCTGTCGTCAATGATAGGCCGTTGTCATGAAAATAGGCTGACGAATAAAATCACTAACCACATCTAAAACATTCCCAACTAGGAAATTATGAAACATCTGGCAACACTGAATCTTTCTCACAGATCATTGGTGATCGCTCCGTCATCACTTATCACACGTCATCGCCATTGCCAATGTTACTGTCAAGGCCAACAGTATAAACATGTAACATTAGTGCTTTGATTTAAGAAATTATGTTCCTAGGTTTACCACACAAGTGTATTAGCATTTTAATTGCTTTTTATTGATCTTAACTACATCAATAAAATGCGTTTCTTGTCTCTTTCAAAACGTTTTACTACGAGAAGAAGTTTTGTGTAATTATTTAATTAGGTCCTTTTCGTTAGTTTTCCATTCTTTCGATGTATTCGTGGAAAGTTACAGTATACTAACTGTTGGAATATTTTTAGTTCCATTAGCATTAAATTTAATGATAATTTATTGATTATTGTGTTTGGGAAATTAATAGAAATTGTATTTAGGAACTTCTTGTGTGAAAAACCAATAGCGAATTGACGATACCTATGAAAATTATGTTTATACCTATTTCCTTTAACCCTTCACCATTGAATGACCTACATATACAGTTTCGAATACCCAAATGGAATAAATTCAGTATCTCAATTAGTGTGCATTTTTATAAAAAGTCTGGACGCAGCAGGTGCTTTATGAAAATGAATTTTCATAAAAATGTATTTAATTTAACAAATATCTCTTTTTAAACACATGCAGGCATCAAATTTGGTTACCGGTATAACCTATATAGTAGAAACAATGTACCATATTTTATCAAAATAACTTTATTGTTTGAAAATGTACACAAATCTTTCGAAAAGAAATCCAAATTGTTTCGGAGAAAATTGGTTTCCTAGCCAACAAACCTTAGATTAATAGCAAATTGAGTTGAAATTTGAAGCATTTAATGAAAAATCTCACCAAAACGCACTTACAGCGTCTCTAATTTTTTTTTCTTACAAACATGCATGCACTATATTTCGATAAAGAATGCAAAAATGCAATAATATAAGGTATATTCGAAAAAAAAGTGTATCACCAACGGCTTATGAGCCATCCTGTTATTATCAAAATAATTTTATAAGATGTAGCTCAAGACACCCTATAATTAACGTATATAATTTTTCCTTGTATCTTGTATAAGCTTTACCATATAAATGCGTCATCCTGTATATATGTAAACAGATGAAAACTGAACCCTAAACTAACCCTAAACTAACCCCGGATAAGGATTCTAGGGGGCCTAGTTTGTACTAGTTTGAAGAAATCTTTTCTAAAATCAAAAGTGGCGGCCTCCTCATTAACGAATTGTTTCCACGAAAATTATCTAGAAATTATAGACCATTAAATCATAAACTTAATTATAACTACTGCCAAAGCATTAGAGAAAGGGTCTATTTTAAATGAATTTTCTGGAAATATTTTAATAAAATGAAGGACAATGACGGTTGAAGCGGAAGGTTAAGGGTTTGTAAAACTCTTTTTGCGAAACTTTTTCTACATAATCCGTATTCGTTTTGGGTTCTTTGCCTAAATGTTGTCAATTTTGACGTTTTAAATCGCGACTTTGACCCCAAATTTTTTAAATTTAAATGACTATAACTTTTTTGCCTTTCAACATACAGACCTTGATTTTCGCATATATTTAGTTTACTTTTTATGATTACAATACGTGTACCAAATTTCGTTGCCCTAACTTTGTTATTTCTATATAAACATATACAAATTGAAACTGACGCCGTACATGGGTTCTAGTTAGCGCTCAGTTGGACAATTTTTTTCAAAATTCAAAAGTAGCGTTCCCCTCAATAGTGATTTTTCAAAGAAAATTCACTGAAAGAAAATTTGTATCACCAACGACTAATGGGCCAACCTGTGATTGTCGGAATAATTTTATAAGATGTAGCTCAAGACACCCTATAATTAACGTATACAATTTTTTCTAGAATCTTATATAATAAAACGGCAATATTGAGCTTTACCGTAGAAATGCGTCCCCATGTATATATGTAAACAGAAAAAACTGAAACTAACCCCGCATATGGGTTCTAGGGGTTTTAGTTCGCGCTCATTTAAGAAAATCTTCTCAAAATCAAAAAGTCGCAGTTTGCTCAATAGCGAATTTTTTCTACCAAAATTCGCTAAAAATGATAGATTATTAAACTATAAACTTTATAACTAAAACTATCATACACACATATATGTATGTACATATATATATATATATATATATATATATATATATATATATATATATATATATATATATATATATATATATATCTGTGTGTGTGAATCACGCCGATAACTCAAAAAATAACGGGTCGCGATCTCCTCATTGGTGATTTTTTAAAAAGAAAATTCACTAAAATGTTAACATGGAAACTTGCAAACAATTTCTTTCACAAAAAGTCGCCATTTTCTTTACAAAAATTGGCTTAAGGAATGTTACATGAAAATTACATTCTTTACGAAAATTCGGAAACATTTTTTTATAACTTATTAAACTTTATTATTAGTTACCAGTATTAACAAGAATCTCATAAAAAATGATTATACGGAAACACTATTAAAAAAGTTCTAGACGCAGCAAGTGCGTTATGGTAGTGAATTTTTATTAAATCCCTAAAATTTGAATAACTCAATTTTATGTAAACTTAGACAGTTTAAATTTGGTACGTGGCAAGGTCTTTCTCATGGCAACATATCCATCCATACTTTATTAAAATATCAAAAACAAATGACAATCCAAAGTTGAGAATAGCACAAAAAGATTGCTCTGTAAAAAGTGTCCTGATAATGTGCAAGTCTTAGACATGTCAGATCAACGCCTACTTAGATATTGAAAAAAAAAGAAATCTACAAATTTTGTTTTTTTCAAAATAACTCAAAAACGAAAACAGGCAGGGCAAAATAAATATTTGGAACGAGCATGAAATTCTACAAAACATTGCTAATTTAACCGTCTCCCTATCTCTAATAATAACGGAGATGGCAATATATTCCCATCCAGTTTGGGACACACTGTATAGAGTTCGACAAAATGGTGGGAATATTCTATTTCTGGCAGTAGTTTCAACAGGATTAAAGAATAAGTTTCTATTTCTTATTGACGGGTTTCGTTATTAAACTATTCCACATAATATTACCTAGTGTTATTACCTAATTAGGTATTGTAAATTAAATCACAATATTTTTTTATCGTGAATCATTACGGAAAATTAGGTTACAGGTAGAAGTCTATTGTTATACTCGATGGCCTACTGCTTTTTGAACACTTTTTTTTGTCATTTGTTTTCTGGTATTGGATTTCATAGCCTACTATCCTCAAAATGGTTTTTCTCAAAATTTTCAGTGCAATTACAAGATTTCTCAAGCATGTTGTACATCATTGGAAAGTTCTTTTCACAGGCTATCACATGAGAAAAAAATTCAATATGGCTGCCATAATAAAAACGAAACCTTGATACCTGTAGCTCAAAAAAAAAATGACAATCCAAAGTTAAGAATAGCACAAAAAGATTGCTCTGTAAAAAGTGTCCTGATAATGTGCAAGTCTTAGACATGTCAGATCAACGCCTATTTAGATATTGAAGAAAAAAGAAATCGACAAATTTTGTTTTTTTCAAAATAACTCAAAAACGAAAAGAGGCAGCGCAAAATAAATATTTGGAACGAGCATGAAATTCTACAAAATATTGCTAATTATACCGTCTCCCTATTTCTAATAATAACGGAGATAGCAATACATTCCCATCCAGTTTTGGACACACTGTATAGGGTTCGACAAAATGGTGGGAATATTCTATTTCTGGCAGTAGTTTCAACAGGATTAAATAGTGCTGCAAATTGGATCATAACTTCCACATAGCTGTGAAAATCTACGCTCCCCAGAAAGACATTCTCATGAAATGAATTTAGGGTCAATGATTTGACCACAAACAAAATATTTGTATTACTGTACCAAAAAACCGAACGAAGACGATCCCGATAAGCCTATTCAGTTTCGCCAAGAAATGTGGGGTGTCATTGAAAGTAATGCTAGCTTCATGAACAACATAGTATTTTCTGATAAAGCAACATTTTGTCTCAACGGTTTTGTAGATAGACATAACTGCTGGTACTGGTCAGACTGCAATTCTCACTGGATGGAAGAGGCTCATACCCAATATCTACAGAAAATAAACGTCTGGGCGGGTATAGTTGGAGGAATAAATATTGGGCCTTTCTTTTTGAGAGAAACTTTGAATGTGAATGGTTATTTTCAACTCCTTCGTCACTAGATTTTGCCAGAACTCATTCATTTATTTCCTAACCCCGCAATTAATCATTACTTGCCAGACAACGTTTGGTATCAGCAGGACGGTGCTCCACTTCAATATGCTGTTAAGGTCAGACAACCTCTAAATAAAGTATTTCCGCGGGGATCGGTGGGATCCCATATGGACTATTTCCTTTGGAGTCATATGAAATCATTGGTTTATGGGAACGTTCCTCAACCTTTATCAGAGCTGGAAGATCTAATCAGAACTGCTGCTCATGAAATAACACCAGAAAATATTTAAAACTTTTTAAGGTCACCTGTCGATAGACTGGAATATTGCCAGGTCGTTGAAAGATTTTAATTTGAACATTTGCTGTAAATAATTTTCGTTTATTTATTTAGTTTTTTATTATCAGTGTGTTGTGTTGGATTGTCTTGTTTAATTTTAAATAATTTATGGTGTGCAAGTGCGTTGTATTCAGTTGTATCTAGTTGTTATCTCAGGAACGCAGATCCTGGAATACATATTACATTTCTCGTTTCCATTGACCAGGTATACTTTGAGATGTATTAGAGCCTCGATGGTTTGAACGTGTGCCTCTGAACTCTAGGATACCGGTTTCGATTCCCAGTGTTCCCCTTACACTTTTTCAGTACACACTGTAAAATTAACATTAACCGAGTTTATGGCATTGTATGTGAGCTGAGTTGAATGTCTGAACGTTCCGCCCTCCGAAGGGGGCGTAAATCCGTCGGTCAGGTGTCTCGTTAGAGCCCCATCAAATACTACCTTGATGAATTCGTAATAAAATTATCTACCTGATAAAAAATAAAATACAAGCTGTCAAATTTAAGAAAAATGTGTGACGATCTCATAACTTGAAAAATATTACAGATGACAGAGGTAGGAATGTGTATGCGTTGTAGGGAATGGCTTTAGAAAACAAGTTTCATTAGCCACATGCTATTTTTTATATTACCTCTAGAAATGGAAGATGATGAGATCTGTTGTACTTACAAACCTAAATATAGGGACGTCATTAGATAAATTTCAAAATATACACAAACGTTCATTCGGGTCGAATTTTAATCCACTTGAATCTAAGACGAACAATAGGGTGTTCCCACTATTTTGCTGAACCCTGTACATTCAGCACTCGGCTATGCTGAATGCAACCCGCACATATTATTTATAATGTAATTAGTCGAGTAGACTTTAAATTCTACTTGATGTTATACAGGGTGGCGCATTGAAAACGAAACAGACCGATTTGCGTCCAGATATTTTTTTAAGAAACGCTGAAACACGTCAATGTTAATACTGAGGGGGACTTGTTTTAACATAAAACTCAACTTTGTCACATCAACCCCTTAAGAGTGGTAATAAAAACCCTTATATTTTAAATAGGTAACATGGGTCGAGTATTACATCATTTGAAAGCTCTTTCTTTTCTGAATTCAGCACACTATTTTTTTTTAAGTTTTATCAACTCGTTTAAAAATTATTCACAGTTGGAGTTGCAAGAACGTATTTCATTCATTGTGATAAGAAATGCACTAATTAGTCAATTTTTCGTTAAAAAAAACTAAAAAACAAAACTAAACGTCCAAAAATGTTTATTAAGTTAAGTAAGTGTCCAAATTGTTGACCACCAGCTTCCATACAAAAGTACAAATTTTGTTCAAAACGAGCATTTGTGGAGTTATTAGACGGCATTCCTCAACAATGCGTCGTCGTGATTCTTCCAGAGACACCAGTTCTGTTGCGTAAATTCTACTCTTTAAATGGCCCCATAGAAATAAGTCTAAATGAGTTAAATCCGGTGATATAGGGGGCCACTCAATAGCACCTCCACGCCCAATCCATTGTCCTGGACACTCTCTGTTCAAAAACTCCCTAACACGTTGTGAAAAATGCGGAGGAGCTCCATCTTGTTGAAACACTAATTGATTTTCTTGATAGCCATCACCATTTTCAACAATGTCAATTAGTAGAGGGTAAACGATATCTTCTAGTAACTCCAAATACGTTTAGTCACTCAAATTGCCATCAAGAAAAATTGGTCCGATTAAACGGTCTCCAAAAATGCCAGTCCAGGCATCCAATTTCTGTGGAGTTTGAGTGTGGACTTCGTAAAAATTTCTTGGATTATTATCTGCCCTATAACGACAATTATGACGATTGACTGTAGAGTTTAATAAAAACCTACACTCTTTTTTTTTAATTTCAAAAACACACCACGAGGGATTACAGCCTAAATACTATCGTACCGTGGGTGTTGACAAGGAGGAAAGAGGCAGCTTGTTAATTCTGGACTTGAAGGTTTGGAGGTTCGGAGGAGAAGGAAAAACATCTGTTGGAAAGGAAATCCACAACTTGGAAGTCCTCGGGACAAAAGAGCGGGCATAACAAGATGTTCTAAGTCTGGTGACCTGGACAGTAAAAGGGTGCATTCGCTCTGTTCCCCTGGTAGATGTGTTGGGGGCAGCAGGTGGGGGAACTATGGAGGAAAGCTCCTCTGAGCAGTGCCCGTGCAGATATCTATGAAGAGAGAGAGAGAGAGAGAGAGAGAGAGAGAGAGAGAGAGAGAGGTTACCAACGGCACGTCGGTGGGCAAAGGATGACAGCCTTTTGGTGAGGGTAGGGTCACCAATGAGACATATAGCTCTCTTTTGAATGGAGTCCAGAATAGATAGTGTAGAAGCGGCAGCGGCACCCCAGATGTGGGAGCAGTATTCGAGGTTTGGCCTTATTTGTGAAGTATATAAGGTATAGAGATTAGCTGGTGAAAAGTATTTGCGAGCCCGGAAGAGGTAACCTAATTTCTTAGCAGCCGCTTCTGCAATTGATGTGACATGTTGGTGGCAATTAAGATTTCGATCCACAGAAATGCCAACAAGAGAAAATGACTCATTACTTTAAATAACTTGGTTGTTCATTGTGATGGGTCTAGGGCTGGTGTATCTCTTGTGAGAAAGAAAGCAAGACTTAGTTTTGGTGAGGTTGAATTGTACTAGATTTCTACTTCCCCAGTCTAATATTTTTTGGAGATCCACGGAGACATAACCCTCCATGAGTCTGCGATCCTCATCTAATTGGGCTAAAGAGACAGGCTTAGAATATTGTATATTTGAATGGAGGGTGCTGTCGTCCGCATAGCTGTGAACTGGGTTGGATGTGCTAGAGAGGAGGTCATTGATGTGGAGAAGAAACAAAGTAGGGGCTAAAGCTGAACCTTGAGGAACTCCTGCATTAATTGGATACAGTTTAGAGGAATGGCCATCCACGACAACAGAAATGCTCCGGTTGGAGAGGAAATTTGCTGTCCAGGGATAGAGTTTTGGTGGTAGACCACAGGCCGGAAGTTTATTAAGCAGCGCTGAGTGCCAGACCTGGTCGAATGCTTTGCATAGGTTTAGAGCGACAATCTGGGATTCACCGTGTAGTTCCATAGACTTGTTCCAAAAATGGGTGACAAAGGAAAGAAGGTCGGCAGTTGATCTGCGCTGACGGAATCCATACTGCCTGTCGTGGATTAGACTGTGTTTTTCAAGAAATTTTAGTAATTCGGTGTTTATATACTTTTCCATCACTTTAGAGACGACTGAAAGGATAGAAATAGGCCTGTAGTTGCTGGGAAGCGCTTTTGATCCTTTCTTGGGGATGGGTTGTACTCGAGCAGTTTTCCAGTTACTAGGGAATATGCCTTTATTATAAGATATCTGAAACAGACGAGTCAGGACAGGAGCAAGCTCTGGTGCACATTTTTTGATAACAATTGCTGGGATCTTGTCAGGGCCAGAGGCTTTCCTGGTATTAAGAGAAGAGAGCATCTTTCGTACCTTTTTAGTTTTGAAAATGATATCAGTCATTTTATGCGCGACATTTGGGACTGTTGGTGGACATTTGGAGGTGGGTTGATTGTAGAATTGCCCACGAACAACCATGCAAAAAGTTCAGCCTTGCCCAGGGTGGTAGAAACAATTTCATACCCTGCAACAAGAGGTGGGAACGTGCTCATGCAGAAATTATTCCCAATATATTTAGCAAGAGTCCAAAAGGGTCTGCTGCCGTTGGAGCTTGAGAGGACTTTGTTTTTGATGTGGTTATTAAACGAGTTTTTTGCCTCAGAAAGAATGCGGACATAGCGGTTTCTTGCGTCGTCAAATGCCTACGGTTTTGTTGACTGGGATTGTGTAGTAGCGTTTTGTGAGCTTTGACCTTTTCAGGTGTGGCCTTGTCACAGGATTTAGAAAACCAGGGCTTTTGAGTGGCTGAAAATTTCTGTGTACGTAGAATAAATAATTCCATGCCAGCTTGGATAATTTCGGTGACGTTTTGTGAGATATCAGAGGGGTCATGATGAGAGAAGCAGACAGACGCCCACGGAAATGAGGAAAAGTCATCCCGCATTTCGTCCCAGTTTGCGGAGTTGTAGTGCCAAACGATACGTGGGTGTAATGACTGTGTGACCTCGGGTTGCATTGCGCAGGAAGCAGTGACCATGCCGTGGTCTGAGCGACCAAGAGGGGCGGTGACTGATATCTTATAGCATTCAGGTTGTGTAGTAAGAAGGAGATCCAAGGGATTTGAGCTGTGTGTTGGGATACGAGGAAAGTAAGTAGGTTACTGAACCGTATTGGCTAAATAATTGCTGACTGCAAAGGCCTCCGCTGCTCTCCCTTGTGGATCGGTTTTTGAAGATCCTAGCCATTCCTTATTATGGACATTGAAGTCACCAAGAATAGTGACCTCGGAGGAAGGATATTCGGAAATCAGATGGTCGGTTTTTTCAGAAAGGTAGTCAAAGAGCTGGACAAAGTTGTTGTCAGAAGGTGACCGGTTAATGCAACAGATGAATTTAGTTGCAGCCCTGAGAGAAAGTTTTATCCATAGTATGTCTTTTCTTCCAGCTTCTAAATTGGGGAGTCTGGTGCAAGGTAGATTGCTACGAACGTATGCGCACACGCCTCCATGCAATCTAAAGGAAGTAAGGAGCTCACTTGTCTGAAAAACAGATATTGAACAGAAAGTTCCCGTTATCAGCTATTCGTGCAGTCATAAGTTCACAAAACTCTAGCCGCCGATGAAAATCATCTTCATTCAGTTGTTGTACAAGATGAATTTTATACGGGTGAAATTTATGATGCTTCTATATTCGCTGAATAGTTCTTCTTTTAATGTTTGAAACAGTGGCCACTTTTCTCGTGCTCAAAGTTGGGTCTGCAGCAATTTGTCCTAAAACTTCAATCTCAGTAGTCTCAGTTCTAAGCGGAAATTAACGTTCAGGATCCCGTTTTTTGTTGGCTACGGAACTACCTTGTCGAAACTTTGCAACTAACTCCAAAATGTATTTTCTGTTAACATGTCTGTTCAGATGTCGTTCATTAAACAAATTTGCGGTACGGTTGGCACAGTCATCGTTTTTGAAAAAAAGAGTAATTATTTCAACTCTTTCTTCTACAGAATACACCATTGTGAAATTAATTTTCGGTAGTACGATCAAGTATCAAACCGACCGATAAACTAAAATAATAAACCGCATTTCTCTCATTCCGATAAGAAATGTTCTGATAGTCAATTTTTTGTTTACAACCCAACAAAACATTGACTATCAGCACATTTCTTATCGGAATGAGTGAAATGCGTTTTTGCATCTGCGACTGTGAATAATTTTTAAACGAGTTGATAAAACTTCCAAAAAAATTAGTGTGCTGAATTCAGAAAAGAAAGGACTTTCAAATGATGTAACACTCGACTCATATTCCCTATTTAAAATATAAGGATTGTTACCACCACCCTTAAAGGGTTGATGTGACAAAGTTGAGTTTTATGTCAAAACATGTCCCCCTCAATATTAAAATTGACGTGTTTCAGCGTTTCTTAAAATAAAAATTCTCAGGACGCAAATTGGTCTGTTTCGTTTTCAATGCGCCACCCTATATATGTCACTTAATTTGTTTTAAATGTTTATAATGTTTATTTTTTCTATTTTATCTGTAAACATTCTAATTTTTAGCTGTAAAATTACTATCTCCATTAAAAGTTAATATCATATTACCTATACGTTTTTACATACATTATCCAAAAATATAAGGCTGCCGTGTTTTAGAACTGTGACACAAGATGGAGAAAATAAGACTTGATTTTAAACGGAACAAGGAAAAGATCTGCAACCAGCAGGAAACATCACTCAACCGAGCACAATGGGGATTCCAGGATAATAAGACGACTGAAAGTTAATTGTATAATTATACCAATCTCAATTTCTTCTAAAAATATGACTATCTTGCTCTAGAATTAAGATGTCTCTACTAAATAAAACAATCTAATTGGAAAGCATATCATTATCGCTTATAAACTTTTGTCATATATCATAAAACCATAATAAATCTCAGAGTCAATAGATAAACATTGCGAACTTTCACGATAGGCTCCGTAAAGTCTGAGTCACGGTCCCAAAAACGGGATTACCGGATGCTCGCGGTCGTTATTTCTGTATCCGGATTTTGAATGTTGGACCAGATACGAGTTACGCAAGAGCCCACAAGTCCTCAGAGCGAAAACATCCTTGTGCTTGTTGGCAAGATTAAATGAGGGTCTCTTTTATTGATTACACTTTCGTTTGGCAATTAATAACGTTGTTTGTTTTTTGTGAGGACAAACTTGTAATCTGCACGCCATACCTTGAGGTAATAACTTTTTCTTGTATTGTTATAATTGTTTACGGTATATTATTATCTTGACAGTAGCGTTTAGATATATTGTTTTTATCGTGTTTGAACACAAGGAACAGAATAATTCGAAAGTAATTCACAAACTTGTTAAAATATCTAAACTGGTTCCTGTTCAGACTTTATAGTAGACCATTAAAAAATTAAGATGTTAGAAATTTTCAGTACATAAATTGCATACAGAAACAAGAACTGTGTTGTTTCTTTAACGTCGGTCTATTTCCGCGACTATGACCAATCACCGACGACAGGGAGCAGTTTCACCTCATTATCCTGGAAATTTGTTTTTGCCTTTCTGTAAGGACGGTAGGGATCTTTAACCTCACATGGTTTCACCTCACTATCCTGGAAATTTGTTTTTGTTTTTCTGTAAGGACGGTAGGGATCTCTAATGTGCCCAACATCACATGGACAGGGGACCGACGGCTTTACGCCTCCTCCGAAGGGCGGAACCTGCTTAAATACAATGCCACAACTGCGTTTCATGTTAATGTTGCCGTATGTACTGACAAAAAGAAAGAAGAACCCTGGGATCGAACCCAGTACCCTTCGATTCAGAGGTACACGTTCTCACCAGTGAACCACCGAGGTTCTATTGACAAATACAGATGGTCTGGGAGGGTAAAGTTGTACTGTCTGTAGTTTTACGTGTGCCACCAATTTAAAATTCTGGACGCAGCAAGTGTGTTACGGTAGTGAACTTTCATAAAAATGTTTTGAAAAGCAAATATGTCTTTTTTAAGGAAAGCAGGCATTAAATTTGGTTACCGGTATAACCTATATAATAGAAACAGTGTACCATATTTCATCAAAATAACTGTATTGTTTGAAAATGTACAAAAATTTTCCGAAAATAAACTTAAATTGTTCCCGAAAAGAAAGTTCGGGAAGCAGCAAATGCATTATAGTAGTAAAAAAAAGCGAGCTATTTTCGCAGGCGCACGTAATGAGGAGCCAGCCAGGCCGATTTGCACAGTCCTGGAACCTTATACTTGGCCCCTTCTCTGGCAAGCCCTGCACAGCCCTCAAAATTGACTTCTGTATAAGCACCAGTTGATCATTATTCAGTGAGGAGGGGGGTTGTTCTGAGTGGATAATGCCCACTCTCACCCCTTCGGCCACGTCACTGACTGTCTTCCTGACAGCACCCTCTTGGGGATTTTTTGCCCTCTGTTGAGGTGTACTGTCATCTGACCGGAGTCGCTCACCACTTTCGGCCCTCACAGTCGAGGCGTTAGACGCCTTGGGGCGTTTTGTTGTATTCTCAGAGCTCCCAGCCCCTCCCTGAGTCCAGCGGGACTCGACTTCCGCCAGTACCTGACTCACGGCGGTTGAATAAGGCACAACCGCTTTGAGCAGACGACTAATTGCGGCTCCAGTCAGTCGTCGTTTTTTCATCTGTTCCTCCATGTGGCGGACGGGAGACTTTAGTAGCTTCTGTTACCTATTCGTTAAATAACGTGCTACTAGTTTTCGCCAACAATTCATGTAAATTACGTCAGGTCAGCGTATTGTATTGAATTACACTATAAAATATATTTTTTTCTTTATGACTCTGCGTCTTTAGTGTCGAAAGTGCCACTGCTGAGAAGAATTTTAAGTGAATTTTCGTAGAAAAAATTCCTTCAAACCACCACGAACTCAGAGAGATCTCTCTGAGGCCTAGGGTTGAAC
This sequence comes from Tillus elongatus, assembly GCA_964006375.1. Classification (NCBI taxonomy): domain Eukaryota; kingdom Metazoa; phylum Arthropoda; class Insecta; order Coleoptera; family Cleridae; genus Tillus; species Tillus elongatus. The sequence continues at coordinate 51,323,520 of OZ023264.1, read as the reverse complement.
ACACTGAGACCTCATAGACGATATCCGGCGAGATTTTGGGAGTAGGCAGACTGAGGCCCCGTAATCAAGCTACAACAACCCAACCTATCTTTATTCACCGCTTTAAGGAGTAGGCAGATTGAGGCCTTAGAGTGTCCTTACATATTTCCTTTATCTACCTTTGTCCACCACTCTAAGGAGTAGGCAGATTGAGGCCTTAGAGTGTCCTTACATATTTCCTTTGCCCACCTTTGTCCACCACTCTAAAGAGTAGGCAGATTGAGGCCTTAGAGTGTCCTTACATATTTCCTTTACCCACCTTTGTCCACCACTCTAAGGAGTAGGCAGATTGAGGCCTTAGAGTGTCCTTACATATTTCCTTTACCCACCTTTGTAGATCACTCTGAAGAGTAGGAAGATTGAGGCCTTAGAGTGTCCTTACATATTTCCTTTACCTCTTGAAAATGGCTCCAAAACAGGAGCCGAAACGTCGAGTTTCCATAAATTCTAGACGCGGTTTAACCCGAGAACCAAGCATGTCTCACATTAAAGACCGCGGAAATCTTTCTGAACATATATATATATATATATATATATATATATATATATATATATATATATATATATATATATATAATGTTACGTTGTTCAGGGTTCTGGATTTCTTGACCAACAAAACACAGCTTTTCGAGCTACAAATTAATTATAACCAATTATTTTCCAACACCACCACCAACGAAAATATTTATCTCTATTACTAAATGTAATTTCTGAACGTCACAACGTCTGGGTTAGACATATTTCCAAGGTAAAAAAGAACAGAACAAGGCTATACTCCAGACTGAATTTATTTAGTAAAAGCCCTACGCGTTTCGGCCCATATATCTAGCCATCTTCAGGAGCTTCCTGAAACATTACAAAAGGTGGTTGTGTCAGAAACAAAGTTTCTGGTAGGTCGGCAAGTATTACACGATACCCGCTGTTACAAAATTCTAAACAGTCTTACAAGCAAAGTCTAAAACACAAACTGAAGTCAAAGCTAACATGCTCTACTACAATTACACGAATAAAATCAAAGCTAAAAGCTAAAAGTTGAGAAATTAAAAACATCAAATTGTCCAAAGCTCAGTCGAGGCTGCTTGCTGCTTGGAGGTGCCTCGACTGAGCTTGTATATTTTTGTCATTGGTTCTGTATGTAAAGTGGTGTTGTTATTTTTTTGACTTCTGTTTTTGTAATTATTTAAGACTGACATTTTATGTTTATCTAATTCTTTGACTTGCCCGTAGTAGGTATGCACTTGATCAAAGGCTAATAAAGTTATCTCTCTCTCTCTCTCTATATATATATATATATATATATATATATATATATATATATATATATATATATATATATATATATATATATATATATATATAAATATATATATATATATATATATATATATATATATATATATATATATATATATATATATATATATATATATATATATTGATAAAGTATGTTAAGCAAGGATTGTTTTAGTCCCACGATTGGGTGATAATTGATAGAAAATGGGTTTATCTAAAGTGTATATTATTATTATCTTTTACTACCACAATTATGGGCGTTAATTGAAATAGATAAAGGTTTATTTTAAGTTTTATATTATTATTATTAGGTATATTGAAATACTTGATATGGTAGCTAATTTAAATGCTTAGTGCTTTTTGGGTGATGTAAGTTTCTAAGTGATTAGCTATTAAGTTTTATGAAAAGTTGTTAGATAATTCTTGTAAAGTAAATGTATATAAACTTACAACCTGTTGTTCCACTGTCTTTTATTGCTGCCTGGGACCTAAATAAACTTATAGCATGGATATACTTACTCTTAAAACAGGGAGCTTATTTAGCTAGTGGGTTCGTCTTATCAAAATTTTTATTATTATTTCCAAAAGTATAGTTAGATCTTTAAAACACTGAATCTGTTGTTTATAAGTCCGAAATATATTTGTTTATTTTTTAAAATTTTGTATAATATTGCCCTATCTGATTTTAGTTATTCCTTCCAAATACTTATATATGTATAAAAACAAAATAAAATAAGGCACTTAATTTTCAAATAACACAACATTTAAACTTTTATTGATAGTAAATCGTCTGACAAAGGCATATAAGTACTAACTCTCTATAATTTAACTTATTTAATGAATTTAAAAGCTTTCAAATTCCCAAGAAAAACTGGCCAGTATGTCGTCTTAATAAAATTTTAAATTTAAACACTTTGTGTTGAAAATTCTTAAACTACTAAACTTAACACAATTGTTAAAAGTAACTTTATTCTGCAGAAATTTCACGTTTCATTATTCAATGGATCTTCTAAATGAGGCTGAGCAATGATCCCTGCGGTCAACAGATGGGAAGACTAGCTCCTTATTATGAATTGTAAATTAAATATGACTGCTCTTAACGTATTGGGGCAACTTATATCTGATTTTTATGGCTTTGATTAGTTTATTCTCATAATCTTTGTACTCGTTATACACTGAGATATTTAGAAGGCCACATAAAAAACGTAAATATTCTGGTTTTTCAAAACTTACAGTTTCTTGTCAATTACTTCCTCCCTGCCGTTTTTTCTGCTGCTATCACTGGAAATGTCAAGCCTTTTTATTGTCTCTGCAAAACTTTTACTTCAATATCTCCTCTTCAAAAATCCTTTCTCTAATAAAAATTGCCAAATCTGTCTTTTAATAAAAATTTCAATCCCTTTTCCCCATATCAAAAAATTCCAATCTATTTATTATTTTTTTCTATCGCGACCGTTACCTAGTTACATTCTGTCATTCGCCACCTTTTAAAAATCTTTTGTCAAAACAAAACTTTTCTATAATCATCCTCATCTTGATAGTCTCCCATTATTCATTGTTGCGACTTTTATTTTCTCTTGACAGTTTGTTAACCTATACTATAATTTTATTGTCAGTTTGACATTTGTCGTAACTGAACAGCTGACTCATATATAGGTTATATGAAATTTTGATAAGCTTAATCCTAATAAATATTAAAACCATAAATTCCCTAATTCTACTAAACATGAACATCTAAACCTACCTAAAAACTACTTATACAGTTTGTATTGTCCAATATTTACATTCTCTTGCTTTAGAGTTTTTAAATCTATTCGCACTATGTCATATAATTTTTATGCAGTCCATTTTCTGTCCTTGATAAAACTTGCACTTGCTATAAACTAATTTCACAATTGCCATGCATTTGCTTTACTTTCTTTGATATACATACATATATATATATATATATATATATATATATATATATATATATATATATATATATATATATATATATATATATATATATATACAGTGTGGAACAGCCAAATGGAATAAATTCGATAACGGATAAATGAGGACGTGTTGGGAAAAACGCTTGGACACGTCGATTTGTATTTTTAACTGCGCATCTTTTTCAAGAAAAAAAAATTATTTAGGGTGCGTCATGTGACAGTGGCCAATACCAACTTTCTTATTTTAAATACAAGCCCCTGTATATTATTAATTTTTTGGATTCTTCAGAAAATTCTAGACATAATTCATGTACAATGTCCTATACTTATCTTCAACTGTTTCGGAAATATTAAGTATTTTCAGATTTATTACAAAAATTAACATTAAAAATAGAAAATTATTTTATTTCACAAATTCTAATAAGAAATACTGATTATTTCTTAATAATTTAAAAAAACAAAAAAAAATTAATGTCAATGTAGTAAATGTTCAAAATGTTCGCCACGAACATCTTGGCAACATGCTAATCTGGTATAGAAATGTCTTCTAACATTACTCAACATCTCAGGCGTGACTGATCTAATCGCAAGCGTGATTCGTCTTTTTAAGTCATCTAAGTTGAGGGGCTTAGTTTTGTATACAATACTTTTGACATATCCCCACAAAAAGTAGTCTAATAGCGACAGATCAGGAGATCGTGCTGGCCATTCTATCGATCCGCGCCTCCCTATCCACCGATTTGGAAAAATTTGGTTCAGGTACTGCCGGACATTGATTTGGTAATGGGGCGGTGCTCCATCTTGCTGAAACCATATTTTATTGGCAGGAACTTGTGGGTTTGCTGGATCTGGATATAAGTTTGTCAAAGTTGGCACGACATTATTTTGGAGCAGTTCTAAATATTTATCCCCATTCAAGTTGCCATCAATGAAAAAGGGACCTACGATATGATTTCCAACAATTCCTGCCCAAACATTAACTTTTTCAGGATATTGCGTATGTTCCTCTCTCATCCAATGAGGATTCTCATTAGACCAATAGCGGCAATTTTGACGATTAACATGACCGTGAAGTGTAAATGTGCTCTCATCAGAAAACAAAACATCTTCTAATTGGATCACATTGTTATCTAACATTGCCATCATTTGTTCACAAAAATACGTTCTCCTATCGAAATCGTCCTCCATGAGCTCCTGAGTTGGTATCATTTTATAGGGATGCATTTTACTTTCCTTTAATGTTCGAAAAATTGCTGTGTGGCTAACGTTGAATAGTTGGGCTGCTTGTCGACCAGAAGTATGTGGGTTTTCTTGAAACTCAAGCGTAATATCCAATTTCGTATCATCACTTACTGCATTGGCAGCTACTTTTTTTATCTGTCTCACATGACCAAGCTCGCGAAACTGCTTTTCTATTTTGCTAATTGTTCCTTGGGATACAGGCGGCAAATTTGGAAATTTTTCGTGAAATAAGCGAGACACTTCCATCTGTGTCCGTGTGTTATCTCCATAACCAATCATTTGTAGAATGGTTATTTTGTGCATTTCTGTTAAATAAACCATTTTTCTGATATTATTACGTACAGTTAACGAAATTCAAACGACAATAGCACTGACACTAATCACTACTGTCATGCAGGCAGACAACAAGTTGCTAAGGCTACGAGTTTTATACGAACAGAAAGAAAACTGTTTTTGTTTTTGTTTCATTTCATATCAGTAAAAAGAAACGCAGGAATGGTTTTTGTTTACTTTCTCATTATCAAGAGCTGAATGGGAAATAAGTATTGAATGCAATGTAGCGAATTTGTGAAATAAAATAATTTTCTATTTTTAATGTTAATTTTTGTAATAAATCTGAAAATACTTAATATTTCCGAAACAGTTGAAGATAGGTATAGGACATTGTACATGAATTATGTCTAGAATTTTCTGAAGAATCCAAAAAATTAATAATATACAGGGGCTTGTATTTAAAATAAGAAAGTTGGTATTGGCCACTGTCACATGACGCACCCTATATAATTTTTTTTTCTTGAAAAAGATGCGCAGTTAAAAATACAAATCGACGTGTCCAAGCGTTTTTCCCAACACGCCCTCATTTATCCGTTATCGAATTTATTCCATTTGGCTGTTCCACACTGTATATATATATATATATATATATATATATATATATATATATATATATATATATATATATATATATATATATATATATATATATATATATACATATATATATATATATATATATATATATATATATATATATATATATATATATATATATATATATATATATATATATATATATAATTTAAATCTGATCCTGTATATGGTTTCTATAAGGGATGATTTGAACTCTTATAAAAAATAAAAATGAAATTACAATACAGGTAAAACACGGATAAAAGACGACACACTACTCAAGCCCTTTTTGAGAGGCGCAAATTCAATTTTTTACCATTATAATTTTTCTAATTTCTCAAATCTTCTTTTATAATTTAAATATCTCTAAATGGAGATGTATAGACTTTCTCTCTGGCTTCACGACAGCTCGTTATCTTCTCTGAGAAGACCAGAAGGCGTTGAAAAGCTAGCAAAAAAGTCTCTAAATCTGTATTTAGTTTTACAGTTTTCTAATAATTTTTTTAGAGCTATCGAAAAAAAAAGGCGAACTCTCTCCATTATTGTGACTTGAGCTTTAGGTATTACGAACAAATCTAAAATCTTCCTAAACTGAACATTTATATTGAATTCTTGACAACTATGTGTGTGTTTTGTTTCTTTAACGTCGGCCTGTTTCCGCAACTATGGCCAATCACCGACGCCAGGGAACAGTTTCAGCTCACTATCCTGGAAAGTTTACCGAACCCTTGCTTTTCTGTAAGGAGGGTAGGGACCTTTAAAGTGCCCAACATCGCATGGACACGGGACCGACGGCTTTACGCCCCTTCCGAAGGGCGGAACGTGCAGACATTCAACTTGCTCAAATACAATGTCAGAACCTCGGTTGATGTTAATTTTACAGTTTGTACTAAAAAGTGAAAGGAGCACCCTGGGATCGAACCCAGTACTCTTCGGTTCAGAGGCACACGTTCTTACCCTTGAACCACCGAGGTTCTTCTTGTCAAACATTAAATGTACGAAGCAAGGGAAATTCTATATAAATAGCAATTTAGTATTCTGTTCATAACTTGAATAACAATTATGCCGATTCTTACGATATCTTTTTTATTGTTTATTTTCAACTTGCTCTAATTAAAATGCACCAAACACTCCCAAATTAAGATTGAAATCTTGTTCCGCTGATGATTGCGTTATAGCTTGTACAGCGGAACGTGATGGAAATAAAATAAAACTGAAAGTGCAAGTGAAACGTACATGAGAACATAATATTCGCTCAAGAGAAATTATCACAGAACCACTTAAAAAATAACCCGAAGATTCAATAGAAATCTATTAGCGGCCAAAGGTGAAGATTCTCTTTGTTAGCACACGATGAAAATTGATGAAAATGTAAAAGAAGCAGAAGAACTAAGCGCCGTTTAGCCCAAGGCAGTGTGGCATCTTCAAATAGAAAGTGAACGCGATGGTTGGAAAGAACGAAACCGTGCAAGCTGCAAACGTTGTTTGCATCGCAACTAACAGTGAAATCACACTGAAACAACCGTTTAGTGAAACCTTCCTGTACAAAAGATATATACCAGGGTTATTTCTTATGGTCAGTGTTATTAAAATGTATTGTAAAGTGACAAATATGAATGTTAAATTCATTGATTGTTGTTGCCCTTACTTGGTGAAACTGGTCTGTACTACATACAGACTTGGAGACTACTTATCTGGCTTCACTGTTGGTTTTCGTTTTTGTAGTCACAGAAACGTTGAAGAACATCCTTGAACATCCAGAATTCATAAGGGCCACTTGCTCCAGTTAGCTTACGCGCTGGCTACGTCCTTCACATACAAAAACGAAAACCAACAGTGAAGCCGGAGACGTAGTCTCCAAGTCTGTATGAATGTTAAATATTACACAATAAAAAAAGTCCAGATGCAGCAAGCAAGCAAGGTTTCCTTTATTTTAGCCATTTTTTATAAATTTTGTCAAGATCGCGGACGAGTTAGTTAGCCAGCCCGGTCGAACCACTTTTTCTGAAAAAAACATTGTATTTCAAAAAATGCCACAGTTATTTTGATGAAATTAGGCAGGTACCCACTGAGCAAGGTAATATTGCATTAACATTGCAGAATCTTTTCCAAAGCAAGTGTAAGTTTGATAGATTACTTGCAGAAAACCTCCTGCAAGTTTGTTGCAAATGGCAAATCTTCCCCCCAGTGACTTTACATATGTAAGTGTTTCCTTTTGTAACGTTACTGCAAGTTTACTGTAGTGAGTTGTTACAAACTTTCTTTATACTTACAAATGTTACCTTACAGCAAGCTTCAATTTTAAAAGGACCTAGCAAAGTTGTAAAATTTAAACTTACATTTGCAACTTATCTGCAATTGTATATATTATACATACAGTGCAAGTTTGCAACTTGGAATAATTCCAATTAATCTACTTTAGCCTTTTTTCACAAATGCTCGGAGTCAGATAATATTCTCAGTTACAATCTTTTCAAAAATCTATTATACCATTTGTGTCAAATGTCATTGATAATTTTAGTAAATGACAACCTTAGCTTTTTGTTGACTATTTTAAAAGTACACACCAAGCGATACAAAACCACCAAATTTAAATTTTTTATTATAAATCTTGAGTTGAAAGCACAAAAAAAAATTGTGTGGTTAATCAATGAATAAAAAATTTAAATCTGCTGGTTTTCTACAACTTCACATATAAGAACTTTAAAAATAATCAACAAAAACCTAGGGTTGATTTAAAGAAATTATTGGTGAAGTCATTTTTCAAATATAGTACATACTGTATAGATTTTTTGAAAGACTGTAACTTGAAATACTAATCAATGTGTCCAAGAATTTTTGAAAAAAGAAACTGTATTTGATTAAGTGAATTTATTTCAAGTTACAAACCATAATTGAATATATGTATAGGTGTATTTATACATAATATATATTTCTTGTAAAACTGTAAAAAATGACTTAAGACAATGTTAATTAGAATAAAATCTTTATTACATAAAAAGTTAAAGACTTACAACATATTAATCATTTCTGCTGATAGATATATAGATTTTATTGACCATCAAATGTACATGGTAAGTCACTGCCTTTATAAGTACCCAATATATTTACTAGATAGAGATAGTTAGGACATATAGCGATAGTGCCCATGTTTAGGCTAAAATGCAGTTATAGGCAAAACTCGACGACAAAATAGGTAACTTGAACTTGTAATATCGTTATTAATTGATCTATTTCAAAAATTATTTTTTCTAAATGAATACAAGTTAATTGTTTTTTATATTGTTTTACTAAATAACTCTTAGTCGTCTAGGAAAACGTGTGAAACACCAATAACAAAAAAGTCTTCTGCAGCATTACTTATTTTGAGCGGCAAGATTTTTTTAGCTTCTAAAGTATATGGTAACATATGTCACATAAAATCAAGTCAACATATCAAATACTATTGTGAAAAAATAAATATCTAAAATGGTGCATTCATTTTGATTTTAGATAGTTTCATTAAGCAAACGTAAGAATATGCAATGCATAAATCAAGCGCAGAGAAACGAATACAACTTCAATGAGAAAATAGCCTAAATATGGTGACAGTCTCTGAAAGTGTTCACGCATGTCTTAATGTCTTAACTATCCCTATCGAGTAAGTATAGTACTGTCAATGTCTGTGTACTTTAAGAAACATTGAGTTAAAATAAAGCAAAATTATGACAACAATGAATTACACACACACACATATATATATATATATATATATATATATATATATATATATATATATATATATATATATATATATATATATATATATATATATATATATAAAAGTCTGTGGCTAGTGGAACTTGCATTCCAAAGCTTTTCCCTAACACCCACACAGCCACATACACTACAAAGAATGAATACAAATAGTATGTAACACTACACACATTAGTTTAGAGCACCAATAAATTCCTTCACCTTGGTTTCTTGTTTTATATCATCCACTAGTGCCTACTTTAATCTTCTTAGTGGGAGCATCTCAATAACATTAGGTAGAACATTAAGGAATTTGATTCCCAAGTAATTAAACATCTGCTTTGTATTCTCATTTTTGTGCAACCGTATTTTTAATTCATGCCTGCAGCTGGTATTGATGTTGCGAGCTTCACCATTCACTGGATATTTTGAATACATGTACTGAAGGGAAATATCGCTGGAGGGGTATCTAAGCATCCCATTGCCCTCGAACACACCAAGGCAGCTTTTCTTGGACCTACGCACACAATGTCCATATTGCTATTTTTTTCATGATAAACACATGTTCCGCTACTGACGAGTTAACCCATATGAATGTTCCATATGATGGGCTCTGGATAAGCCTCATGCTTCCATAGGTCAATCATATTTAACGTTTTAAAATGGATTGGTTTGACCAGGTAAGACATCTCCAGGCTGCTTCTAAGGACATAACAAAATTCGTATTTAATAATTAGGTTTTCTTTTTCGTTGAGTAGATTTCATAAAAAGAAACAAAAATATAAATAGGAACAGCTATTTGAGAATAATTCACCAATAGCGACATACCAAAATTGAATTATGCTACGTGACTAATTTTATTGAATTCACACATGTATTTAGTATATAGCTGTTTTAGGGATTCATATCTGACATGTTTGCCGATATACTCCATGTTTCATTATCGACACTCCAGACAACGAATTACTTGATTACACCAAAAATCTAACAATTCAGGCTACAATAAGATTGTTCAATCTTTAAAACTTTCAGAAAAATAAACAGACATATATCAAATAACAGCATATCATAAATATAAACAACAATCCGCCATTATTCATTATTGCCGGGTGCTTTGTCACGAGTCAGTTCGCTGTTGGAGTTGGTATTGCTATGTTGCTATTGGACGACGATGACATACGATCGAATATACACGAACACGAAAACGGGGGGAATTCAAATAAATGTCTACAAATTAAAACAAACTTTCAGAAACATTACAATTGTAACTTTACGTGAAATGGAGAAAAACAACAAGCCTGCAAAGGATATATTACATTTGAAAGTTATGTTAAAGTTTCATTTGTAACTTTGCTTTGGTTTTTTGGCTGCAAACATTTAGAAATGTTGCAAACTAAACTTGCCTAATGGTAAATTATCTAACGTTGGTCGGATAAAAGTTACTTATTTTTTTACACGTAACCTAAATCTGTCTTAAAAAATATAATGTTCCATTAAAAAAATCCAATATTTGGACCCATTTCCGGTTTGTTCCTGAAGGTAACTCTATTACCAATCGATAGAGCGTACCCGATTTGGGTATACAAACATAACCAATTTTTTTATTTGAAGCATTCAGTAGGCTTATAGACGGCTGGTACGGGTGGTCAAATTCATCATATATATATATATATATATATATATATATATATATATATATATATATATATATATATATATATATATATATAAACATGCCCTGGCTGTGGGTTATAGTAGCCCTAGTCCGGGGTCATTTCAAATAAATTCTCTTACGGTCTCGATCTTAATATACAATTTTTTAGATTGACTAAAATGTAGAGCTTTTTTTTTCTCAAAAAAAAAAAAAACAATTTATGAGGTGATACCGACTCTTGAATTTTGAAAAAATTCTTCAAATGAGCGCTAATTAGGCCCCCTAAAACATATATCCGGGGTCACTTAAAATTTTTATAGGTTTATATACATATATATATATATATATATATATATATATATATATATATATATATATATGTATATATATATATATATATATATATATATATATATATATATATATATATATATATATATGTATCACATCGATAACTCAAAAAACAATGGGCCGATTTTTATTAAATTTGGTGAATACCTTCCCTTTGCAAGTGGCTTGGATAAGTTCGTTAACCAAAAAAATAGGCCCAGGTTTTCCCAGAATTTTTTTTCCTTTCGAAAAAAAAAATCATATCTCCGGAAATAACAAAGTAAAGGCAACCAAATTTGCTACGCGGAAATATCCTTATAGGTAAATTCCCTGCCAAAATGTAGCTATGTTGGTTAAATTTAAAAAAATTATTGGCATTTAAAGAAAAATAAATTGGGGTTTTCCTCAAAACGTCGCGATTCAAAACGTCAAAATTGGCAACATTTAGGCAAAGAACCTGAAACTAATATGAGCTATAGAATGAAAATGTCCCAATAAGAATGTTTTACAAAGCCTGAAGTTTTAGCTTTAACGGTCATTGTCCTTCATTTTACTAAAGTATTTCCAGAAAATTCATTTCAAATAGACCCTTTATCTGATGCTTTGGCAGTAGTCTTTATAGAGTTTTCGTTTAATGGTATATAATTTTAGTCGAACTTTCGTAAAAAATTAATTAAGCTCAAAATATCCGTTATTATACAAGATACGAAAAACATTTGTATACATTAATTATAGGGTGTCTTGAGCTACATCTTGAAAAAATTCTACAATCACAGGTTAGCCCATAAGTGGTTGGTGATTCAAACCTTCTTTTTTAATCGAACACGTCTTATCTTATTGCATTTTTGCATTTTACATCGACATACAATGCATGTTTGTAAGAAAAGAAATTCGGGACGCAGCAAGTGCGTTATGGTAGCGAATTTTCATTAAATGCTTTTAATTTGAAAAGCACAATTTGCTATTAACCTATAAGGTTGACCAAGAAACCAGTTTTTTCGGGAACACTTTAAGTTTACTTTCGGAAATTTTCGTACATTTTCAAACAATAAAGTTATTTTGATGAAACATGGCACATTATTTCTACTATATAGGTTACACTGATGACCAAATTTGATGCCTGCTTTCTTAAAAAAAAACACACATATATGCTATTAAAAACATTTTAATGAAAATTTACTACCATAACGCATTTGTTGCGTCCAGATTGTTTTTATCTGATTTCACAACATATTATTGTGAGTCGTAAATGTTAGCGTTGAAAACTAGCTGTGATGATGTGCTGACAGCAATATTCCGTTAGTTTAGCCGAACCTCCCCCGTATGTAGTGACACGTGTAATATTTACACGATAATATTGTTATGTGCTACAATACGTATACACATAAACAGACATCAATGTTATGTGGGTGATTGTTCAATGTCATTTAATTATAAATAATACACCGTTCAGTCTTAGAACATTAAGAGAGAAAACTCACTTTCGATATCGTTTGATGGACGAGTAATTAAATTGTTAGTTAAAGTGACTAGTAAGCTTTTTTTTGTGTTAATGATGTCGTCGATATTAAACAATAACGAACTTACTGTCGCTTTTATAATTTTCACAATTATGGTCAAACTTTCATCTGAAATTTGGGTCACCAAAATCTGTTTCTACAACTGCTACTGATAAAATTATATATTTTAAAATATGGGTTTTCAGACGAAATACTAGCAATTATTAGTTTCGTCGTACATTTATTTACCAAAAAGATGACTTGGAGCTTTTAACTAATAATTAATATAATTATTCGGCTCTAAATTTGCAAATTGTAATAGTCCACGAAAATAAGTGAATTTGGGGAAAAATTTCTTCAAGTGAGTGCGAACTATGACCTCTAGAACTCGGAGTCAGTTTCAAGTTTTATAAGTTTATATATACAGGGTGTTGATAAGGTTTGGAATAACAGGAATATCTGTAGACAGGCGAACTTAAAAGAAACACGCTCTCGAATTTTATTTTTAATTCTGATTTTTTTAGCTAATGCTAGTATATACAGGGTGTTGCATATATATTTTGTAATTTCAACAACACACCACTAGGGCTTACAGCCTAAATACTGTCGTACCGTGGGTGTCGACAAGGAGGAAAGAGGCAACTTGTTAATTCTAGACTTGAAGGTTTGGAGGTTCGGGGGAGAAGGAAAAACATGTGCCGGCAATGAATTCCACAACTTGAAAGTCCTCGGGACAAAAGAGCGGGCATAATAAGATGTTCTATGTCTGATGACCTGGACAGTAAAAGGGTGCATTCGCTCTGTTCCCCTGGTAGATCTGTTGGGGGCAGCAGGTGGAGGAACTATGGAAGAAAGCTCATCTGAGCAGTGCCCGTGCATCTATAAAAGAGAGAGAGGTCACCAACGGCACGTCGGTGGGCAAGGGATGGCAACTTTTGGATGAGGGTAGGGTCACCGATGACACGTATAGCTCTTTTCTGAATGGAGTCCAGGATGGCGAGTGTAGAAGCGGCAGCAGCATCCCAGATGTGGGAGCAGTATTCGAGGTTTGGTCTTATGTGTGAAGTATATAATGTATAGAGATTAGCTGGTGAATAGTATTTGCGAGCCCGGAAGAGGAAACCTAATTTCTTAGCAGTCGCTTCTGCAATTGATGTGACATGTTGGTTCCAATTGAGATTTCGATCCTCATCTAATTGGGCTAAAGAGACAGGCTTAGAATATTGTATATTTGAATGGAGGGTGCTGTCGTCCGCGTAACTGTGAACTGGGTTGGATGTGCTAGAGAGGAGGTCATTGATGTGGAGAAGAAACAAAGTAGGGGCTAAAGCTGAACCTTGAGGAACTCTTTAATTAATTGTATACAGTTTAGAGGAATAGCCATCCACGACATCAGAAATGCGCTCCGGTTTGAGAGGAAATTTGCTGTCCAAGTACAGAGTTTTGGTGGTAGGCCATTGGCTGGAAGTTTATTAAGCAGCGCTGCGTGCCAGACCTGGTCGAATGCTTTGGATATGTCTAGAGCGACAATCTGAGATTCACCGTGTAGTTCCATAGACTTGTTCTAAGAATGGGTGACAAAGGAAAGGAGGTCGGCAGTTGATCTGCGCTGACGAAATCCGTACTGCTGGTCGTGGATTAGACTGTGTTTTTCGAGAAATTTTAGTAATTCGGTGTTTATATACTTTTCCATCACTTTAGAGACGACTGAAGGGAGAGAAATAGGCCTGTAGTTGCTAGGAAGCGCTTTGGATCCTTTCTTGGGGATGGGTTGTACTCGAGCAGTTTTCCAGTTACTAGGGAATATGCCTCTATTGTAAGCTGTCTGAAACAGACGAGTCAGGACTGGAGCAAGTTCTGGTGCGCATTTTTGAGAACAATTGCTGGGATCTCGTCAAGGCCAGAGGCTTTCCTGGTATTAAGAGAAGAGAACATCTTTCGTACCTTTTTAGTTTTGAAAGTGATATTGGTCATTTTATGCGCGACATTGGGGACTGTTGGTGGTTGAACATTTGGAGGTGGGTTGAGAGTAGAATTGCCGGCGAACAACGAGGCAAAAGTTCAGCCTTGCCCAGGGCGGTAGAAATAATTTCATCCCCTGAGACAAGAGGTGGGAACGTGCTCTTGCCGAAATTATTCCCAATAGATTTAGCAAGAGTCCAGAAGGGTTTCCTGCCGCTAGAGCTTAAGATGACTTTGTTTTTGATGGGCCTATTAAACAAGTTTTTTGCCTCAGAAATATGGCGGACATAGCGGTTTCTTGCGTCGTTAAATGTTTGGCGGTTTTCTTGACTGGGATTGTGTAGCAGCGTTTTGTGAGCTTTGACATTTTCAAGTCTGGCCTTGTCACAGGATTTGAGCTGTGCGTTGGGATGCGAGGAAAGTGTAGGTTTCTGAACGTGATTGGCTAAAGAATTGCTGACTGCAAAGGCCTCCGCTGCTCTTCCTTGTGGATCGGTTTTTGAAGATCCTAGCCATTCCTTATTATGGACATTGAAGTCACCAAGAATAGTGACCTCGGAGGAAGGATATTCAAAAATCAGATGGTCGGTTTTTTCAGAAAGGTAGTCAAAGAGCTGGACAAAGTTGTTGTCAGAAGGTGACCGGTAAATGCAACAGATGAATTTAGTTGCAGCCCTGAGAGAGTTTTATCCATAATATGTCTTTTCTTCCAGCTTCTACATTGGGGCGTCTGGTGCAAGGTAGATTGCTACGGACGTACGCGCACACGCCTCCATGCAATCTAAAGTAAGTAAGGAGCTCATACCCCGGGAAATTAAGGTGATTAGTGGCTCTTTTGGCACTGATTTGAGAGTTCAGATTAGAATTTAGGCCATATATGTATATGTATATATATATATATATATATATATATATATATATATATATATATATATATATATATATATATATATATATATATATATATATATATATATATATATATATGTATATTCGAGAAGGGAATGAAATATTACGTTAACGTCACCTTTTATAAACATAACATCCATAATAGCATTGAATTTTTGATTTCCTTGGAAAATTCTAGATATGTTCTATGTATGATGTCTTCTACCTATCTGCAACTGTTTACAAATTATGGACCATTGAAAATTTAACATTTTCATTGAAAATTAATCATTTTCAATGAAAACAAAAATCGAATTGAATCGTTTTTTTGAAAATTTAACCTACTCACAGCTTCACAATGATCTAATCTATCCACAAAGTCTAGTTGGATATTAGCAAATACTTTATAATGACAATACAGGACACGCCGGCTGATTTCGTGTTTCAAGAATATTAGCGCCCCTAGCGGATAGTACTGATGTTACGTCGTTCGAGAACGTGTAACACTAGCAATTGCTGGTGTTTAACTGTGTATAATTAAGTTTAAGCTGTGTTTTTTTTACAATAAATGTTAGTGGTTGGGTGTATGCAATCTATAATTGTTTGAATTATAACGTGCTAAATCTATCAAAGACATTTCATAGGTTTTCAAAGGATGGCGAAACGTGAATATGATTTTTTGTGTTTTCTTTTGTTACCAGCGAATTTTTTTACAAATTCGCCTAATAATTAATATTAAACAATAACTATAACATGGATTGACGATAATTTTGTATTATAGATGCAAGAAAAGGGTACTGTTATCAAAAAGAACTCATTTGGATATAGTATTGAAGAGAAAAGGTGCATTTTACATTTCAATGTCACTTCCAAAAGAATTAATTTGTTGAAGCAGAAGACAAATTCAGAATCACTTTTATGCTAATATGTACAATTCGCAGAAGATAATTTGTTGTGTATTTACCATCATGTACCTGTTTATAGATAAACTTCACAAACGGATGGTTGAAAGGTTTCAATCATAACTTGTCTTCCAGTGCATTAATAATAAATGATATAAGAAAACTGTTTTTTTATATTCTTCTATTTCAGTATGGCATAAATTGTCACATTTTTTCACATTTCAAATTATTTTACTTTTAAAGGCTTTTAATTATCTTCCCAAGACTAGTTTTTAAAGAGACAAGTAGAAATAGCAGATTCAGCCCTATAATAGATTTATTCACGGAAGTAAGAGTTAGTCTCACCTTTCATCTGCACAATTTCTTAATTATGTACTAAGTATATCAGTTACATATTAGTGAATTTTCTTTAAAAAAATTCACTAATGAGGAGATCCCGACTTTTGAATTTTGAAAAAATTTCTTCAAATGAGCGCTAATTAGGCCCCCCAAAAAACATATCCGGGGTCAGTTTCAATTTTTATATGTTTACATATATATAAATATATATATATATATATATATATATATATATATATATATATATATATATATATATATATATATATATATATATATATATGTATCACACCGATAACTCAAAAAATAATGGGCCGATTTTGATTAAATTTAGTGAAAAAATTCCTTTTGCAAATGGCTTGGATAAGTTCGTTAGCCAGGAAAATCTGCCCAGGTTTTCCCGGAAAATTTTGTATTTTCTTTCGAAAAAAAATCATATCTCCAGAATTAACAAAGTAAGGGCAACCAAATTTGGTACATACACAGGTTTACATCTTTATAAGTAAGTTACCTACAAAAATTTAGCTATGTAGCTCAAAAGACAAAAAAGTTATAGGCATTTAAAGAAAAATAAATTGGGGTTTTCCTCAAAACGTCAAAGTGACGATTTAAAATGTCAAAATTGGCAACATTTAGGCAAGTAACTTGAATCTAATACGGGCTATAGAAATAAAATGTCTCAAGAACGATGTTTTACAAACCCTAATGTCTTAGTTTCAACCGTCATTGTCCTTCATTTTACTAAAATATTTGCAGAAAATTCATTTCAAATAGACCCTTTCTCTGATGCTTGGCAGTAGCCTTAGCTATAGAGTTTATCGTTTAATGGTTTATAATTTTTGTCGAATTTTCGTAAAAAATCAATAAAGCTCAATATATCCGTTATTATATAAGATATGAAAAAAAATGTATATATTAATTATAGGGTGTCTTGACCTACATCCTAAAATAATATTTCTACAATCACAGGTGGCCCATAAGTCGTTGGTGATAAAAATTTCCTTTTTTTTTTAAATCAAACACGCCTTATGTTATTGCATTTTTGCATTTTCCATCGAAATATAATGCATGTTTGTAGGAAAAGAAATTCTGGACGCAGCAAGTGCGTTATGGTAGCGAATGTTGATCAAATGTTTCATATTTGAACAGCTCAATTTGCTATTAACCTTTAAGTTTACTTTTGGAAATTTTTGTACATTTTCACACAATAAAGTTATTTTGATGAAACATGCCACATTGTTTTTACTATATTGGTTATACTGGTAACCAAATTTGATGCCTGCTTTCTTAAAAAAACACACATATTTGTTATTAAAAACATTTTTATGAAAATTCACTACCATAACGCACTTGCTGCGTCCAGGCTTTTTTAAAATATTAGATTAATAAGTTTTCATGGAGAGATATATCAAATTGAGTACTGTGCTACCATTTATACCTAGAACAATTATTAATAGGTCAGTACAGATTGTAACTTAATATCCTCAGAAACAGCTTTCAGTATGTTCCTATACATACTCTTGAAATATTAGTTTAACGACGGTTTCAAGGTAGTACATTAAATTATGATGAAATAAGATTATGGGTAAGAGAAATTTGCAGAATTATTCATGCTGAATTCATTTAGGTTTCAAACTGATTGTTGATACAAATTCTATTTATAACTATATAATCAGAAAATGTTCACTGTTTTGTTATGTACAAGTTTTTATATTCATATATAATAAACCAATTGTCTAAATTAAGAATATGCAGGTAAATAAACAATTCAAATTACCCGCTCAGTTGTCAGTACTTCACGCGAGGTGGCGCTAGTGTACTTGTCACAAATATCACCAATGCTAAAGCATAGGAGTGTCCCGTATTGTCATTATCTGGTATTTGATAGAAGTAACTATAGGCATATTTGCCGATCCCACTCAGTATTGTATATACCTGAATTTAAGGGTTTATGATTGGCTAATTTAGTCAGCATGCGACTAAATACGATGGGTATCTAATGTTGACATTTGGGTAGGTGGATGATTGTTATTTAAAATAACAAAGATCTGTTAGAATAAGTGTTAATGTGCACACAAATAACCTCGTTGTTATGGCAACTTGAAACTCCTGGGGGATTGGTTATTCTAGTATCATTTCTTGGCGGCAAACTTGAACTGCCCGGAGGTGCCCCATGTCCGGACCTGCCCCTTCTCCCCTACCAGGTTTCTTAATTAAAATTAAAATTGTATCTTTCAATATAGTACGGTTTCCCCTTTTTAAAGGATGCCATCAAACATTAGTAGAGCTTCACGACAAAAGGCTGGTTTTTAGCATCGGGTAACTGATGTCATCTCTACCAGGGGCTGAGCTACCCTTGTATTTAATGTTGGGCTCTAATTCCTCAAGAGATATATTTTTTGTAATAAAATGTGTGTTATCCACAAAACTGCCGTTCATCTTGAGATCCACGCTTGGTGGAGCAATACAACACAATAACATCTTCCAGATCTTCAGATATTTTAAAGTTAGTGCTTCAACATTTTTTCCTCACATAATTTGCTCTCGTTCAAACTTCTGAATGATGCGAGTGGCAATTTAAACTATTAAGGGGTTGCAACAGCTACTCGAAAGGGGTTGAATGTAGAGGTAAAGTTTGCACCTTGTAGGGTGTCATTTTTTAGTCTAAAATGAAAGTGTTTCCGTTTTTAGCAAATTAAAAAAAATTCGCTAATGAGGAGATCTGTGTTTATATATATATATATATATATATATATATATATATATATATATATATATATATATATATCCGACCGATAACTCAAAAAATAATGGACCAATCTTGATCAAATTTGGTGGGTACCTTCCTTTTACAACTAGCTTGGACAAGTTCGTTAACCAGGAAAATCGAACCCGGTTTTCCCGGAAAATTTTGTATTTTCTTTCTAAAGGAATTCATATCTCCGGAAATAACAAAGCAGGGGCAACCAAAATTGGTACGCGTATTTGTATTATAAAGAGTGAACTCTGTACCAAAATTCAGGTCTCTAGCTTTAAAGACAAAGAATGTTAAACGTCGAAATTAGCAATGTTTAGACAAAGAACGTGAAATAAATACGGATTTTGAAAAGAAAATGTTGGAAGAAGAGTGTTCTGCAAACCCTCAAGTTTCAGATTCAACCGTCTTTGCCCTTCATTTTACTAAAATATTTACAGAAAATTCATTTCATATAGACCCTTTCTCTGATGCTTTGGCTGTCGGTTTAGTTAAGTTGATGCTTTCGTTGTAGGTTGGAGGAAGTTTATGGTTTAACGGTCTATAATTTTGTTTAGATAATTTTCGTAGAACAAATTTGTTAATGCATTTTTTATCGAAATATGATGCGTTTGTAAGAAAATAATCTGGACGCAGTAAGTGCGTTTTGGTAGCGAATTTTCGGTAAATTTGCAGTTTAGCTCCCGAACGATTTTCAAAAAACTGCTTTCACAAACCTGCCTAGACACGCCCCCCCCCTCCCTGGATCCACAACCCCAAGGAAAATTTACCAGGAGTGAGTAGGGGTGTATAATTTTTTTTAGCTAATATTCGTAGAACAAATTCATTAATGCATTTTTGCATTTTTTTATCGAAATATGATGCGTTTGTAAGAAAAAGATCTAGACGCAGTAAGTGCGTTTTGGTAGCGAATTTTCGGTAAATTTGCAGTTTGGCTCCCGAACGCTTTTCAAAAAACTGTTTTCTGAAACCTGCCTAGAGACCCCCCCCCTGAATCCACAAACCCCAAAAAAAGTTCTTTTTCACACCCCCCAAGGAAGTTACGGGACCAGGAGTGGGTAGGGGTGTATAATTTTTTTTTAGCTAAATTTCGTAGAACAAATTCGTTAATCCATTTTTGCATTTTTTATCGAAATATGATGCGTTTGTAAGAAAAAAATCTGGACGCAGTAAGTGCGTTTTGGTAGCGAATTTTGGGTAAATTTGAAGTTTAGCACCCGAACGCTTTTAAAAAAACTGTTTTCAGAAACCTGCCTAGCACCCCCCTCCCCCCATGGATCAACAAACCCCAAGTAAAAATTTCTTGTTCACACTCCCCAAGGAAGTTACGGGACCAGGAGTGAGTAGGGGTGTATAATTTTTTTTCAAAAAACTGTTTTCAGAATCCTGACACCCTCCCGCGGTCCAGAAAATCCAAGAAGAAATTTCTTGTTCACACCCCCCAGGGAAGTTACGGGACCAGGAGTGAGTAGGGGTGCTGTGCGGGGTAGGTAGTAAGGAAATATGAGCAGAAAATTCGAATAAAGCGGGCTTGAAAGCTGTCGTTTTCACATCTTGAAGCCATATCCCCTTTAAACCCTGCCTACCCCGCACAGCACCCCTATTCACTCCCAGTCCCGCAACTTCCTTACGGGGTGTGAACAAGAAATTTTTCTTGTGGTTTGTGCATCCAGGTGGGGTCCTAGTAATGTTTCTGAAAACAATTTGTTGAAAAGCGTTCGGGAGCTTATCCGCAAATTTACCGAATTTTCATTAAATCCTTCAAATTTCAATCACTCAATTTGCTATTAACGTAAGCTTTGTTGGTTAGGAAACCAACATTTAAGTTTATTTTCGGAAAATTTTTGTATATTTTCAAACCATAAGTAATTTTGATAAAATATAGTACATTGTTTCTACTACATAGGCTGCTCGCATTTGCTATTAAAAACATTTTTATGGAAATACACTTCCATAACACATTTGCTGCATCTAGACTTTTGAAAAATGTTTCTATATCTTCAAACAATAAATTTATGTCGATGAAATATGGTACATTGTTTCTACTATATAGGCAACCAAGTTTGATGCCTGCTTTCATCAAAGAAAGACATTTACTATTAAAAATATTTTAAAGACAATTCGCTACCATAACGCACTTGCTGCGTCCAGAGATGTTTTTAATAAACATGCACAATGATTGGGAAACTGAATATATTCCATTTGGCTGTTCCACACTGTATATGACAAATGGGGGTAATTTCGATATTTGTTTAAAAGGTTATGGTATTATGCCCCACTAACTGAAGATTTATGTTAAACGCATATTTAAAAATGTCATGTGTGATAGCCTATAAATATTTAAATACACTGTAGTGTTGTCACTATTTGCCAATTTATGGTCCGATACGTCGTAATTTTGAACATCTAAACTGGCTCGAATATTGGCGAATCGCTTCAGTTAAATTGGATACGTATAATGATAATAATGAGAGCTTGCTAAACCCCAATCAGAGCTTTACACAATAGAATTTCAGAGGACAATACCGATTTAAACACTAGTTTTCTATCCTCTCAATGATTTACCAATCTCCTGTTTCGCAACAGATAATGGTATTCATTTTATAGATAAGTTAGTTGTGTATATGTGACCATCTTTTGGGAAGGCACCTGTTTGCATCATAGTTCAGATTACGCTCATGCTATTTGCTTTGCCACTTACAAAAATCTTTCATTATTTTGTTTAAATAAATTGCTGCAATAACAGGCGAATATCCTTATGCAAGAGCAACGAGTAACAGAACAGCAATAATTCAATCAGTTAAAGTTAAACATCGCGAATGAAAGAACGTTTGATTTCAGTGGCGGGTTGATGAACCGCAGAGCGAGGTAAACGATATAATTTCTATTATTTTCTATAGCTGTTTTATCTTATATACGATAAGTATTAAATACAAATGTAGAGTCTGCTTGTTTGACTACACAAGTGCTTTTAGCGAATATATTTTTTTATTCGCTAATGAGGAGATCTGGGTTTATATATATATATATATATATATATATATATATATATATATATATATATATATATATATATATATATATATATATATATATATATATCCGACCAATAACTCAAAAAATAATCGACCGATCTTGATCAAATTTGGTGAGTACCTTCCTTTTGCAAGTGGCTTGGATGAGTTCGTCAGCCAGGAAAATCGGACCAGGTTTTCTTGGAAATGTTTGTGTTTTCTTTATAAAAAAATCATATCTTCGTAAATAGCAAAGTAAGGGCAACCAAATTTGGTACACGTGTTTGTATTATAAAGAGTGAACTCTCTAGCTTTAAAGACAACGAAGTTATGGGCAGTTAAAGAAACAAATTTTGGAGTTTTCCTCAAAACGTCTGACTCGCAATTTTAAACGTCAAAATTGGCAATGTTTAGGCAAAGAATGTGAAACAAATACCGATTGTGAAAAGAAAATGTTGCAAGAAGAGTGTTCTGCAAACCCTTAAGTTTCAGATTCAACCGTCATTGCCCTTCATTTTACTAAAATATTTACAAAATATCCATTTCAAATAGACTCTTTCTTTGATGATTTGGCTGTCAGTTTAGTTAAGTTGGTGCCTTTTTGGATATTTATTTGTAGGTTTAGTGAAGTTTATGGTTTAATGGAGTATAATTTTTGTCAACTAATTTTTGCAGAACAAATTTGTTAATGCATTTTTTATCGAAATATGATGCATTTATAAGAAAAAAATCTGGACGCAGTAAGTGCGTTTTGGTAGCGAATTTTCGGTAAATTTGCAGATAAGCTCCAGAACGCTTAAAAAAAAACTCTTTTCAGAAACCTGCCTAGGGCCCTCCCTGGATCCACAAAACCCAAGAAAAATTTCTTGTTCACACCCCCAAGGTAGTTATGGGACCAGGAGTGAATAGGGGTGCTGAGCGGGGTAGGTAGTAAAAAGGAAATATGAGCAAAAAATGCGAATAAAACGGGCTCGAAAGTTGTCTTTTTCACATCTTGAAGC
Organism: Tillus elongatus; assembly: GCA_964006375.1. Classification (NCBI taxonomy): domain Eukaryota; kingdom Metazoa; phylum Arthropoda; class Insecta; order Coleoptera; family Cleridae; genus Tillus; species Tillus elongatus. The sequence goes on along the minus strand of OZ023264.1, from coordinate 51,300,021 downwards.
CATATCTCCCTGCCTACCCCGCACAGCACCCCTATTCTCCCAAAAAAATTCTTCTTTACACTCCCCAAGGAAGTTACGGGACCAGGAGTGAGTAGGGGTGTATAATTTTTTGGCTAATTTTCGTAGAACAAATTCGTTAATGCATTTTTGAATTTTTTATCGAAATATGATGCGTTTGAAAGGAAAAGATCTAGACGCAGTAAGTGCGTTTTGGTAGCGAATTTTCGGTAAATTTGCAGTTTAGCTCCTGAACGCTTTTCAAAACACTGTTTTCAGAAACCTGCCTAGGGCCCCCTGGATCCACAAACCCCAGGAAAAATTTCTTGTTCACACTCCCCAAGGAAGTTACGGGACCAGGAGTGAGTAGGGGTGTATAATTTTTTTAGCTAATTTTTGTGTAGCGAATTTTCGGTAAACTTGCGGTTACGCTCCCGAACGCTTTTCAAAAAACTGTTTTCAGAAACCTGCCTAGCCCCCCCTGAATCCAGAAACCCCTAGAAAAATTTCTTGTTCACCCCACCCCCCCCCCCCCAAGGAAGTTACGGGACCAGGAGTGAGTAGGGGTGCATATTTTTTTATAGCTAAATTTCGTAGAACAAATTCGTCAATGCATTTTTTATTTTTTTGTCGAAATATGATGCATTTGTAAGAAAAAAATCTGGAGGCAGTAAGTGCGTTTCGGTAGCGAATTTTCGGTAAATTTGCAGTTTATCTCCCGAACGCTTTTCGAAAAACTGTTTACAGAAACCTACCTAGACCCCCCTTCCCTGGATCCACAAACCCCAAGGAAAATTTACCAGGAATGAGTAGGGGTGTATAATTCTTTTTTAGCTAATTTTCGTAGAACAAATTCGTTAATACATTTTTGCATTTTTTATCGAAATATGATGCGTTTGTAAGAAAAAAATCTGGACGCAGTAAGTGCGTTTTGGTAGCGAATTTTCGGTAAATTTGCAGTTTAGCTCCCGAAACTTTTTAAAAAAACTGTTTTCAGAAACCTGCCTAGACCCCCCCCCATCCACAAACCCCAAGAAAAATTTCTTGTTCACACCCCCCAAGGAAGTTACGGGACCAGGAGTGAGCAGGAGTGCTGAGCGGGGTAGGTAGTAAAAAGGAAATATCAGCAGAAAATTCGAATAAAGCGGGCTTGAAAGCTGTCTTTTTCACATCTTGAAGCCATATCCCCCTTAAGCCCTGCCTACCCCTCACAGCACCCCTATTCACTCCCAGTCCTATAACTTCCTTTTGGGGGGTGTGAACAAGAAATTTTTCTTGAGGTTTGTGCATTCAAGTGGGGTCTTAGTAATGTTTCTGAACACAATTTGTTGAAAAGCGTTCGGGAGCTAATCTGGAAATTTACCGAATTTTCATTAAATCCTTCAAATTTCAATAACTCGATTTGCTATTATCGTAAGCTTTGTTGGGTAGAAAACCAATATTTAAGTTTATTTTCGGAAATTTTTTGTATGTTTTCAAACCATAAGTAATTTTGATAAAATATAGTACACTGTTTCTACCACATAGGCTATACCGGTAATCAGATTGATGCCTGCTCGCATTTGCTATTAAAAACAGTTTTATGGAAATTCACTTCCATAACACATTTGCTGCATCTAGACTTTTGAAAAATGTTTATATATTTTCAAACAATAAAGTTATTTCGATGAAATATGGTACATTGTTTCTACTATATAGGCAACCAAGTTTGATGCCTGATTTCATCAAAGAAAGACATTTGCTATTAAAAATATTTTAAAGAACATTTGCTACCATAACGCACTTGCTGCGTCCAGAGATTTTTTTAAATCTGCAAACTGTTTCGCTTTTCTACGGCATCATAATGTAGCAGAAGATTTAATAAATGACAACTTCAAATAAAAATTCGTTATTACATTAGAGCATTTTGGTAAAAGAATTCTATAAAAATAAATTAAATATGACAAATGGCGTCTTAAAATTGGTTATGTGATGTATGCCGAAGTTTAACATGAAAATAAAATTAACTCATAACAATAATAACTATAATAAAAATCATAATAATAAAATAGCTAATGAACAATACCAGCAGCAATTGAAGTACGTTTTATATAACGAAAATATAAACATAAATTAACTTATTATATTATTAAAACTATTTTCAAAAGGGTTAGACGTATTCTGTGTGACATATTTAATTGAAAACAAGAGTATCTAAGAAAAGAAAATCAATAAAATTAAGTTAGTGATTTGAAGCAAGGCATTTGTTGTCGTGTATGCGCTTTTGATCTTTAAAGCTTCAAAAAAATAAAGTTTGTGAGCTTGTCAATCAAAAATATTTGTTATCCTTTTTGTTCCTATTATCTGGACAAATAAAACTAAGTGTTAATTTGTTTTATTTTCTATCTATTTTTAAAAATTTTGTTCTAACAAGGTATGGGTTATTAAATGCTATTTGCTTTGTTATTGAAATTTCTTTTTTAAAATGTCCGAAATTGTAGCCCCAGCATAATTGATTTTAAAACACAAATTAGTTGGCTTTTGAATAAGGAGATTTATTTGCTTTATTTTTAGCTTATTTTCGTGAAAAAAATAGTGTTTTGGTATATCATTACATTATAAAAGACAATTTGTGTGTGTGTGTGTGTTTTGTTTCTTTAACGTCGGCCTATTTCTGCGACTATGGCCAAACACCGACGCCAGAGAGCAGTTTCACCTCACTATCCTGACAAATTTTGCCGAACCCCAGCCTTTCTGTAAGGAGGGTATGGATCTTTAACGTGCCCAACATCGCATGGATACGGGACCGACGGCTTTACGCCCACTCCGAAGGGCGGAACGTGCAGACATTCAACTTGCTCAAATACAATGCCAGAACCTCGGTTGATGTTAATGTTACAGTTTGTACTGAAAAGGGGAAAGGAGAACCCTGGGATCGAACCCAGTACCCTTCGGTTCAAAGGCACACGTTCTTGCCCCTGAACCACCGAGGCTCTATATAAAAGACAATTATTTAATCAATTAGCGTCAGCTGGATTTGGAAACAAAACTGCTGATTCTCCCGCCAATGCAATAGATACAATGTTAGTAATTGAAGATTTAGTTGGATGGAATCACTGGTTTAAATTTGTAGATAAAATTAAAAAATAAAAGGTTGCCATAAATTATTGTTGTTTGGTTACGTTCTTTGGGGAAAATGGTGTTTTTCGTACTTTTTAGTGAATTTACTTAAAAAAAATCACTAATGAGGAGATCCCAACTTTTGAATTTTGAAAAAATTTCTTAAAATGAGTGCTAATTAGGCCCCCCAGAACACATATCCGGGGTCAGTTTCAATTTTTATATGTTTTATATCTCCGGAAATAACAAAGTAAGGGCAACCAAATTTGGTACGCGGGTCTATATCATTATAGGTAAGTTACCTACCATGTAGCCCTGTAGGTTAAATGACAAAAACGTTACAGGCATTTAAAGAAAAATAAATTTGGGTTTTCCTAAAAACGTCAAAGTCGCGATTTTAAACGTCAAAATTGGTAATATTTAGGCAATGAACCTGAAACTAATATAAGCTATGGAAAGAAAATGTCTCAAGAAGAATGTTTTACAAAGCCTGAAGTCTTAGTTTCAATCATCAGTGTCCTTCATTTTACTAAAATGTTCCCAGAAAATTCATTTCAAATAGACTCTTTCTCTGATACTTTGGCAGTAGTGTTGGCTATAGAGTTTATCGTTTAATGGTACATCATTTTTGTCGAATTTTCGTAAAAAATCATTAAAGATCAATATATCCGTTATTATGCAAGATACGAAAAAATTGTATACATTAATTTTAGAGTGTCTTAAGCTAAATCTTAAACAAATATTTCTACAATTAGAGGATGACCCATAAGTCGTGCTTGATACAAATTTTCTCTTTTTTTTTAACCGAACACGCCTTATGTTATTGCATTTTTGCATTTTCCATCGAAATATAATACATGTTTGTAAGAAAAGAAATTCGAGACGCGGCAAGTGCGTTATGGTAGCGAATTTTCATTAAATGCTTCAAATTTGAATAGCTCAATTTACTATTAACCTATAAGGTTGACTAAGAAACCAGTTATTATGTGAACACTTTAAGTTTACTTTTGGAACATTTTCAAACAATAAAGTTATTTTGATGAAACATGGCACATTGTTTCTACTATACAGGTTATACTGGTAACCAAATTTGATGCCTACTTTCTTAAAAAAAACATATTTGCTATTAAAAACATTTAAATGAAAATTCACCACCATAACGCATTTGCTGCATCCAGACGTTTATTGATAAGAGCAGTCCTACTAGATTCAACATTTTGGTAAATATTATTTATTTATTTATTTTGTATTGATTTAATCAAAGGTTCACAAATCTACCTATCGGTTGACACTATTTGTTAATTTTAGTAAAACAAGTAACCTAAGAAGGCGGTGATATCGTCTTCGATTTTGTAGTGAGATCAAATCCAGGTTTCTGATAATATTTTAATTTATCGATGTACCAGTACCCAAAATCCTTGCTACTTTATTAGACTCACTACAGATTTTTGGTGAATTTTTGTAGAAAAAATTATTAGTACGTTATTATTATTAGTCACGTTATTAAAGTTCAGTCCCTTGATTGGGAGGCAAGAACATAGATACCGTGTTTCCAATAATTTGCACGTCACTGAACATTTGATTATGAACAAGTATCGGTGGAGATGCCAGCAGGTTTAGAAAGTAATCGAAAGTCATTAAGATCACGAATATTGTATAAAAATGCGAAATGAGTCACGAAAGTGTAACAATCCATCATTTCAACGTAACGTCAAATGTTTGCTTACTTTGTAATTTATATTTTTGCAGTCAGTAAACTAAGGGAGAGTTCAAGTTTATGCACTTTCATATTTACTGTTCTGTTTTTGAATGATTCAGCAAAAATTGGAAATTCTCTAATATAGTTGTCCCTGAACTATATTATTCACTGCATAACGAACAAATTCACCATGAAATTAGTTTACTCGTAAATGTTTACATTAAAGTCCACTGCTTTTTATTAAAACCCAGAGACTTGTCAAACAATTTACGCTTTTCATGTTTGTTATGGTATCGAATATTTAGGTAAAGGGATCAATTAAAATTTAAATAATGAAGTCCACAAAAAATCAAATTCAGAGCCGAATGATACACCAACTTATTTTGTAAAGAGCCAGAAAAAATATAAGGAGAATTTTGTTGTTGTTTTTACATAATATGGTTAATATCGTAAACGTCGCTTTAATAGTTTCATGGACTAAGTGAATATTCAAACCTGTGATGAGCACTGAAGTACACTTGGAGAACCCAAATCACTACAACACATTAAAAAAAACCTGACGATCGTTTCACTAACCACGTTAGCGTAATCAGAGGACGAATAATGCTAAATATCTTACATCCACAACTCTGCTTATATTCCTGTGTATGCAGTCAGTCCATAACGATTGAGAGTGTTCTAACAACATAAAAATTAATATGTTTCGTTTGGCGGAAATACCTGAATTATTTCATTATCTATCGGACGTGCTTCTGCAGGTCTATCTTGCAAAGTGATCTATCAACATACTCACTATAGGCGGCGGAGCCAAGTTCATACACTTTTTATTATTACTATATTTAGCAATATATATATATATATATATATATATATATATATATATATATATATATATATATATATATATATATATATATACGTTTAGCTGCCCCGGTTGTCCAATATTTTAATCAATCTTAGATTTTGCTTATCTACATGGTGGTAATTATTCCAAATGTGCCGGGTAACGAAAGATCTATCTATTGTACCGTATCTTAATTGTGCTAAGTGTTCATTAGATTTCATTTCAATATACCTTTTTGTTCGTCCGACGTATTTAAGGTCACAATCACATTTTATTTCATAAATTCCCGACATTTTAGCGGTACTATCTTTGTCTTTTGTGTTACCTAGCAAGGTTTTTAAAGTATTTTTTTGCCGAAAACGTTAGTTGCAATTTGGCTTTTTTTTAAAAATGCTATCTAGACCCCTCGTGATTCGTGGTTCAAATGGTAAGCAAACAAAGTTTTTTCGGCTTTTTCTCTTCTAAAAGTCGTCGATTCCGCTAAAATTTTCTTCGCTTTCTGTGTGTTAATTTATTCCTCCACTAGGCAAGCAGTGTAACTGTTATATTGGGGTGTAAAGTTAGTTCGCCTCCTCGTGGTGCACGCTGGATAGCGTCTAATATTAGACGTGAACTAAATGAACTAACCAGACCGTAACCCCTCCTAGTCATGTCTTAGGAGGGCCGGGAATGCTTGCCTTAATCGGCCGGCATTGCGAGGAGAGTCCTCCCCATCCTCTGCATCTCCGTCCTCCGATGAGGAGCGGGAGCTGTTAAAGTCTCCCGTGGGACCCAAAGAGGGACGGGGTAAAAGACAACGACTGCCTGGATCCGCAAGGAGACAGCTCAGACGACTACTCAAGGCGGGGGTGCCATATTCAACCGCCTTGAGTCAGGCACTCACGGAGTCCCGCCGATCTCGGGTGGGGGCTGGGGGCCCAGATGGGACGGTTAAACGTCTCGGGGAGCCTGGGGCCTCCACGGATGGGGCCGGCAGCGGGAAGCGACTCCGGTCGGACGGCAGCACACCTCAGCAGAGGGCTAAAAAGCCCCGTGAGGGTGCTGGCAGAAAAACATTCAGTGAGGTGACTGGAGGGGTGAGAGTGGGCATTATCCACTCTGAATATCCCTCCTCATCACTGAAGAACGAACAACTGCTGCTACTGCAGGAGGCCATACTGAAGGCTGTGCAGAGCAGTTCAGAGGAAGAACCCAATATAAGGTTCCGGGGCTGCGCAAATCGACCCGGATGGCTCCTTATAAATTGCGAGGACGAGACCAGCTCGCACTGGCTGGAGCGAATAGTTGGGGGGCTCCAGCCGTGGGAGGGGGCTCGTCTTAAGCTGGTGAGAGGACAGGACCTCCCCAGGCCTTATGTCTGTGTGGCATATCTTCCGGACGGGGTGGAAACACTGACGCCCGAGGATGTCCTCGCCAGACTGAGGCGAATGAATGGTGGGCTGAACACTCGGGAGTGGACCGTACTACACCGAGTAGCGACGGGACCATCAGGACAGACATGGACATTTTCGGTCGACGATATGTCCATGAATACGCTGGAGGGAATTGGCTTCAGACCATTCTTTGGCTTCGGGCGGGTCTTGTTCCGGCCGAGGGTTAGGGGGTCTGCGACTGAGCCTAAACCCACAGCTTCTGCTACCAGCGTCGCCTGTAAATCGGCGACAGGTGCGCGCCCTTCCGGGAGTGGTGGGGGATCAGTCCCCCCGTCAGTACCCTCGAGTAGTGGCACCGTGGTGGGTGGTAGCTCCACCAAAAAAACTGACCCCAAGAGAGGAGGTGGTAGGACTCAACCTTCCACTGGAACCTCCAGGGGAATACAACAGGGGAAAGGAAAGTCCACCCCTGGGATACCTACCAAAGGTAGACCCTCCTCTAGGAAGCTTGGTTATCGAGCTTCTAAAAAGGAGAAGGAACCAGCACCCAAAATCCTTTTCCCTTCGAGCTCCTTAACCTTCATCCTTATCCTTCACGAACACCTATCCCTTCCCCCATGCCCACTAATATAAGGTGCATTCAAGCAAATCTGCATCATGCTAAGGCTGCGACATACCTCCTTAGCATGAAATTAAAGGAAGAGCAAATAGATATTGCACTTCTCCAAGAGCCCTGGACCGCCAATTCGGAACGAACTAAAGGGCTGGGTAACACTTCTGGTAAGATAGTAGAGGTGGGCACTGGCACTAACCCCAGAGCCTGTATCTGGATCAGAAACAACTTGCAGTATTTTACACTTTCAGAATACTGCACCAAGGACATGGCATCCATCCATCTCGTGATCACATCCGGGGGGACCAGGCTGGAAGTAGTGGCCTGCTCGGCCTATTTCCCTGGAGACAGAGATGCAGAACAACCACCTCCAGCAGAGGTGCGGAAATTGATCGCCTACTGCAAGAGGAACAACTATCACCTCGTTATGGGGTGTGATGCGAACTCCCATCACTTGGCTTGGGGGAGCACGGACACTAACAGGCGAGGTGAGTCACTATTTGAATACTTATTAGGGGAGGAGCTAGTGGTAAACAACATAGGCTCGGAACCCACCATTCTTACAGCTAATCGGAGAGAGGTTTTAGATCTTACGATCAGCTCAAGACTTTTGAGCTCAAAAATCCTCAAATGGAGGGTGTCGTCTGAGCCCTCTTGTTCAGACCATGCCCATATCCTATTTGAGATTGAAACAGGCCCTAGACCTGTGGTGGAGTTTCGGGACCCGAGGAGGACGGATTGGGAGGGGTACAAGCAGTCCCTCGCCGCCGGACTTGGGTCCACTATCCCCACAGTGAGGGATCGTGATGAGATAGAGATTGCGGCTGAACAGGTTAGGGAAGCTGTGGTCTCTGCCTATCACGAAAACTGTCCACTGAGGTCAAAGAGAGACAGTCGGGGGTCTACTTGGTGGAATAATAACCTCGAAAAACTACGTAGAGAAGTTAGACGTCTCTTCAATCGTGCTGAGATTACAGGCAACTGGGAACAATATAAAACTGCTCTAACACAGTATAACAAGGAGATTAGGAACGCAAAGAGGGGGTCCTGGAGGAGGTTCTGCGGGGACATTGATAGTGTGCCCAGCGGCGCCAGAATCCACAGGATTCTCTCACGCGACCGTGTACAGGAACTGGGATCGATAAAACGACCAGATGGTTCCTTTACTGAATCTCGGAAAGAAACGTTAGAGCTCTTAGCACACACACACTTCCCAGATTGTCTGATCCTGAGCAACGGTGAGGTCCTACCATCTGAGGGACGATCTAAACGTCCCCAAAGGGAGGACTGGCTAGTTGCTCGGAGAATAGTTACAGCCTCGGCAGTGGAGTGTGCTGTGAATCATTTCCAGCCATTCAAGTCGCCAGGGGAGGATGGGGTGGTACCGGTCCTACTACAAAAGGGACTGGAAATTCTCCTACCCTTCCTTATCAGGCTGTTCAGAGCCAGTCTGGCCTGGAACTATATTCCTTCCAGCTGGACGGTGGTTAGGGGGGTTTACATTCCCAAATTGGGACGTAATGACCTCCTACCCACTTCACTGAGACCTCTCAGTATTACATCATTCCTCCTGAAGGGATTGGAAAAAATACTGGACGGACACATTAGGGGAACATCTTACCCAAGAACCCCCTAAATACCCACCAGTATGCCTATCAAACTGGCAAATCAACTGAGTTAGCGCTCAATAACCTCGTCGAGAAGATCACACACTCTCTGGAAAATGGAGAGGTTGCGGTGGCGGCATTTCTCGACATAGAAGGAGCATTTAATAATGCATTACCGATCTCCCTCTACGAGGCCACTATCGCTAGGGGGGTGGAACCTACCATCTGTGGCTGGATTGGAAACATGCTGCACAATCGGACCATTATTACCTCATTACGGGGAGAGGTGGTTAGCGTTAGGGCTGCGAGAGGGTGTCCTCAGGGGGGCGTTCTATCCCCCTGCTGTGGTCCCTCTTTGTGGACGACCTGCTGGCTATCCTCGAACTCTGGGAGGTTGAGGTCCAGGCGTATGCGGATGATCTCGTCATAATGGTTAGAGGCAAGTCTGAGGAGGAACTGTCTAGTACTCTTCAAGAAGCACTAAATGTAGTCAATGATTGGTGCCGAAGGGAACAGATGTCTGTGAACCCTCGTAAAACGATCATTGTCCCGTTCACCAGAAGAAGAAGGTTGGACAAATTAAAACCACCTAATCTTATGGGGGAAAACATTCCATTTTCGGACCAATCAAAATATCTGGGAGTTATCCTAGATAAGAAGCTCAACTGGGACAGACAGTTAGAAAATGTTATCCGCAGGGCTAAGATGTCCCTGTGGACCTGCCGGAGAATCTGTGGGAACAACTGGGGAACAAACCCCCAACAGATGTACTGGCTCTATGTAGTGGTTATCAGACCTATGATAACATATGGAGCCATAGTTTGGTGGCCTAAGGTACTTCGCGGTACCCCGAGGGCCAAACTGGCTCATCTACAGAGACAAGCATGTCTGATGATAACGGGAGCGATAAGCACCGCACCATCAGTCGCTCTGGAGGTCCTCCTCAATATTCCCCCACTTCACATATGGTTGGAGAGGGTGGCGAGGTGGACAACGTACAGACTAATACAAACGGCAGATAACATGCCGAGGGAAGTCAATCTGAGAGGGTCCGGACTCCTTGATGACAGGGATTGTCACAGGATACTAGGAATGGTCTCAGACTTGATGCCTACAAAAATCAGCAGAGATCTGTCTTTCAAGACCGTCCTCCCGGAAAGGGAGGACTGGGACCGGAACCAATCGACCCTGTTGAGAGCGGACCTCTGCTGGTACTCGGACGGCTCCAAAACCAATATGGGAGTAGGAGCCGGCGCCTATGGGGGCAGCACCGATGCTAGACTATCAGCTAGTCTCGGCAAGTACGCAACCATACACCAGGCAGAAGTTTATGCCATCGAGATGTGTGCAAGGGAAAGTTTAAAGGACCTATGCACAAACAAATCGATAAAGATATATGCAGATAGCCAAGCTGCAATAAAGGCTCTTGGTTCCTACCGGTGCAATTCAAAGACGGTATGGAGTTGTAAATCTGCCCTTAACGAATTGGGCAGCTGTAATGAGGTGTCGCTGGTCTGGATACCGGGTCACTCGGATCATGATGGCAACGTTGCGGCAGACGCGCTTGCCAGGAGTGGTGCCGAGTGCGGCTTTATCGGACCAGAACCGGTGCTGGGAATAACATCTTGCACAGCAAAACGCACTTTAAAGACCTGGACAGATAGAAGGACAATTTAATATTGGCAAAATCTTCCAGGATTAGCTCACTCCAAGGCCTTCATAAATGGCCTGTCTGAGTCAAGGGCTAAGAAACTACTAGAGCTGAACAGACAACAACTGAGAACTCTAGTCGGCCTATATACAGGACACTGCCGCTTGCGGCATCACATGCACCGTATTGGAATCGGTCAGGAGACCGAGTGCCGACTGTGTATGGAGGATGACGAAACAGCAGAGCACGTGCTGTGTTCCTGTCCGGCAGCGGATAGGACTAGACACCTGCTCTTTGGCAAGGTAAAGCTTGCTCCAGAGGATCTGGATCGACTTTCGCCCACAAAGGTTATCGACCTCTGCAGGAGGCTGGATTTGTTGGGCGAAATATAAACATTAGGCGTGAGCCACAATAGACCGTTGGTCGCGGTGGAAGGTCCGGTATGGACCACTCACATTCAAACCTAACTGTTATATTCGGCCACGTTTTTGATATACCCCAATTCTTTGGTATATATATATATATATATATATATATATATATATATATATATATATATATATATATATATATATATATATATTACTTAAAAGAAAACGAATTACACTGTTTACTTATAAAAATCAGACTGGCCATTTTTTGTTCATACGTATGATATGAGTCATTGGGAATGTAACTTGGAGTAGTAGCTCGTTCCTATGGACATCGAATTCTAAAATGTCTTTATATTTGATAACTAGTTTACGCTTTATAGATGTATTCGTTATCAAAAATATAGACACTTTAGAATTAGATGTCCATAGAAAGGAAACCACCACTCTAAATTACATTCAAAATGACTCAAATCATACGTAGGATGAAAAAATGACCAGTCTGAATTTTCTGGTAAACAGCTAATTTTTTTTTGCCTTTAGGAGATAAATTTTTGTGCATACGTATGGTGTGAGTCATTGGGAATGTAACTTAGAGTAGTAGTTCCTGCCTATGGACATCGAATTCTAAAATGTCTTTATTTTTGATAACTAGTTTACGCTTTCTAGGTGTACTCGTTATCAAAAATATAGACACTTTAGAATTAGATGTCCATAGAAAGGAAACCACCACTCTAAATTATATTCACAATGACTCAAATCATACGTAGGATGAAAAAATGACCAGTCTCAATTTTTTAGGTGAATTTTTTTGCATTTAGGAGATAAATTCGAAAAAAACTTTGTTTCCTTGCCATTTGAACCACGAATCACGAGAGGTCTAGATAGCATTTATAAAAAAGACATTTAGCAGAATTAACATACGGTACTATAGATAAATCTTCCGTTGCCCGGCATATTTGGGATAATGATCATCACGTAGATAAATCTAAAATTGATTAAAAATGTTAGACAACCGGGATAGCTAAACGCTTTCGAAAGTATATATATATATATATATATATATATATATATATATATATATATATATATATATATATATATATATATATATATATATATATATATATAAACTTTTTAACTGACCATGGAAATGGGATTCAGGGGCTGTAATTCGCGCCAGTTTAAAGAAATTGTCCGAAAGTCTCACCATCGATACCTCTCTATTAGTGAATTTTCTTAATAAAAATTCACTAAAAAGGAAAGTATCTGCCAAATTATACACGTGCCAGTTATTTTTCCTTCTTAGCCGCCTGGATGATTTCGTTTTAGTCAACCTAATGGAACCGGTTTTTCCAACAACTATAAAAGTTCTCTAAAAACAAATTCTCTGTTAGTGAATTTTCTGAATAGAAATTTAATAATATTAACAATGCTGAAAATTATAATTTTAGACTCGAAGGTGACAAAGTCATTCAGGCTTTAAAAAATAAGATCTTGTTCCAAATGTATGAAACCTGTACACTATTGTTTCTACCAAATATTAAATTGAAACAAAACAAAAATGATTTGAGCATTTTACCACTGAATCAGTGACAGGCTAATAAAAAATTTCCTCACTTGCCGGCAACTTGCTGCCACCGGAAATTTTATTATTATATTGAAAGTAAATGTAGAAGCTTATTACAGAATTAATTGAGTTGTGATTTCAAACCCATCCGAGTTTAAAGATAAAGGAACAAACAGTTTTAAAATCATTTTTATAAAGATGTCAGTGATTGTGTTTACAATATTTACTTCATTGTTTCGTACCTATCTTCCCATATTCTTATTATATGAAACTTACCAAATCATGGGTTGGCAAAACGTCATATTTTCTTTATGAAGGCGATAGTTCCTTAAATATTTTTCTACTGCCTTCCTTAAACCTTGATCTTTTTACTTTGTGCTACATTTTCAGACTAAAGCTTTAACTGGACCCGTTCATCAAACTAAAAATATGGTGTATTGAAAAAGAATCCCCATTTAAAAACAATCGCTTGGCAAATTTTAAATTTCATGTTGTCTGCCATTCTAACGTCCTAATTGCTGACAAACGATATAAAGAGTTAATGAGATTTTCGTGGGCGAGATTTATCGATTGCTAGTTCGGGGCATTAGGTTTTATGCGTGTTATTTCTATTGTTTGGTTATCGTTTATCTATGATTTATGCCTGTTGTATAAATCAATTTACGCATGGCAGCTATCTACCCTGTCCGTCAGGCATCAACCACTTAAGTCGTTTCAATTCAGGTCTTTCAGATTTTATTTTTAATTTGGAAAAACCTCCAAATGTTGTAAAGGAAATCATTTAGAGTTCACAATAGAAGTTTATTTGCACGATTTCTAGCTACATGTAAATTGTTATTCCAGCTACTCGAATACTTTAGAAAATACAGCGCATTCAAAATACTTTTGTGTATTTTTTGGGGGAAAATGTCCGTTAGAGCTGATTTACGAACTCATCCGTGGTCTTAACACAAGGAAGATATGTGCCAAGTTTTGTTCAAATCAGTTAAGTATTTTTTGAGTTATCTCTCGGATATATATATATATATATATATATATATATATATATATATATATATATATATATATATATATATATATATATATATACATATATAAATATATATAAAAATTCAAACGGACCTTGAATATGGGTTCTAGGGGACTTAATTCGCGCTCATTTGAAAACATATTCTGAAAGTCTCACCATCGTTAGCTCCCTATTAGTAAATTTTCTTAATGAAAATTCACACAGGGCAAATCGATAGAAAGACGAATAAAAGTGTACTAGAAAAAGTATGAGGAGAGAGATCCTTGCTGAAAAAAAAACTCTGGACGCAGCAAGTGCGTTATGGTAGTGAATTTTCATAAAAATGTTTTTAATAACAAATATGTGTGTTTTTTTTAAGAAAGCAGGCATCAAATTTGGTTACCAGTATAACCTATATAGTAAAAACAATGTGGCATGTTTCATCAAAATAACTTTATTGTGTGAAAATGTACAAAAATTTGCAAAAGTAAACTTAAAGTGTTCTCGAAAAACACGTTTCTTGGTCAACCTTATAGGTTAATAGCAAATTGGGCTATTCAAATATAAAGCATTTGATCAAAATTCGCTACCATAACGCACTTGCTGCATCCAGCATTTCTTTTCTTACAAACATGCATTATATTTCGATGGAAAATGCAAAAATGCAATAACATAAGGCGTGTTTGATTTAAAAAAAAAAGGAAATTTGTATCACCAACGACTTATGGGCCACCCTGTGATTGTAGAAATATTATTTTAAGATGTAGCTCAAGACACCCTATAATTAATATATACAATTTTTTTTCATATCTTATATAATAACAGATATATTGAGCTTTATTGATTTTTTACGAAAATTCGACAAAAATTATATACTATTAAACGATAAACTCTATAGCTAAGGCTACTGCCAAGCATCAGAGAAAGGGTCTATTTGAAATGAATTTTCTGCAAATATTTTAGTAAAATGAAGGACAATGACGGTTGAAACTAAGACTTTAGGGTTTGTAAAACATCCTTCTTGAGACATTTTATTTCTATAGCCCGTATTAGATTCAAGTTACTTGCCTAAATGTTGCCAATTTTGACATTTTAAATCGCCACTTTGACGTTTTGAGGAAAACCCCAATTTATTTTTCTTTAAATGCTTATAACTTTTTTGTCTTTCGAGCTACGTAGCTAAATTTTTGTAGGTAACTTACTCATAAGGATGTAAACCTGAGAATCAAATTTGGTTGCCCTTACTTTGTTAATTCCGGAGATATAAATTTTTTTCGAAAGAAAACACAAAATTTTCTGGGAAAACCTGGGCAGATTTTCCTGGCTAACGAACTTATCTAAGCCATTTGCAAAAGGAATTTTTTCACCAAATTTAATCAAAATCGGCCCATTATTTTTTGAGTTATCGGTGTGATACTTATATATATATATATATATATATATATATATATATATATATATATATATATATATATATATATATATATATATATATATATATATATATATATATATATATATATATATATATATATATATATATATATATATATATATATATATATATATATATATATATATATATATATATATATATATATATATATATATATATATATATATATATATATATATATATATATATATATATATATATATATATATATATATATATATATATATATATATATATATATATATATATAAACATATAAAAATTGAAACTGACCCCGGATATGTTTTCTGGGGGGCCTAATTAGCGCTCATTTGAAGAAATTTTTTCAAAATTCAAAAGTCGGGATCTCCTCATTAGTGAATTTTTTTTAAGAAAATTCACTAATAAAAGAAGGGGAAAATTTGTTGGTCATATTTTGAAACATAATAACTTTCTAACAACATTATTTGAAGGGAACTTACCTGGAAAAGGCAAGAGGTAGACCAAGAAAAAAACTTCTGGAAAATCTGGCACAACTGATGACGCGTGGTTATAATAAGCTGCTGGAGACAGGACCATGACTGCGCCGACAGGGCGACATCTCCCTTATAATGTGATGATGACTATGGTATTCCCAGAATTGTTTTGGCGCGGTTCACTTAATATATCTTTATTCATATAATTAGATTATTAACAGTTTTTCAAACAATAGGAAATACACAAGTGTCACTAAGATAACATTAATTATACGTTTAAAACAATAAAGCGACATAAACTTTCTTTTGCTTCACATACAAACACATGGACGATGACAGTATTCATTAAGGGTATTTGGATGGAATGTAGGTAATCTATTGTCGTAGAAAATACAATAATAAAACTCGAAGAAACCCAGCATTTTGGTACGATTTAAAATCGATGTCAATGCTATGGTCATTGCCCGGTCAAAACTAATTTCAAACGTTAATGTTATGTTCAGTGAAAATAATGCTGTTAAACTTAATTAGGCTTGTAAAAACACATACATATAATGCTGTTTTCTACTATTAACTCGTAATATCTAATGAAATTATATACATTTAAAGTTTGTGGTTTAATATACAGGCCATACCAAATATATGAAATGTATCCTCAAATAATCAAATTCATCATCATAGTCTACAGGCGATGTGACTTCCACCATTCAATAAGGGACAAAGTTATCTCCTATCGACACAAGACCCGAAGCTTTTGGTCTACGAGCAAAATTATAGGTACACATTTCACCATAAGCTCTTTTCTTCCCTGATTTCACATGCTGAGGTATTGGCTATGAAATTCCCATTTCGTTCCGATGAATCAAATTTCTATTTCGTAAGACAAAACTCTAGGAATATATATATATATATATATATATATATATATATATATATATATATATATATATATATATATATATATATATATATATATATATATAGGGTGATTCATAAGTGGTGACCAAAAATGAAACCCCATGTTCTGCGAGAAATTTTAGAGAGGGTATGTCCTATAAAAATTTTTCCTATAATGCTTCATTAAAAAGATACAGGGTGTTGAAGTTGAATTTCAAAAAATAAAATTTCCCAATTTTTAAAAAAGTAGCACATATATTTTGCTGAAACTTCGCATGTGTAGGCTGCTGCGTAAGGCACATATTCTACCATAACAATTGAATCGGCTAATCCAGCAGTGGCGCGCGTACCCACATGTCATTGGTTATCCCTCAAGAAAAAAAAAACGGGTAAGCCAATGATATACTTTTTTATTTTTCATTTTTTGAATCTTACCTGTATATAAGTACAAAAAGTCTGGAGGCAGCAAGTGCCTTATGCTAGTCAATTTTCATAAAAGTGTTTTTAATAACAAATGTCTTTTTTTTTTCAAGAAAGCAGGCATGAAATTTGCTTACCAGTATAACCTATATAGTAGAAATAATAGCAAACCATATATCATATCATATTAACTTTATTGTTTGAAAATGTACAAAAATGTTTTAAAAATAAACTTAAAATGTTCCCGAAAAAACTAGTTTCCTGGACAACGAACCTTATAAGCTAATAGCAAATTGACCTATTCAAATTTGAAGCATTTATTAAAAATTCGCTACCATAACGGACTTGCTGTGTCCCGAATTTCTTTTCTTACAAAATTCATTATAATTACGTAATCGAAATTGGATACATTAAAGGTCAGCACTGGCACAAACCGGGGGAATCCGACTATCTAATTAAAACAAAGCATTGTTTAATCTATTTGGTATAAGCAGATTTTAATAAAAAATTGCTACCATAACGCACTTGCTGCGTCCTGAATGTATTTTCTTACAAACATGCATTACAATTACGTGGTCGAAATTCGATACATTAAACGTCAGCTCAGAACTGGCACGAACCGGGGGAATCCGACTATCTAATTAAAACAAAGCATTGTTTAATCTATTTGCACTGAGCAGATTTTAATAAAAATTCGCTACCATAACGCACTTGCTGCGTCCCGATTTGTTCCTTACAAACATGCATTCCCATTAACGTGGTCGAAATTAGATACATTTATAGTCAGCTCAGAACTGGCACGGATGGGAAAATCCGTCTGTCTAATTAAAACAAAGCAATGGTTAATCTATTTGGACTAAGCAGATTTTCCTGGCTAACGAACGTATCCAAGGTACTTGCAAAAGGAAGGTATTCGCTAAATCTGATCGTCATCGGAGCCTTATTTTTTGAGTTATCGGTGTGACATATATATATATATATATATATATATATATATATATATATATATATATATATATATATATATATATACATATATATAAGGAAAATTCACTAAAATCCGTTTAAAACATATTTTAAGTAGATAAAATCAATATTGGAATGGTATGACTCTGATACCACTATCGAAAATTTTTAAATTCGCAAAATTTTCAATAGTGCATATTTCAATCAGCGCATAAGATATACAAATATCCCCAAAACTTTAAATATTCTTAGAAAGTGGTGGGGCTCGAATTGTTTTCCGACAGTCCACTCCACACTTCGGACGTAGACGATTATTTTGGCCCACCGAGCAGGGACCTGATTGTTAAAGCTTGAAGCCATTCCGTTACGGGAGACCTTGTTTTTAGTGAATTATTATTTTTAAAAAAATCACTAATAGAGAGGTATCGATGGTGAGACTTTGCAAAATTTTTTTCAAATGAGCGCGAACTAGGACCCTTAAATCCCATATCCGGGGTATCCAACCGATAACTCAAAAAATAACTAACCAATTTCGATGAAACTTGGCAAGTGCCTTTATTTTATTAATGGCTTGGATGAGTTCGTTAGGCAAGAAAATCTAACGAGGTTTTCCGGGAAAATTTTTAGTTTTCTTTAGAAACAAATTTTTTTCTTCGAAAATTACAAATCTGTTTTAATGAAGTTTGATGCATATATAGCCTCACTACATACCAAAACTAAACTTTCTAACTTATAGAAAATTGAGTTATTTAAATTTTGGGTTTTCTTTCCAAAAAATTTTTTCTCCAAAAATTACAAAGCTATTTTAGGAAATTTGGTGTATATGTTGCATTGAGAAAGACTTTGCTACACACCAAAATTCAACTGTCTTGGTTTATATAAAATTGAGTTATTCAAATTTGGATGATTTAATAAAAATTCACTACCATAAGGCACTTGCTGCGTCTCGAAGTTTTTAAAAATTATTCCGTCTGTATTTCTAAACTACTCTGTTTTCTCTCCTAAAATAACTGAAAGGGCAACGGTTGGCAAGAACACTGTGTAATATATTTGTCCTTATACCGAATAACCGTATTCCGCATACTCCTGTTTGAAGAGAATTTTCATAAACTAGTAACTTTTGTGTTCACAACGCCTTGTTCTGAATACCGATTAATATTACTATTTGTATATAGATAGAAGCACATTCGCGATTCTCACCGCAAGTTTAAATAACCTTGGGGAAACATAGTTTTTTCAGAAATTATAAGGGTCCGCCCGGAAATATTTAGCAGAGTAACAGTGATATAGTAACCAAAAGAAAAATATATATAACATGCCGTTAACAGAAACTAACTCCGCAACGGAAACCACCGCCACCGAGACCAGCAGTAGGGACCATGTTTCGGCTCCTTCATCATCGTCAATGTTGGAATCGCCCAGCCAGGGTGCCAACACAGAACCGAAAGTAGCCTGGATATACACATTATAGAAGACCGAGCTAACAGAAGGACTCCGAAATTTTGGGCTATCCACCGATGAAATGCGTCGTCGACTGAGTCGATTTCTGAAAACCGGACGTGCTCCCAGGGTCTCTACACCGACACAACTGACGGTACCTGGCAGTAGGTTCTAGCTTTCTACTTCTAGCTCGTAATGACCGATAAATGACAAGTGCCCTTTTAAATATAAATGATATATCAAAATAAAAATATCACGTACTTACACAAATTAAGTTTTTCATAAAAATACTTAGGAGGGGTTGAAAAAGTCAAATCCTCATAACAAATAGTTTGCAAATTTAATCGGATAAAGGAATTTTCTACGTTTAAGTACGGTTGTATATGGATTTTTGTGAACGAATATTATATTAATAATTGAATATTGCCATTTCTTCTGATTATGTTTTTCATATCATCTAAAGTTGTAGGTGCAATCGTCATCACCCCAAAATAATTAATCAAGCGGAGTCAGATCCGGGGAGAAAGCCGGCCAGTTAACCAGGCGTGATCGACCAATCTACCTCTTTTTAAATATTCCAAGCAAATGACCTAAAATAACCCGTTTGCATAGAATCAAATAATAAGCAACATCATCGTCGATGTTAACAGACATGATAAATAGATTGATTTTTTTTTGTATTTTAACTTCATCATCATCATCAATCAATCAGCCCTATGCGTCCACTGCTGGACATAGGCCTCCCCTAGTTGAGTCCATTCTTTTCTGTCTTGAGCGCTACGAATCCAGTTTTTGTAATTTTTGTAATGTCTGTCCAGCGAGTTGGTGGTATTCCTCTGTCTCTTTTATCGGATCTGGGTCTCCATTCAAGTAATCGTTTTGTTCACCTGTCATCTTGCATGCGACCCACGTGTCCCGTCCATTTCCATTTGAGTTTTGCCACATGTTCGACCACATCATTCACTCCTATTCTTCTGCGTAATTCTTCATTTCTAATGTGGTCACGTAACGAAACGCCAAGCATCGACCTCTCCATTTTGCCCTGTGCTACTTTAGTTTCTTAGCAGAAGCGTTGGTAAGGGTTAGTGTTTCGGCGCCGTAGGTCATAACCGGTACAACTTATTGGTTGAAAACTTTTCTTTTCAAGCATATTGGAAGGTCGCCTCTGAAAACGTGTCCAAGTTTGCCGTAAGCCGCCCAGGAAAGTATAACTCTTCTGTTTATCTCGCATGTTTGGTTGGCTTTGGATATGCTTATCTCGTGGCCCAAATATGTGTATTTATCTACCCATTCCACCTCACAGTTTTCAATAATTAGGTTGTTACTTGGGACGAGGTTTGTCATAAATTTTGTTTTTCCGATGTTCATTTTTAGACCTACTGTTGAACAGGCCTCCTGTAGTTCCTGTAACATCACTCTAGTATCTTCCAAGTTGTCAGCCAGTAAGACAATGTCGTCTGCAAACCGTAAGTTTGACAGACTTTGGCCGTCTATTCTTAGACCTTTCTGGTCCCAATCTAGCTTCTTGAACACATATTCCAGGACGGTGATAAACAGTTTTGGAGACATCGTATCTCCCTGGCTTACTCCTCTCCCAATTTTTATAGGATTCGTGTTTTTATGTAGTTTTACCACAAGAGTAGCATTTTTATATATATTGTGAATTAGTTTGGTGTAGCGATAGTCAATACGGCATGCTTCTAGGGACTGCAACACTGCGTCCAGCTCCACAGTGTCGAAAGCCTTATGGAAATACACAAAAGCAAGGACAAGAGGTCTGCCATATTCGATGGTCTTTTCAATCACTGTTTTAACGCTCTGGAGATGATCATTGGTTCCAAACCCACTTCGAAAACCGGCTTGTTCCACTGGCTGGACGAAGTCCAACTTCTTTTCAAGTCGTGCGGTAATTATTCTAGTAAATAATTTGTAGATGTGGCTAAGTAGACTTATCGGCCTGTAATTTTCTAGGTTCGAGATGTCTCCTTTCTTGTGGACCAGTATTACGATGGTGTTGTGCCACTTTTCTGGCATCGTACTATTGAAGAGACAAAGGTTGAAAAGAGAAGCAAGCACACCTTTTTTACGGGTTAGTATGTCAGATTCTGGATGTAGACTTATATCACTTTGGCTTTTATATAGCATTCCATAAAACTTTTCCACTATATTTAGAATATCTTTCCTGTTCGTTGATGTGTGCCCTTGTGCATTTTTAAATTTTATTATTTGTCTCCTTTCATTGTCAAGCATTCTAGGTAGAACTTTCACATCCTTGTTGTTATCTATGGTATCTTTGATTTGGTTGTGTCTAAAAGCTCTTACGTCGCGTCGGATGCCTTTTGAAATTTATTTATCAATTTCTCTTAATTATTCTTCAGACACATAGCTTTTTGACCTCATATCCCTTCTGTTTTCTACGAGCAGTTTGGTCTCCCTGCTTAGTTTTTCCTCCCTTTGATTTGTTGAGCAGTGCCGACTTTAAGCTTCAGTTATTGTGGTTGTGATGATATTATTCAGTTTGTTGATGTCGTTACCAATGATGTGTTCTATTTCAGCCTTGATTAATTTAGTGGTGATCCATTGTTCGAGGCTATTTACATCTGCTGGATTTATTAGTAAATTTGATTTATTGCTCTTTTGGATCATTTTTTGTCGTTCTTTGCCAATGTCAATAGCTACTTTTGCTCGAACAAGCCTGTGGTCGCTCCCAGTAGCAAACCTATTTAGGACAGTCACGTCTTTTATTATGTGTTTTTTATCTGTGATGATAAAGTCTATTTCGTTTCTTGTTTTCCCATCGGGGCTTTTCCACGTCCATCTTTTATTTATTTATTTTGTAGAAAAAGCTACCCATCTGAAGCAGATTATTTTGGCATTGAAATCACCGCATATTAGAGTAAATTACTCTGGGTGTTCATTAGGACAGTGTTAATGTCCTCATAGAACAGGTCTATCTCCTCATCGTCATGATCCATTGTAGGGGCGTATACTTGTATGAGCTTAATATCGCATCTGGTATTGAGTTTTAGAATCAAAGAGATAACTTGTGTGTTGATATTTTATTTAGTGACACCATGCATGATTTGTGTCGCTTGTGTATGAGAAATCCTGTTCCTCCCCAGGAGCTCTCTTCTTCACCCACGCTATAGAATATGTGCCCAGATTTAAGGTCTATGAGATGTTCACCTCGCCTTCCACTTCACTTAGTCCGACAACGTCCCATTTTTTACGTTCCAACTCGCCTTCTAGTTCCATTTATCTTTCATCTGTTGACAGTCATCGGGTATTGTAGGTTGCAATATGCAGTATTTTGTTGTTGGTACGTTTGGTACTCATTGCCATATCTTTGATTGATTGATTGATTGACAGTTTTTTGATCTGTTTGGAAATGAATCAAAATTGCATTCGTATATTATTATACCATTCATTCATATATTCCGCTTATCACGACAGATAAGTCAATATTAAGAAGAACAAATAAAATGAGACAAAAAGCACACCATGGAAAAAAGAGAAAACCTTCCGAACAAAATCACTGTTTGCTTTCTTTTAAAAAAACAACAACATTTTAACTTACTTTCAAGTTTTAGTTCACAACACTACTTTGGGTACCCCTGTATCTGGCGATTTAAGAATCATTCCAATTGAATTGACTTTCTAATATTTGTCCATCATGAAGTTTTTTGTTTGTTAATGTACTTGAATTAATTTTACGTTTGTTTGATTTTATAAAATCATCTAGTGTTAAAGTACTACATGAAGAAGAAAGTAATACTTAGTCGCCATAAAAAGAAAACATGTATTAAATGACATAATTTGAATTTCTTTGTGAGGTATTCGCTTAAAATGGTCACGATCCTTTAACAAATAAACAAAAACACGCATTAATGAAGATACCAGTTTTAAATAATACAATGCTTCGCGAATTCAGTAACTATAAAAAAACATTCATAAATAATAGTGAAATTATATATATAACTGGGAAACACCGCCAAACTTTTATCTCTAATACCCATTATATATTTAATAGTCCTGTGTACGGATCGTCCGTCTTTATTTCTAGTAAGACTATAACGTAACACTCTTTTTTTATTTTATTTAGTTTTTATTTCAACAACACACTACGAGGGATTACAGCCTGAATACTATCGTACCGTGGGTGTCGACCAGGAGGAAAGAGGCAACTTGTTAATTCTGGACTTGAAGGTTTGGAGGTTCGGGGGAGAAGGAAAAACGTGTGCCGGCAAGGAATTCTACAACTTGGAAGTCCTCGGGACAAAAGAGCGGGCATAACAAGATGTTCTATGTCTGGTGACCTGCACAGTAAAAGGGCGCATTCGCTCTGGTCCCCTGGTAGATCTGTTGGGGGCAGCAGCTGGAGGAACTATGGAAGAAAGCTCCTCTGAGCAGTGCCCATGCAGATATCTATAAAAGAGAGAGAGAGAGGTCACCAACGGCACGTCGGTGGGCAAGGGATGGCAGCCTTTGGGTGAGGGTAGGGTCACCGATGAGACGTATAGCTCTCTTCTGAATGGAGTCCAGGATAGCGAGTGTAGAAGCGGCAGCGGCACCCCAGATGTGGGAGCAGTATTCAAGGTTTGGTCTTATTTGTGAACTATATAAGGTATAGAGATTAGCTGGTGAAAAGTATTAGCGAGCCCGAAAGAGGAAACCTAATTTCTTAGCAGCCGCTTCTGCAATTGATGTGACATGTTGGTGCCAATTGAGATTTCGATCCACAGAAATAACAACAAGTGAAAAGGACCCATTACTTTGAATAACTTGGTTGTTTATTGTGATGGGTCTAGGGCTGGTGTATCTCTTATGAGAAAGAAAGCAAGACTGTGATTTGGTGGGGTTGAATTGTACAAGATTTCTACTTCCCCAGTCTAATAATTTTTGGAGATCCACCGAGACAGAACCCTCCATGAGTCTGCGATCCTCATCTAATTGGGCTAAAGAGACAGGCTTAGAATATTGTATATTTGAGTGGAGGGTGCTAGGGAATATGCCTCTATTGTAAGATGTTTAAAACAGACGAGTCAGGACAGGAGCAAGTTCTGGTGCGCATTTTTTGAAAACAATTGCTGGTATCTCGTCAAGGCCAGAGGCTTTACTGGTATTAAGAGAAGAGAGCATCTTTCGTACCTTTTTAGTTTCGAAAATGATATCCGTCATTTTATGTGCGACATTAAGGACTGTTGGTGGTTGAACATTTGGAGGTGGGTTGAGAGCAGAATTGCCGGCCAACAACGAGGCAAAATGTTCAGCCTTGCCCAGGGCGGTAGAAACAATTTTATCCCGTGAGTCAAGAGGTGGGAACGTGCTCTTGCAGAAATTATTCCCAATAGATTTAGCAAGAGTCCAGAAGGGTTTGCTGCCGCTGGAGCTTAAGAGGACTTTGTTTTTGATGTGGTTATTAAACGAGTTTTTTGCCTCAGAAAGAATGCGGACATAGCGGTTTCTTGCGTCGTTAAATGCTTGACGGTTTTCTTGACTGGGATTGTGTAGAAGCGTTTTGTGAGCTTTGACCTTTTCAAGTCTGGCCTTGTCACAGGATTTAGAGAACCAGGGCTTTGGAGTGGCTGCAGAGGTTTTCTGTGTACGTGGAATAAATAATTCCATGCCATTTTGGATAATTTCGATGACGTTTTGTGAGATATCAGAGGGGCCAAGATGAGAGAAGCAGACAGACGCCCATGGAAATGAGGAAAAGTAATCTCGCATTTCGTCCCAGTTCGCGGAATTGTAGTGCCAAATGATACGTGGGTTGTGATGACTGTGTAACCTCGGGTTGCATTGCACAGGAAGCAGTGACCACGCCGTGGTCTGAGCAACCCAGGGGGCGGTGACTGATATCTTATAGCAGCCAGGATTTGTAGTAAGAAGGTTATTTGAGCTGTGTGTTGGGATGCGAGGAAAGTAAGTAGGTTGCTGAACCATATTGGCTAAAGAATTTCTGACTGCAAAGGCCTCCGCTGCTCTTCCTTGTGGATCGGTTTTGAAGATCCTAGCCATTCCTTATTATGGGCATTGAAGTCACCAAGAATAGTGACCTCGGAGAAAAAATATTCAGAAATTAGATGTTCGATTTTTTCAGAAAGGTAGTCAAAGAGCTGGACAAGGTTGTTGTCAGAAGGTGACCGGTAAATGCAACAGATGAATTTAGTTGCAGCCCTGAGAGAGAGGGAGAGATAGAGTTTTATCCATAGTATGTCTTTTCTTCCAGCTACTAAATTGGGGAGTCTGGTGCAGGGTAGATTGCTACGGACGTACGCGCACACGCCTCCATGCAATTTAAAGGAAGTAAGGAGCTCATAACCCGGGAAATTAAGCTGATTAGTGGCTGTTTTGGCACTGATTTGAGTTTCGGTGAGGAAGAGGAGTTGGGGCCTATTAGCCTGGATGAAATGGTGGACGGAGTTTAGGTTAGAATTTAGGCCATATATATTCGAGAAGGATATGTTAAATCTTGATGCTGGCGTCTGCTGTACACCCCTCTCCCGGAGATACGAATGGAGGGGTATTTTACCTCCGGAATCTTTTGTACGAGGAGGAGCCATCATCATTTTTGCTTATAAGGGAAAGCGACTTATACACCAGAACCGGAAACGTCCGTTGGGACTTCACTTTACTATCACGTAAAGGAAGATTCCACTATCACCTACCATGTTGCAAGTATACCACACCAGCCAACTATTAGAGAGCTGACCAGCTCTAGAACTTGCCTGCCTCTGTATTTAACTGGTCACCCTAATTAATCAAAATGTTCGGGAAGCAGCTAGTGCGTTATGGTAGCGAATTTTTCTAAGAATAACATATTATAGTGATTTAGCCTTATAAAACATTACTTTACTTACTTAGAACAGTAAAAAACAAGGTAAAGAAACGCATTCAAAAACATGATCTCTAGCAAAAATATTTATACAGTAATTTGGATACAAAACTCAAACAAAGAAATTGATAAACAGGAAATATACTCACCAAAAAATTCACTAGAAAGTTGAACATAAAAAAAGTCCCGTGGTTCATGTATGAAGGTAATTGTATGCATGCAGAAGGGGAAGAACCCTCAGGTCGAAGAGGGTTTCTGCGGCTTCACCCAAAACACGGGGGGTTCTCCTTCCCCTTGTGCATGCATACAACTACCTGTAAAGCATAAAGCACAAGAAACATTTCTTGGGAGCAACCCCTAAGAAAGTTACTGGACCTGGGCGAATATGGATGCGTTGCGGGGTAGACAGGGCTTAAAGGAGCTATTGCAGCAAAATGTGAAAAACGCATTTCTTTAAAGTTCGACTAAATATTTTTTAGCATTTCCGGTCATATTTCCTCCATGCCCAGCAACCCTATTCATTCTTGACACACGATGCGCCAATGCATATCTATCGGGTCTAAGTGTGGAGTCTCTCCTATGGTAATTAATCCTCCTACCAACAGACTGTGAGGTCTGACCTATATAAGAAAGAAAACTATTTTTACAGTCAAACTTGTAGACTACATCACGTTGTTTATACACTGGAATTTTGTCCTTGTAAGTGAAAAAGGTTTTGTTGGTCAAAACATTGTATTTAGCCACATTAATGTTTTGACCAACAAAAACTTTTTCACTAACAACAAGGAAAAAATTCCAGTGTATAAACAACGTGACGTAGTCTACAAGTTGTTCTCATTTTTATATAGGACAGACCTCACAGTCTGTTGGTAGGAGGATTAGTCAGCATAGGAGGGACTTCAGACTTAGACCCGATAGATGTGCATTGGCGCATCATGTGTCAACCTTGGGTCATAACATAGATTTTGAAAATGTCAAAATATTGGATAGAGAAACCAATCTGAAAAAACGTTCCCTTCTGGAAATGTGTCATATTCTTGAAAATGACACTATGAACTCTAAATTAGATATTCAAAATTTAAGTAACGTATATAGTTATGTAATACTATTTGATAGGTTTGATGGCACCTCTATATTGGCCGGTTCCATAATTTAGAATAAGAAAATAAATTATAAACTTCATCAATAGAGTAACAATAGTCTATGATCAATGATTGTTTCTTAGTTTGCAATGTCGCTTATGTCTATGATCGGTATCTAACGTGAAAAAATGGGGTTAGATATCCAAATTCTTATACGTGAAATTTTCAAAGCTTGTTAAATATTTTAACCTTGCTAACTCTTTTCTATGCTTTTTGATGACTGACTTTGAATGTTTTTAACGTACAAATGTTCGCGTAAAGTTACATGTAGATTTTAAAATGGTTGTTACATTCCTGTTCTTTGAATGTGCTTGTGGCAGAGTTTCTCTGTGTTGATGCTTTTGGTTTTGCTTTTCAATTAGTTACAGTGCTGTAAGTGTTCATTGTTGCATAATCTAGATGTTATGTTAACTTTTATTCATTATTTTAGTACTCCTGAGGATGCTTGGGATCTCAAGCGAAATACATCGAGTATTTAGTACAGAGTGACTTTGTTTAAAATATAGCCCTCAAGTTTTGGTCGTAACTGCCCTCAAAAGTATACAAATATTAGCACGCTAACGTGTAACGACTGTTACTCCTCCCTTCAATCATATATATATATATATATATATATATATATATATATATATATATATATATCTATCTAGGGTGGCGCATTGAAAACGAAACAGACCGATTTGTGCCCAGAGAATTTTTTTTAAGAAACGCTGGAACACGTCGATTTTAATATTGAGGGGGACATATTTTGACATAAAACTCAACTTTGTCACATCAACCCCTTAAGGGTGGTGATAACAACCCTTATATTTTAAATACGGAACATGGGTCGAGTGTTACATCATTTGAAAGCTCTTTCTTTTCTAAATTCAGCACACTAATTTTTTTGGAAGTTTTATTAACTCGTTTAAAAAT
The DNA here is from genome assembly GCA_964006375.1 of Tillus elongatus. Taxonomy (NCBI): domain Eukaryota; kingdom Metazoa; phylum Arthropoda; class Insecta; order Coleoptera; family Cleridae; genus Tillus; species Tillus elongatus. The sequence continues at coordinate 51,271,662 of OZ023264.1, read as the reverse complement.
TATTCACAGTTGAAGATGAAAAAACGCACTTCACTCATTGTGATAAGAAATGTGCTGATAGTCAATGTTTTGTCGGTTTGTAAACAAAAAATTGACTATCAGAACATTTCTTATCGGAATGAGAGAGATGCGGTTTATGATTTCAGTTTCTCGGTCGGTTTGATACTTGGTAGTACTACCGAAAATTAATTTCACAATGGTGTATTCTGTAGAAGAAAGAGTTGAAATAATTACCCTTTTTTTCAAAAACGATGACTGTGCCAATTGCACCGCAAATTTGTTTAATGAACGACATCCGAACAGACATGTTAACAGAAAATACATTTTGAAATTAGGTGCAAAGTTTCGACAAACTGGTTCAGTAGCCAACAAAAAACGGGATTCTGAACGTGAATTTCCGGTTAGAAATGAGACTACTGAGATTGAAGTTTTAGGACAAATTGCTGCAGACCCAACTTTGAGTACGAAAAAATTGACCACTATTTCAAACATCAAAAGAAAAACTATTCAGCGAATATTGAAGCATCATAAATTTCACCCGTATAAAATTCATCTTGTACAACAACTGAATGAAGATGATTTTGATGGGCGGCTGGCGTTTTGTGAAGTTATGGCTGCACGAATAGCTGATAACGGGAATGTTCTGTTCAACATCTGTTTTTCAGACGAGTGTATGTTTTTATTAAACTCTACATTCAATCGTCATAATTGTCGTTATTGGGCAGATAATAATCCAAGAAATTTTCACGAAGTCCACACTCAAACTCCACAGAAATTGAATGTCTGGACTGGCATTTTTGGAGACCGTTTAATCGGACCAATTTTTCTTGATGGTAATTTGAGTGGCGAAACGTATTTGGAGTCACTAGAAGATATCGTTTACCCTCTACTAATTGACATTGTTGAAAATGATGATCGCTATCAAGAAAATCAATTAGTATTTCAACAAGATGGAGCACCTCCGCATTTTTTACAACGTGTTAGGGAGTTTTTGAACACAGACTTTCCAGAGCAATGGATTGGGCTTAGAGGTGCTATTGAGTGGCCCCCTAGATCACCGATTTAACTCCTTTAGACTTCTTCCTATGGGGACATTCAAAGAGTGGAATTTTTTGCAACAGAACCAGAGTCTTTGGAAGTATTACGACGACGCGTTGTTGAAGAATGCCGTCTAATAACTCCACAAATGCTCCAGAATATCAGAGCTCGTTTTGAACAAAATTTGTACTTTTGTATGGAAGCTGGTGGTCATCAATTTGAACACTTACTTAACTGAATAAACATTTTTGAACGTTTGGTTTGGTTTTTTAGTTTTTTTAACGAAAAATTGCATTTCTTATCACAATGAATGAAATACGTTCTTGCAACTCCAACTGTGAATAATTTTTAAACGAGTTGATAAAACTTCCAAAAAAATTAATATGCTGAATTCAGAAAAGAAAGAGATTTCAAATGATGTAACACTCGACCCATGTTCCCTATTTAAAATATACGGGTTGTTATCACCACCCTTAAGAGGTTGATGTGACCAAAGTTGAGTTTTATCTCAAAACATGTTCCCATCAACATTAAAATTGACGTGTTTCAGTGTTTCTCAAAAAAAAATTTCTCTGGACGCAAATCGGTGTATTTCATTTTAAATGCGCCACCCTGTATATATATATATATATATATATATATATATATATATATATATATATATATATATATATATATATATATATATATATATATATATATATATATAATGAAACTGACTCCGGATATGGGTTTGCAAAAATTTGTTCAAAATTTAATCTCCCCATTAGTGAATTTTTTCTACGAAAATTAACTAATGATATTAGTGTGTCTGGCTCGGGCACATTTAAAGAATTTTTTTTAAATTCACAAGTCGCAATATTCTCACTAGTGATTTTTTTACAAAAACTTCCAAAAAAATTAGTATGCTGAATTCAGAAAAGAAAGAGATTTCAAATGATGTAACACTCGACCCATGTTTCCTATTTAAAATATACGGGTTGTTATCACCACCCTTAAGGGGTTGATGTGACCAAAGTTGAGTTTTATCTCAAAACATGTTCCCCTCAACATTAAAATTGACGTGTTTCAGCGTTTCTCAAAAAATTTTTTCTCTGGACGCAAATCGGTGTGTTTCATTTTAAATGCGCCACCCTGTATATATATATATATATATATATATATATATATATATATATATATATATATATATATTTATACATACATACATATATATATATATATATATATATATATATATATATATATATATATATATATATATATATATATATATATATATATATATATATATATATATAATGAAACTGACTCCGGATATGGGTTCTAGGGGTCCTAGTTCGCGCTCGTTTGCAAAAGTTTGTTCAAAATTCAATCTCCCCATTAGTGAATTTTTTCTACGAAAATTAACTAATGATATTAGTGTGTCTGGCTCGGGCACATTTGAAGAAATTTTTTTAAATTCACAAGTCGCAATATTCTCACTAGTGATTTTTTTACAAACATTCAGTGAGAGATAACCATAAAAAACTTATAAAAGTTAAACTCTGTGTCTGATTGTTGACGAATGTTGCAGTTTTTGTCTAAATCAATATAATATTCAGTAACTCTACTAGCATTATATGCTGTTTGGTATAGTCATGTTAAAGCATCATTTTCATTTCAACAAGTGACAGGCTTTTATTATCTTAAGAAATTGCACAATTATATTAAAATATAACATATCATAATACTAATAGTGACAACAGGTAATAAAATAAAAGCAACAGAAAGTAAAGCTCAAGACGTCTCTGCCCCTCTCAATATTTATGTCAGTTTCTATTGTAACATAAGCCATCTGGATCATGGATTAAAACACAGGCCACATATTACCGCTATTATATGCACTTTAATAAAAGAAACAGCTCTTGTGTAGCCTCCCGTTGCATGTTGTTATATGGGGACTGAATTCGGCTGAAGAAGTGAAAGTGGTGAACTGTGTGAAAGTTAAACTCTCTATCGTCCCATGTCTTTGTTCGTCAGTCGGCTTCTGCTGCCCAAACAGTGCTTGTGACAAGTGTTCAGTGTCCAGTGATTATTAATCTAGTTTGCCGACTATTTTCTGAAGGAATAAGAAGCGTGCTCTATACATTTCCTCACTGCTGTCACAACTAACACCCCAACATTCATGGGGAAGAAACGGAAAGTCTTTTCCTCTAATTAGTGTGGTAATACACAAATTAACAACGAAAATATTATTAAACAGATGAAATTATAAATTTAAAAAATCACCTACAAGACTGCATCCTTAAAACTACTTAATTTGAAGCTCATTTAGTAAGTAGTTTCTGTAGTTTGTAGAAAACTCATCAAATGATCTTGAAGAAGATATTTACTGTACTACATGTTCACATGACCAAGAAATAAGACAATTGTCAAAGTGATATATACGTCCTAGATTTAAACGTTGTGTGAATCTTATTCTCTCTTTGTTAATATTGTGAAGAATAAATAACCGCATGAATTAAGACTTTAAATGGAACAAAAGCAGAATGAACAAAATACACTCGAGAATTCTGACACTTGTGATGAGCATTTTTTTAATACAAGCAACAGATCCGCCTCAAGAAGATTCTTCTTTACCTCTGTTATACTTTTCTGACAGTAAATATTTACCATTTTCCAGCAAAATTATAAATAACAATAAAAACTCTAACGTATATATAGTAAGTCCTAGTAAACAAATTGAGAAACAAACAAATGTAAATAATGCAACAAGAAAAAATACTGAAAGTGAAGATAAATTAAATCAAGAAATACGAACTCTTAGGTTATTCCATGATTACTTAACGGCCATTAAGAGTAAGTCAGCTAGTGCTGAAGAAATAAAAAATCCCAGCTACAAGACGTCAGCTTATGACGCAATAAACAAGTTCTTGCGAAGACAGGGAAAGACAGCCTATGAAAAGCTATTAGAACGAGATTTCGTAAGGCCATTGCTTTCGTTATATGAGCAAGATATTCATCAAGAGCCCGTAACAGTTTCAAATATAAGTGATAATTCAACGAGAATTTCCAAGGAAGACCATGTTGAAAATTTTAGGATTCTATCCAAAGATGAGCTAGATACTTTGGTTTACGAAGGTGACAAATATCAGCGTAATGAAGATTTAAACGTTGATCAAAATCTCTATAGAAGAATAGATGATCTTCAAGTCAATAGCGGTAACCACCAAACTGCTAATGATGGGAGAGTTATTAAGCGGAATTCCCAAGACAAATTTACTGAAAACAATGCAGACAGCGGACAATTAAATGTCAACAGAAGACATAACAACTATCACCTAGGTACAGAAAGTCATATTGGTGAAATTTTTGTATCAGATGAAGATAGTGAGTTGACAGAAAATTCCCCGAGAATAGAAAAAGCTGTGCAATATGACAATAGAGAAAGTGTGGACGAAAATAAGAAAACACAAGATGCCACTATAAAAGTTGTTTTTCCCGACAAATTGGCTAATTTAAACGTTGAAAACAATCACGATTTGCGATTACATAATCAAAAACATAGTAAAGGTCAAACCATAAATCGACGGGATGACAATGTTCAGGAGGATAACCAAAATGAGCATATTGGTGAAATATTACCCTCCGATTTGGAAAGAAACTTAAGAGATATTTTACAAAAACGCCACCTTAGGTTTTCTCCTCTAGAGAAACGTTCAAAATATCAAAATCATTTAAACAGTTTCAACAAAATCAGCTACAAAGCACTTGCAAACCCCAAGAGTACAAGAAAGTCTTATGATTACGATGAACTGTCAAAACCCATAAGGTTCCTGCAACAGGAAAACTTGGATCCTCTGTATTATAGAAACCCGTTTGCTTTCGCTGGAGAAAGATTCAGACCGGAGTACGAACCAAGCGGTGGTTCAGGAGAAGGAGACAGTGGTATTTATAAATCCCTAGACGCCGCAGCGAGCAATGAAGAGCCTCGGGCTGCATTTTCTAGACCTGGAGGAGGTAGAGTTATTAGTTTCCCCCCAGCTAACGTTGCAGGATTTAGGATACCACGCAGGCTGAGGTATACTGCCTTACAGGAGAGCCTACAAGCTTCAGGAAGAAATCCGTATTTTGATCCAGCCCGCTGGCAAAACGGTGGTAATTGGGCTAGTGCTCGAAGACCAAGGGTTATTTTCCCGTCTGATCTTGTCGCCTTTAGGGATCCTACACAAGAAGGTCAAGATTGGTTAGCTGGTGAAAATGATCTACAGGATATACAGGAAGCAACACCAGAGACAAAAGACAGAGGTATGCTTACAATAATTAAATCATTTATATTAATTTTTTTCGTATTTGACTTAATTCCTAAGTATTCTAAAATGTGCTTAAATGAGAACTGATGGTTTTGTTATTGCAATAAAATGAAAATTATTGGGAATATCCCAACAACCTTTAATAATGGACACCATATATATATATATATATATATATATATATATATATATATATATATATATATATATATATATATATATATATATATATATATATATATATATATATATATATATATATAGCTAATTTAGATACGGTCAGGTCAGTTGACATCTAACAAAGTTAATTGCATAATAATAGTTTTTGATAAAGAGGAATTCATTAAACCAGTTTTTTTCATTTAAAACAAGATGCTTGCCGTGGTGACTGCTTATTTACATCTAAAGCTTCCAAAAAGTTAGGTTTGCGTCAATTGTTACAGAAATGTGGTGGTTCTATGCGGTTGTTTACAGTTGGTCTATTTGAGTATCGACAAGATGTTTTGAAAATGTAGATTTGTACGGGTGGTAATTTTTGAATGCAAGATATGATATCTGGTGTTAAAACCTTGCGGTATATAACGTGTATAGCCAATTTAAAAATTCTAGCTGTTATAAACATGCTTTTAGTGAATTTTCTTAGAAAAAATTCACTAACGAGGAGATGTCGACTTTTGATTCGAAAAAATTTCTTCACATGAGCGCGAACTAGGCCCACTTGAACTCATATTCATGGTCAGTTTGAGTTTTTATATGTTTATATATATATATATATATATATATATATATATATATATATATATATATATATATATATATATATATATATATATATATATATATATATATATATATATATATGTCACACTGATAACTCAAAAAATAATGGGCCGATTTCGATCAAATTTGGTGAGTGCCTTCTCTTTGCAAATGGCTTGAACAAGTGCCTTAGCTAGGAGAATTGGCCCATTTTTTTACCGAAAAATGTTGTTTCCTTTCGGAATTTTTTTTTATTTCCTGAAATACCAAAGTAAGGGCAGCCAAATTTGGTACACTGGTTTATGCCACAAAAAATAAAGTATGTACCAAAAAAAATTGGGTGCCACAGATGACCAGTTAAACGTACAAAAGTAAAACATTTTTTGTGGATAACAAAATATATTATATGTTACAGACAAAGAAAGTTTTTTGGCGCAAAAAGGTCAAGAAATGCAAGATAAATTATAATTTGATAATCTGTCCTCTTAAAACGTCAAAGTCGCGATTTGAAATGTCAAAATTGGCAACTTTTAGGCACAGCACCTGAAGCTAATATGCGCTATGTAAGGAAAATGTTGCAGGAAATGTGTTTTAACTGTGAGTGTCCTTCATTTTACTAAAATATTTGCAGAAAATTTATTTCAAATAGACCCTTTCTCTGATGCTGACATATTTACTATTAAAAAGATTTTATAAAAAAACGCACCTGCTGCGACATACTTTCTTTTATTTTGAGTAGTAAATCACGCGTTGTATTGTAGGATTTAAATATCATATTTGTTTGTACCGGCGTTTAGAGTTTTCCACATATTTTAAAAAATTTCTCCAATGTAAGTCGTTGAAACATATTTGTTAGGTACGTTTCTTGTTTCTTTCATTTGCACAAATTTCAATTTAGTGAACATTTATATTCTTCTCTGTTTAAGGTTTTGTTTATTATTTTAACAGGGTAGACACTATTAAATGCTATCTGCTTGATTATTGTAATTACCTTTTCAAAATTAATTTCATGGGTGCAGACATGGGTGCTCGATAATCTGGAAATTCCGTGACTCTTTTTTTCACAAAAATAGTTTAAATAATTGTACTAAGTTAATATATTGTTTTGATATTCTCGTTATTTAGAAACGTTTTCTATAGCTGGTATGTTTAGTGAGTTTTCATGAAGAGGATTCACTAAAACGATGGTGGAAATTTCTTCAAATAAGCTGAAAAATAGAGTCCAGGGTCAGATAAGGTTTATATGTATGTATGCATCAAATATGTTTAAGTTTCATTTATATATATATATATATATATATATATATATATATATATATATATATATATATATATATTTCTGTGTGTGTGTGTGTATCTAACCGATAACTCAAAAAATAATTAACCGATTTCGATGAACCTCGGCAAGTGCCTTTCTTTTATTAATGGATTGGATGAGTTCGTTAGCCAGGAAAATCTGATCAGGTTTTCCGGAAAATTTTTGAGTTTTCTTTCGAAAAAAATTTTTTCTCCGAAAATTACAAAGTTATTTTAACCAAATTTCCTTATTCTTTTTGTGCCAGTCTCAAATGGAAAGCTATAGTATTTTATCAGTTTCAGAAAGTCTGGTTGCATCAAGTACGTTGTCGTAATGAATTTTTATTAACAATAATTGTTTACATAAAAAACTGTTAGTTATATAGTAAATAAGTGGTGGATAAATATAGGTGCAGAAATGGCGTTAGTGTAACGAATGTTTGTAAACATAATTAAAATCGCAATAACCTAATTTCCAATTAATTTTCAAACTACAATTTTGATACATAGTAAAACATCTCTAAAAGCAGCATGGGTACTGAATTTAATAAAAATAACCTAAGTAAACCTTAGACACAGAGTTCTTTTAAATAACTTTTTTTCAACCAGTTAGATTAGGTTGGCTTGAACGAAAACATTAACAATAGAAATAATCTGCTACAGTTATAATTTAACAGGCACCTGGAAGAAAAGACATACTCTGGATAAAACTCTCTCTCAGGGTTGCAACTAAATTCATCTGTTGCATTTACCGGTCACCTTTTGACAACAACTTTGTCCAGCTCTTTGACTACCTTTCTGAAAAAATCGACTATCTGATTTCTGAATATCCTTCCTCCGAGGTCACTATTCTTGGTGACTTCAATATCCATAATAAGGAACGGCTAGGATCTTCAAAAACCAATCCACAAGGGAGAGCAGCGGAGGCCTTTACAGGCAGCAATTCTTTAGCCAATATGGTTCAGCAACCTACTTACTTTTCTCGCATCCCAACACACAGTTCAAATTCCTTTGGATCTCCTTCTTACTACAAAACCTGAATGCTATAAGATATCTGTGCCCCCCCCCACCCTGGTCGCTCAGACCAAGACATGGTCACTGCTTCCTGCGCAATGCAACCCGAGGTCACACAGTCATTACACCCACGTATCGTTTGGCACTACAACTCTGCAAACTAGGACGAAATGCGGGATTACTTTTCCTCATTTCCATGGGCGTCTGTCTGCTTCTCTCATCCTGACCCATCTGATATCTCACAAAACGTCACCGAAATTATCCAAACTGGCATGGAATTATTTTTTCCACGTACACAGAAAACCTCTTCAGTCACTCAAAAGCCCTGGTTCTCTAAATCGTGTGACAGGGCCAGACTTAAAAAGGTCAAAGCTCACAAAATGCTTCTACACAATCCCAGTCAAGAAAATCGTCAAGCATTTAACAGCGCAAGAAACCGCTATGTCCGCATTCTTTCTGAGGCAAAAAACTCGTTTAATAACTACATCAAAAACAAAGTCCTCTTAAGCTCCAACGGCGGCAAACCCTTCTGGAATGTTGCTAAATATATTAGGAATAATTTCTGTAAAAGCACATTCCCACCTCTTGTCTCAGGGGATGAAATTGTTTCTACCGCCCTGGGCAAGGCTGAACTTTTTGCTTCGTTGTTCGCCAGCAATTCTACTCTCAACCCACCTCCAAACGTTCAACCACCATTAGTCCCCAATGTCGCGCATAAAATGACGGATATCATTTTCAAAACTAAAAAGGTACGAAAGATGCTCTCTTCTCTTAATACCAGGAAAACCCCTGGCCTTGACGAGATACCAGCAATTGTTCTAAAAAAATGCGCACCAGAACTTACTCCTGTCCTGACTCGGCTGTTTCAGATATCTTACAATAAAGGCATATTCGCTAGTAACTGGAAAACTGTGCTCGAGTATAACCCATCCCCAAGAAAGGATCCAAAGCGTTTCCTAGCAACTGGAGGCTTATTTCTTTCCTTTCAGTCGTCTCTAAAGTGCTGGAAAAGTATATAAATACCGAATTACTAAAATTTCTTGAAAAACACAGTCTAATCCACGACAGGCAGTATGGATTCCGTCAGCGCAGATCGACTGCCGACCTCCTTTCCTTTGTCACCCATTCTTGGAACAAGTCTATGGAACTACACGGTGAATCCCAGATTGTTGCTCTAGACATATCCAAAGCATTCGACCAGGTCTGGCACGCAGCGCTGCTTAATAAACTTCCGGTCTATGGCCTACCACCAAAACTTTGTACCTGGACAGCAAATTTCCTCTCCAACAGGAGAATTTGTTGTTGTGGATGGCCATTCCTCTATACTGTATCCAATTAATGCAGGAGTTCCTCAAGGTTGAGCTTTAGCCACATCAATGACCTCCTCTCTAGCACATCCAACCCAGTTCACAGTTACGCGGACGACAGCACCCTCCAATCGAATATACAATATTCTAAGCCTGTCTCTTTTGCCCAATTAGATGAGGACTCATGGAGGGTTCTGTCTCCGTGGATCTCCAAAAAATATTAAACTGGGGAAGTAGAAATCGTGTACAATTCAACCCCACCAAATCTCAGTCTTGCTTTCTTTCTCATAAGGGATACACCAGCTCTAGACCCATCACAATGAACAACCAAGTTATTCAAAGTACTGGGTCCTTTTCTCTTGTTGGTATTTCTGTGGATCGAAATCTTAATTGGCACTAACATGTCACATAAATTGAAGAAGCGGCTGCTAAGAAATTAGGTTTCCTCTTCCAGGCTCGCAAATACTTTTCACCAGTTAATCTCTATACCTTATATACTTCACAAATAAGGCCAAACCTCGAAAACTGCTCCGACATCTGGGGTGCAGCTGCCGCTTCTACACTAGCTATCCTGGTCTCCATTCAAAAGAGTGCTATACGTCTCATCGGTGACCCTACCCTCACCCAAAGGCTGCCATCTCTTGCCCACCGGCGTGCCGTTGGTGACCTATCTCTCTCTCTTTTTTTATAGATATCTGCACGGGCACTGCTCAGAGGAGCTTTCTTCCATAGTTCCTCCACCTGCTGCCCCCAACAGATCTACCAGGAGAACAGAGCGAATGCACCCTTTTACTGTCAAGGTCACCAGACATAGAACATCTTGTTATGCCCGCTCTTTTGTCCCGAGGACTTCCAAGTTGTGGAATTCCTTGCCGGCACATGTTTTTCCTTCTCCTCCGAACCTCCAAACCTTCAAGTCCAGAATTAAAAAGTTGCGTCTTTCCTCCTTGCCAACACCCACGGTACGATAGTATTTAGCCTGTAAGCCCTCGTGGTGTGTTGTTGTAATTTAAAAAAAAGTTCTAGACCATAGCGGAAAATACAACCCGTCATCTTTAGTCAGCATATTAATAATATGCTCTATGTGAGACTTAAAGGTTAATTGCGTATAAAATAGTACACCTAAGTCTCTAATTTCGTTAAAACGACCTAGTTCTCTATCACTGACTTTATAATTGAACACAAGTTCACATTTTTTTCTACTGTATGTTGCAACTTTACATTTTTGTCAATGTTAAGATGACTCACGTCATTCTGCTATCTTAATAAAACCTTTCGGTAGTTCTTCACATTCTTTTTGTGATTCAATTCCTCTAAATATTTTAAGATCATTAGCATACAGCAAAGTATTTGCATAAATACCCCCCACAATATCATTGATAAATATAACGAACAGAAGGGACCTGAGAACACTGCCTTGAGGCACACCTCTTGTCACACTGTACTTTCAGATTCAAAACCCAAGTAAGACATATAATGTGCTCTGTTCGTAAAATAGTCCTGAAACTGTTTTATTAACTTATCATGCCACATATGTCTTTAAGTTTCTTTAGAATAATGTAATGAAAACACCAGTTAGACGCATTACTAAACTTTCCAGCGTCAGAAATATGCATTTGCTGGCACACAAATTAAATATGACTTATAAACTCAAGCACGTAAATCATGGAAAGCATCATACACTTGCAGAACCTCGGTGGTTCAGGGGTAAGAACGTGTGCCTCTGAACCGAAGGGTACTGAGTTCGATCCCAGGGTACTCTTTTCACTTTTTCAGTACTGTAACATTAACCGAGGTTCTGGCATTGTATTTGAGCAAGTTGAATGTCTGCACGTTCCGCCCTTCGGAGGGGGCGTAGAGCCGTGGGTCCCGTGTCCATGCGATGTTGGGCACGTTAAAGATCCCCACCTTCCTTACAGAAAGGCAAGGGTTCGGCAAAATTTCTAGGATGGTGAGGTGAAACTGTTCCCTGGCGTCGGTGATTGGCCACAGTCGCGGAAATGGGCCGACGTTAAAGAAACAAAACACACACACACATCATACACTTGCAGAGCGGATGCTATAGCCGTAAATAGTTAACCCCACATTTTTCAATGAAATCATCGTAAGTGACAATGCTCATTTTCACTTTAACAGAATTCTGGAAGCTGAAAATCCTCATATGGTTAATAAAAACCAATGCATTGAAAAAAAGCTACTGTTTTTTAATTTTGGACAGGCTGTAATCGGACTATACTTTTAAAAATTTACTAACGGAATGATGGCAAAGGTGGCTGGCAATTATTTATTGTGGCATGATATGCACTTGTTTTTCTGGTCGAATTAATTGAAATTGACCCAAAGGTAAGTGGCTTCAACGGGATGACGTCACTAGCTATACTGCGCACAAAATATCTAGGTTACTATAATTAGTACAAATCAATTAAACACAATACAGTCTTTAGACTTAACGATCGTTTTGCTAACAAAGTTAGCGTCATCGGATATCATCAGATTTAAAACCTGTATTGTGATGAATTGGGTTCTCTAAATTGTACTTATCAGTGCTCACCATAGGTTACAATCTTCACTTATACGTAGGTTATCCTCAAGAATGTTTTCTGGTCGTCTCTTCGTCTTTTCTCGACATATCTCGGACTGCCATAGAATATTTGTTCTATAGAAACGAATACTGAGATTAATATACCAATCTACCTTATGGGCACTTTTGTGACATCTTTAAGCAAAATAACATTATTACGTTAACATCAGTTTACTTGTTCCATCTGTGTTAACTTGTATTCATAAAAACAAGATAAAATTTGTTATCTCCTCGGATTTTCATGGATACAACCCTCGAATAAATTTCAACATCCTTTTTTTAAGAACTCGCCATGTTATGCAGGTTGTTTTTGTGCAACCAGTTACCTTGTTCTCTGTGGGACACAAATTGAGCAAAAAAATTTAGAAAACAACTGCAGGTTGCTTTGATTACTCATAGTTTTAGTGAATTTTCTTAAAAAAAATCACTAATGAGGAGACTTTTGAATTTTGAAAAAATTTCTTCAAATGAGCGCTAATTAGGCCCCCTAGAACATATATCCTGGGTCAGTTTCGATTTTTATATGTTTATATGTTTAAATATATATATATATATATATATATATATATATATATATATATATATATATATATATATATATATATATATATATATATATATATATATATATACATATCACAAAAAATAATGAGCCGATTTTGACAGAATTTGGTGAATACCTTCCTTTTGTCAGTGGCTTGGATAAGTTCGTTAGCCAGGAAAATCGGCCGAGGTTTTCCCGGAAAATTTTGTGTTTTCTTTAAAAAAAAATCATATCTCCGGAAATAACAAAGTAAGGGCAACCAAATTTGGCACATAGTTTTATATCACTACAGGTAAATAACCAACCAAAATTTAGCGTTATAGGTCAAAAGACAAAAAAGTTATGGGCATTTAAATAAAAATAAATTGGGGTTTTCCTCAAAACGTCAAAGTGACAATTTAAAACGTCAAAATTGGCAACATTTAGGCAAAGAACTTGAATCTAATACGGGCTATGGAAAGGAAATGTCTCAAGAAGAATGTTTTACAAACCCTGAAGTCTTAGTTTCAACAGTCATTGTCCTTCATTTTACTAAAATGTTTCCAGAAAATTCATTTCAAATAGACCCTTTCTCTGATGTTTGGCAGTAGTCTTAGCTATAGAGTTTATCGTTTAATGGTATATAACTTTTGTCGAATTTTCGTAAAAAATCAATAAAGCTCAATATATCCGTTATTCTACAAGATATGAAAAAAAGTTGTATACATTAATTATAGCGTGTCTTGAGCTACATCGTAAAAAATTTTTTATAGTCACAGGATGGCCCATAAGTCGTTGGTGATACAAATAATTTTTTTTTAGTCGAAAACGCTTTATGTTTTTGCATTTTCCATCGAAATATGCATGTGTGTAAGTAAATAAATTCTGGACGCCGCAAGTGCGTTATGGTAGCAAATGCTTCATATTTGAAAAGCTCAATTTGCTATTAACCTATAAGGTTGACCAAGAAACGGATTTTTTCGGTTAAAGTTTACTTTCGGAAATTTTTGTACGTTTTCAAACAATAAAGTTATTTTGATGAAACATGGCACATTGTTTTTACTATATAGGTTATACTGGTAATCAAATTTGATGCCTGCTTTCTGAAAAAAAAAACACACATATTTGCCATTAAAAACATTTTTATGAAAATTCACTACCATAATGCACTTTTATAGTTTGAGTGAATTTTATGAAGCTGCACTGTGAACGTATGTTTTTTGTTGTGATGTTAAGCTCGTTATATTTTAGTTTTTTATCTTGTAAGGTTTATGACTTGTCTGATTTACAATAATTCTAACTAATGGAACAAATAATAATAATAATAATAATAATAATAATTATTATTATTGCTCTTATTATTATTATTATTATTATTATTATTATTATTATTATTATTATTATTATTATTATTATTATTATTATTATTATTATTATTATTATTATTATTATTATTATTATTATACTGTGTATGATCTAATACCCATGGATATCATTTTTGGAGCTTGACTACGTATTACCAAATTACTTTGGTTTTTATAATTATGGGAATTTTATTAAATCTATTACTCACTATTATGGAAAAAATTAATGTATATAATTTTTAATGCTAACAAATCAAAGCAACACAATGTAAACGGAAATACTTCTATAATAGATATAATGTGCTAATCATTTGAGAACTTGCTCTTGAGGTTTGTGAGAGGATCGACAATTATTATCAATTTTTTTCCATATATAAATTTAATGTAATTTCAAAGTTGATTATAAGTTACAAATAACCACCTATGGAACAGAGCTAATTAGCGCACTTTCGTAATTACTTATTGTTATAACTAACTGTTGCCTTAATGAAGCTACAATCTAACACATTGTTTATAGATTGATAAAAAAGTTTAAATTATATTTGTTACCAATTTCATAAGTCAAGATTAGAGCTTGTAAAGAGCACTGATAAGTATACTAGGAAAACCCAAATCACCACAACACATTTTTAAAAACGCTGACGATCGTTTCACTAAGAAAGTTAGCATTAAATTTAAGCAATTAGACGTGATACACAATAGACGTAGGGTCGCGGGGTGGGATTGGTTAGGCTTACTCATCATTCCGTCATCATTTTTCTCAATGGCAAATTTTTATGATTAAAAGGAATGACAATTAAAGGCTTTTTTCTACCAGGCAATGTATTTATCTTAATTCTACGCTTATCGAACCGTCTTCAGTGGTTAAAGTCCTAGAATATAAAAAGATGGTTGTCAGAAACTATATTTCTGGGGTAGGTCTTATATGGAGGCATTACATAACAGCTACAGAAAGTGCAAAGGACAAATAAAAGCTAATGTCAAACATCAAAAACTAAGCTTGAACGGCCATGCAAACTAAATTGAATGTATGTTAAAGAACATAAAATTTAGCAATTTTGCAGAGCTCAAACCTCTTCGATAATAAGCGAGATCCCGAGATCCCCATGGTGAGGCTTGAACTGAAGCACCTTGTATGTATATATATATATATATATATATATATATATATATATATATATATATATATATATATATATATATATATATATATACGCAAATGCAAATCTCCAAAGGCTCCAATTCGCACTCATTTCAAAAAAAATTCAAAAACTTGAGAGTCGGTACCTCTCAATAAGCAACATTTTCTTTATGAAAATACGCTAAAAGTCGGGACATAGCCAGTGCGTTCTGGTAGCTAATTTTTATAAGAATCAAATCTCGAAAAGTAACAAAATAATTATTGGTTTGCGAAATACAAATTCGTGTGTTTCGATGAGAAATTCATCCAAACTATTATAGAAGAAAAAAGTATGAAGTTGACAAAAGATTATAAATTTGACAGGTATCTTTCTTTTGTAACTGGCTTAGACCAAGTCCGCTAGCGAGCCTGATCAAACGAGTGGTTGGGGAAAAATTTACATTTCGAAAATTTTTATTAACAGCAAAGTTACTTTCATTAACTTCAAACATAAGCTGCGTTTATAGAAACTGCTACATACCAAAAGTTACTTGTTTTACTAAAAATTAAGTGATAGGCATTTATTTGTTTTCTCCAGGAAAGAAAATGGCAACATAAGATGAAAAGTTTTGTGTGATAAAACAATTTATTTACCTACTGACCAAAAAAAATATCTGAAAAAGTTTTGCCTTCGAAAATTTGCAGAATTTTTTTCACGAATACAGTAATTTACTGTGTTTATTGAAGTCCGCTAAAGAAGTTCTTCTCTCCAAAATTTGTTGACAATTTTTCCACAAAAATCATTAAATATTTGTTTATGAAAATACGCCTAATTTTCCTACAAAAATATGTTTACAAAAGTTAATAACTTTTAACCAAAGTTTACCTGAACGTTTTTTTTTTACAAAAAGTCGCTAAAAATGTTTTCTACAAACCTCAGACACGGACGTGATTACAAACGGTACTCCAATCAGGAATTGACGGTGCCCGGCGATGCATAATTCAAATTAAGCAACGTCGACAAGTGCACAAAGTGCATTTAGAAACTAAACTCTGATATAGATTCAGGGGGCCTAGTTTGCAGTCATTTGAAGAAATCTTTTTAAAATTCTGAAGTCGCGGTCTGCTCATTAATTTGTTTTTCTACGAAATTTAGCTGAAAATTATAGACCGTTAAACCATAAACCTAAGTAAACCTACAGCCTAAGCATCAACTTAACTAAACCTACAGCCAAAGCATCAGAGAAAAGGTTTATTTTAAATGAGTTTTCTGTAAATATTATAGTAAAATAAATGACAATGACGGTTAAAGCTGAAACTTAAGGGTTTGGAGAACACTTTTCTTGCGATATTTTCTATACATAATCGGTATTTGTTTCAGGTTCATTGCGTATATTTTGACAATTTTGACATTTCAAATCGCGACTTTGACGTTTCGAGGAAAGTCCCAAATTTATTTTCTTTAAATGCCCATAACTTTTTTGTCTTTCAACATCTAAATTTTGGCACGTGGGTCAGTATTTATAATACAAACACACGTACTACATTTGGTTGCCCTTACTTTGTTATCTTATCATCTATATTATTTTTTGGGAAAACCTGGGCCGATTTTCCTGACGAACGAACTTGTCCAAGCCACTTACAAAAGGAAGGTACTCAACAAATTTGATCAAAATCGGCCCATTCTATTTTCAGTTATCGGTGTGATACAAACATACATACACACACACACACACACACACACATATATATATATATATATATATATATATATATATATATATATATATATATATATATATATATATATATATATATACATATATATATATATATATATATATATATATATATACATATATATATATATATATATATATATATATATATATATATATATATATATATATATATATACCCAAGCAACATTTAAAGTCAAATTGACGTAAAATCGCCGTAACAATAGGTCAGCGACCAAATCACCACAAGGTCATTTTCAAGTAAAATTGAAGTGTATTTTACCAATGTGGGAAATAAACTAAAAGTAATAGGGAAGTCGATAATAGCTCCAGCAAGGCGTTTCTCCCAACGTATTTTAGTTATATTTAGGGCATTTTCATTATATATTGGGCCAATGGACGTAATTTATTGGCAAATACTCCAACGTTTTACTTGAATCCGACATCTGGGCGCAAGTGCCGTGAAATTATTAACAACGAACTACGCATGTGACATATTCTGTGGGATCTGTGGTTATGTATGTATTAACAAACAGTAGTAGCTATTAGCAGCTAGATATGTCCATCTCTGTTTACAAATGACAACATATTGAATGATCAAAGAAGATACTTTAAATATTTGAATCAATGATACAGGTAATTCGCACTGTATAAAGGAAAAAACCACTGCGGTTATGTTTTTTCGGTTAACATGGTTATGATACTTTGATATAATTCGAGCGTCTCTGTAAAAAGTAGAATTAATTAAAATCAAAACTATTTTGAGGATTGGTGATGTAAACAAGACAAAACTATCCTACCCTCATTGTATACAAGCATTATTTTATGTTTTTTTTTCGAGTAAACATATAATTACACTAGATTCAACACAAAAAGATATTTAGTTTTTCAATATAATCAACATGGATACCACAAGCATAGTTTAATATGGCTACCGTTGCAACATTATTGACCTGAAAGCTAATTGTGCCTTATTTTTTTTTACCTATAAGTCACACCTCTCAATGACAAATAATTAAACTTTGAAGGCATTTTGTTCTATTATGGGAATTTCAACTACATGGTAAACGAATTTAGTTTAAATTTATTAGCAATTATATATATATATATATATATATATATATATATATATATATATATATATATATATATATATATATATATCGATACATGAAAATGTATAATTTCTAATAAATTTAAACTAAATTCGTTTGCCATGTAGTTGAAATTCCCATAATAGAACAAAATGCCTTTAAAGTTTAGTTAGTTTGCCTTGTTATTGGGACTTGTGACTTATAGGTGGACTTATGGTACGTTTTTATGGCTCTAATGGTGTATGTTGATGTGTAATGTTTAGTGGATCTGGTTTCAGAACAATATATATATATATATATATATATATATATATATATATATATATATATATATATATATATATATATATATATATATATATATATATATATATATATATATATAAATCGGAACTGACCCCGGATATGGAATCAAGGGGCTTTAGTTTGCGCTCATTTGAAGACATTTTTTCATAATTCAAAAGTCGGGGATCACTTCATTAGTGAATTTTTTAAAAGAAAATTGTCTAATATATCAGAAGATTCATATAAGTAGGTTAAAAACCATTTGTCTTTATAATTTGATTCTAATCAGTAAACGTGGTGCAGTCATAAATAAATAATTTCCAAGCGCATCCTATTCAGACTAATTTAAAAGTTCGGAGCCAAAATTCCGGTTCCTTCATTAGAACAGCTGAAGATCGGACTTGGTACTAATATAATAAACAACAGAAAACGACCTTGAAACGTTCGAGTTCGTGTTCGATAATTAAAAATTGAAAGTATTCCGTGATGCCAGGTACACACAAGCATCTTTAATAACTGGTGACCAGTAAACAAACAGCTCTTGTGCTTTCACGCTCTGAAGCCGGCTTCTATATCGGTACACTTATTATGAGAAGGTAATTACTGTAGATTTAAGAAAGTACACACACACACACACATAAGAAGTGGCGTGTGCCAACTGATAATTGCTCATGGTACCATTACGCTGGTAAAAAATGAGAATTATGAAAGAAGAAAGTGAAACTCGAATGTAAATCAGTTAGAACGACATGCGCGCAACGTACTAAATTACTTGAAATCACTAGCAAAAGTAATGATTGCGATAAACAATAAAAAATGTTGTTATTAATATTACTTTTAAACATAATTTATATCACTGTATTGTCAAATAATGTTTATAATAGCAAACATGCTGTTGCTTACTCGGCCAAGTCTAGACGCAGAAAGTGCGTTATGGTAGTGAATTTTCATAAAAATATTTTTAATATCAAATCTATGTATTTTTTTTTAAGAAAGCAGGCATCAAATTTGGTTACCAGTATAACCTATATAGTAGAAACAATGTGCCATGTTTCATCAAAGTAACTTTATTGTTTGAAAATGTACCAAGTAAACTTAAAGTGTTCCCGAAAAAACTGGTTTTTTGGTCAACCTTATAGGTTAGTAGCAAATTGAGCTATTGAAATTTGAAGCTTTTAATGAAAATTCGTTACCAAAACAATAACATAAGGCGTGTTCGATAAAAAAAAAGATAATTTGTATCACCAACGAATTATGGGACACCTGTGATTGTAGAAATATTTTATAATTAATGTGTACAATTTTTTCGTGTGCTGAATAATAACGGATATATTGAGCTTTATTGATTTTTTACGAGAATTCGACAAAAATAATATACCATTAAACGAGAAACTCTATAGCTAAGACTACTGCCAAAGCGTTAGAGAAAAGGTCTTTTTGAAATGGGAAATATTTTAGTAAAATGAAGGACACTGACGGCTGAAGCTAAGATTTCAGGCTTTGTAAAACATTCTACTGGAGACATTTTCTTTCCATAGCTCGTATTAGTTTCAGGTTCTTTGCATAAATGTTGCCAATTTTGACGTCTTAAATCGCGACTTGACGTTTTTAGGAAAACCCCAATTTATTTGTCTTTAGATGCCTATAACTTTTTTGTATTTTTAGCCTATAGAGCTATTTTTTGGAACGTAACTTACTCGTAATGATATAAATCCGCGTACCAAATTTGGTTGTCCTTACTTTGTGTTTTCCGGAGATATAAATTTTTTTAAAAAGAAAACACAAAATTTTCCGGGAAAACCTGGGCGGATTTTTTTGGATAACGAACTTGTCCAAGCCACTTGCAAAAGGAAGGTACTCACCAAATTTAATGAAAATCGGCTCATAATTTTTTGAGTTATCGGTGTGATACATACACACACACACATATATATATATATATATATATATATATATATATATATATATATATATATATATATATATATATATATATATATATATATAACACATAAAAATTGAAACTGACCCCGGATATGTGTTCTATGGGGCCTAATTAACGCTCATTTGAAGATATTTTTTCAAAATTCAAAAGTCTGGATCTCTTCGTTAGTGAATTTTTTTTTTAAGAAAATTTACTAAAAAGTAGCGCAATGATGCACAAATAAAGTGAACTATATGTTGAATTTCGTGTGGAAAATATCACAAAGCTATTGTTTTAGGGTGCACAAAGTAACTTGCATCTCGAAAAACACCTGCTCATAGTTTATCATATTGTACTTAGCTGCATTTTCCATGAGTCCCCGAATGCACTAACATTATATAAAATTCTTTTTCTGGATTAATATTTTCAATAAGTTGAGCTTTTAGTTAAGTTTCCTAAACAAATTCACGCTTGAGGCGATCCGACTTTTGAATTAAATTTTTTTTTCAAATGAGAGCTAATTAGGAGCCATAGAACACATATCCGGGGTCAGTTTATATATATATATATATATATATATATATATATATATATATATATATATATATATATATATATATATATATATATATATATATATATATATATCACACGAATAACTCAAAAAATAATGAGACGATTTTGATCAAATTTGGTGAGTACCTTGCTTTCGCAAATGGCTTGGATAAGTTCGTTAGCCAGGGAAATCCGCCCTGGTTTTCCCAGAAAATTTTGTGTTTCCTTTCTAAAAAAATTTGCTAGCGAATTTTTATTAAATCCTCCAAATTTCAATAACCCAATTTGCTATTAACCCAAAGATTGTTGGCTAGGAAACCAACATTAATTATATTCGGAAAATTTTTGTACATTTTCAAACAATAAGTAATTTTGATAAAATATGGTACATTGTTTCTACTACATAGGCTATACCGGTAGTCAGATTGATGCCTGCTCTCATTTGCTATTAAAACTTTTTTATGAAAATTCACTTCCATAAAGCACTTGCTGCGTCCAGACTTTTTTTATAAATTCATTAATTTTGTCCATACCTGTTATAATATTAATATGGTCGCTATGCAAACCACACCATTCAAGATATTTAAGTGTTGGAAAGTACCATCAAGAAAAGCCAGGCTAAGACGTTGAAGAGGATTGAAAAGAAGGTTTTCATATTCTGATTTCTCATCTTGTAGGCAAATCAACAGTTTTGCTTTTAACTGAAAAACTGTTTATAAAACGGTATCTTTGGAAAGCCGTGTTACTTCTGTGTGATAAAAAAGACTAACATATAATGCACCCATGCCTAAAAAATTGTCTAAAAAATACGAGCGTGTAATGCTTTTTAGTGAATTTTTATTAAAAAAAAATTCACTAATAGAGAGGTATCGATGGTGAGACTTTGCAAATTTTTTTTCAAATGAGCGCCAACTAGGACCCCTAGAACCCATATCCGGGGTCAGTTACAATTTTTATATGTTCATATATATATATATATATATATATATATATATATATATATATATATATATATATATATATATATATATATATATATATATATATATATATAGGTGTCCAACCGATAACTCAAAAAATAATTAACCGATTTTGATGAAACTGGCAAGTGACTTTCTTTTATTAATGGCTTAGATGAGTTCGTTAGCCAGGAAAATCCGCTAAGGTTTTCCGGGAAAATTTTGAGTTTTCTTTCTAAAAACATTTTTTTCTCCGAAAATTACAAAGTTGTTTTAATGAAATGTGGTAAATACGTTGCCTTAGGAAAGACCTTACCACATACCAAAATTCAACTTTCTAACTTCATAGAAAATTGAGTTATTCAAATTTGAAACATTAAATAAAAATTCACTACCATAACGCACTTTCTGCGACCCGAACTTTTCCTTGATAGAATGTACAACTTTAATGACACTTTTCAGAACACAATCTTTTTCGAAAGGTAAATACGTTGAGTCAAGAGCTTCTCGGTGTAAAAAAACAGTACAGTACAGTCATTTATCATTTGGCATTACTTCTTGTAATCTGACAATAAGACCAGAAAGATGTGCTGTCATAGCCTGAGCACCATCTCTGGACATTGCAACACGTTTTGCCCAGTCCATGTCGTAATTAGATGTGTATTGCATAAAAGTATCAAATATTAATTTTTTGGTGGTTTAAGACTCTAATGCTATAAACTGGACACATTACAATTTGGAGAACCCAATTCATCACAATACACTTTTTAAGCCTGACGATCGTTTCGCTTACAAAGTTAGCGTCATCAGAGGGACATTGTGATGTGAATTGGGTTCCCCAAATTGTACTTAAGCATCCAATTTCTACTCTCAGTTAAATATATCTATATGTTGGTCCATCTATAGAGATAATTTCGTGCACTTCTTGATAGTTTCCACAGTTACCGCTCAAATATCTTCTGCCATGTTACTTATTGCCCCTTGGATAGTATTAATGGACAGAGATCTTGTTCTTAATTTTGTAGCTTCTTTCCACAAATCAATATTGCCACCATGTCAACAGCTGCTGGAAAAATTAACTCTCCAGCAAATATATGTGGCTTACTGTTTTTAGTGAATTTTCTTAAAATAAGTCACTAATGAGAAGATCCAGACTTTTGAATTTTGAAAACAATTGTTCAAATGAGCGCGAATTAGGCCCCCTAGAACTCATAGCCAGTGTCAGTTTCAATTTTTATATGTTTGGATATATATATATATATATATATATATATATATATATATATATATATATATATATATATATATATATATATCTTCCTTCTGCAAGTGGCTTAGATAAGTTCGTTAGCCAGGAAAATCGGCCAAGGTTCTCCCGGAAAATTTTGTGTTTTCTTTCGTAAAAAAATTACATATCCGGAAATAATAAAGTAGGGCAACCAAATTTGGTGAGCGTGTTTGCATATAAAGAGTGTGCCAGGTACCAAAATTTAGGTCTGCAAGTTTAAAGACAAGAAAGTTATAGGCATTTAAAGAAAAAAAAATGGCGTTTTCCTCAAAACGTTAGTCGCGATTTGAAACGTCAAAATTGGCAACATTTAGGCAAAGAACCTGAAAGAAACACCCCTTATTTATCCTCTACCCCCGGAAGCGATCTCTTACTCAAAAACAATTCCAAGCGTTTTTTTGTCCGCTGCTAATTGGATACCAAATTTGAAGATGATATCTTAATTCGTTCGAAAGTTGTTGCGCCTATTAACAGACAGACATACCTACCGACAGACCAAAAGAAAATTCTTTCTAGAATCGAGTTTTTTATGTTTTAAACCTTTTTACGCGGTTTTAGCAAACAAAAAACGTAATTTTTGTCTACAATATTCCACCCCCACACACCAACTCCTAATTTAATTTCAGCGCAGAATATCAGATTTACGATGAAATTAGAAGTTTTCTGATAAATAAACCCTAAAACGTTATATTACTCGAGTTTTAACGAAAAAAATGGAAATTTTCACCAAATCACCCCCCATTCATCTCATCCCCCCTAAAGCGACTTTACCCAAAAACAATCGGAACCGTTCGTTTGTCGAGTGCTAACTGTATACTACATTTCAAGACATATCAATTTATTCTAAAGTTATCGTGGCTACAAACAGGCAGACATACAGGCCGACAGACCGACAGACAAAATTTTTTTCCAGCCACAATGCCATGTCACATACGATTAAATAAAAGTGAATGAAAATAAAAAAAAAGCAACGCACCATTTTAAATAAAAACATGCGCAGAGAAAAAATGCATGCTCAATGAGAAGGCTCACACTCAGAGTCACCGATGCTTTCCGTTGCAATGAAACATAAACACAGTTACCTAAGTCAGTTCTTAACTGTAAAAAATATAATTGCTCATTGTTTCAACTCGTCTTATCATTGCACTAGCAGAAAGTTGCATAGATTTTATAGCTGAAACTCTCTACTCTTTATTTTTAAGTTGGCTGAATCTGCAGCTTCTAAAAACGCATGTTTTATCATTTTTCCTGCTGCATACGATTTCTCCTTGTGTGCAATGATCTGGGACACACGGTATGATGATTCAGTTGCGGCCCTATTTTTGTCGACTGTTTTTAAAAATATTGACTGTTGTCCAATTAACTGGTTTTTTAATTCTTCCAGTTTTTTTATTTCTTGTGGCAGAATGTCGCCGGAATGATTTCTCAAAATTCAAAAGTACAGTTTTATGATGCCTCTCAATATTTTCTTTTTGCCAATGGTGACAGAAGTCTTACATTACAAACATACATTATCACCTTTAACTTCTGTAAGGAGGAGGTATTGTTATTTCTATTCCGAATGAAAATGGTGTGTCTTTACCGTCTTACTACTGCGTGCCATAATCTTTTTATTGCTCTCTACTAACCCAACCGCTGGACGTTGATTATGCCGTTCAGTTTTGAACTGAGCACAATGTTGCCCCGTCATGCGTATTTATCCCGTTCAAAGCAACTCAGATCGTTTTCGAACACTAGCGCGCTGGTCGGTTCTAGACGATTCTAGCATAGTGACGTCGGCGGCAGATCGCTCACCGCAGTGTTGCCGCTGCTTGTATTTATTATGGGAATTCGCAAAATTTACCAAAGCTTTTATGTTATTAACACCTTTTTATTTGTACACTTTAAAATATGTTGTGAGCTACCAGAATTGCATTTGCGACCTACCAGTTGCTCGCGATCCACAGTTTGGTGACCACTGGTCTATACCATGAGTGTCGTATTTAAAATAACCAAGATAATTGGAGTTAGATGTATCCATAAAATACCATGTTACTTTGAGCACCTTGTAAACTAATTTAGACCGTTGATGCATTAGGCGATAAAGAAATTATCCTAGTATTCCAGGTTACAAAATAATTTTTCTACAGAATTTTTTGGTGAACGTAAATATGTATTTTTTTGAAACCTTACAGTTACCGATAAATCAAAATAACTCGAAAACTGCGATATGCATAGAGAACTCTTATAAAAGTGGATCGTATTTTTTTGCATAGAATTCAAAATTGCAGCCAAACATATATACATATATATATATATATATATATATATATATATATATATATATATATATATATATATATATATATATATATATATATATAGGGTGCTCCATGGGTAAGAACGTGTGCCTTTGAACCGAAGGGTATTGGGCTTGATTTCCAGGGTTCCCCTTTTACTTTTTCAGTACATACTGCAGGTTGCGGCATTGTATTTGAGCAAGCTGAATGTCTGCACGTTCCGCCTTTCGAAGAGGGCTTGAAGCCGTCGGTCCCGTGTTCATGCGATGTTGGGCACGTTAAATATCCCTACTCTCCTTACAGAAAGGCAGGGGTTCGGCAAAATTTCCAGGATATTTAGGTGAAACTGCTCCCTGGCATCGGTGATTGGTCACAGTCACGGAAATAGGCCGACGTTAAAGTACAAAAAATCAACCTCTATTATGTGGTGGGTAGATTAAAACCTTACATCACAATCGTTGGGATGATTCTTCCAAATAAAACAATGGTCAATAAAAGTGAAGACCATAGGATGTATAGTAGAAAAAACTGTTTTGAATTATTTTACTCTTTATTTTTTTCTGAAAGTAATAAGGAAATATTTAAGTGCCTATGTAGAGAAAGCCAATTGTTTTAGTTGTAATACTAAACAATTGTTGTTTGATACCAGCAAAATTGAGTTTTATATGATCAAAAAGCGTTAAGTAACATGAAATGTTGTTGCAAAATATATCATTATGTAATATTATATTTGGATGGTGTTCACAAAGGTAACACTCTAATTATGATTGAAAACTTTATGTTCTTGAACGGGTTATTTTTTGATTCCACAACAAGAGATGTCCATTATTTCCAATTTTACTTAGGTAACAGTTTGCAACTAAGCGACGAAATCGGCTTATCACAGTCTAAAAGCGATTGTGGCCTTGCCGACGTAACCATGACAATTGTTTCTAATTTATTAGCGAATTTTTATTTAAAACAACTCGCTAATAGAGAGGTATCGATGGTGACACTTTGGCAAACTTTTCTCGAATGAGCGCGAATTTGGGCCTCTAGAACCTGAAACCAAGCTTCGTTTGAATTTTTATATGTGTATATATATATATATATATATATATATATATATATATATATACATATATATATATATATATATATATATATATATATATATATATATATATATATATATGTATCATACCGATAACTCAAAAACTAATGGGCTGATTTTGACAAAATTTGGTGAATACCTTCCTTTTGTAAGTCGCTTGGACAAGTTCGTTATCCAGGAAAATCGGCCAAGGTTTTCCCGGAAAACTTTGTGTTTTCTTAAGAAAAAAAATCATTTCTCCGGAAATAACAAAGTAAGGGCAACCAAATTCGGTACATCGTTTTATATTGCTATAGGTAAATCACCTACCAAAATTTTGCGCTGTAGGTCAAAAGGGCATTTAAAGAAAAATAATTGGGTTTTTTTTCAAAACGTTAAAGTGACAATTTAAAACGTCAAAATTCGCAATATTTCGGCAAAGAACTTAAATCTAATACGGTCTATGGAAAGAAAATGTGTCACGAAGAATGGTTTACAAACCCTGAAGTCTTAGTTTCAACCGTCATTGTCCTTCATTTTACTAAAATGTCTCCAGAAAATTCATTTCAAATAGACCCTTTCTCTGATGCTTGGCAGTAGCCTTAGCTATAGAGTTTATCGTTTAATGGTATATAACTTTTGTGGAATTTTCGTAAAAAATCAATAAAGCTCAATATATCCGTTATTATACAAGATATGAAAAAGATTTGTATATATTAATTATAGGGTGTCTTGAGCTACATCTTAAAAAATATTTCTACAATCACAGGATGGTCCATAAGTCGTTGTTGATACAAATAATTTTTGTTTAGTCGAAAACGCCTTATGTTTTTGCATTTTTCATCGAAATGTAATGCATGTTTGTAAGTAAAGAAATTCTGGACGCAGAAAGTGCGTTATGGTAGCGAATTTTGATTAAGGCTTTATCTTTGAAAAGCTCAATTTGCTATTAATCTATAAGGTTGACCAAGAAACGGATTTTTTCAGTTACACTTTAAGTTTACTTTCGGAAATTTTTGTACGTATTCAAACAATAAAGTTATTTTGATAAAACATGGTACATTGTTTTTACTATATATGTTATATTGGTAATCAAATTTGTTGCCTGATTTCTGAAAAAAAAAATTTGCTATTAAAAACATTTTAATGAAAATTCACTACCATAACGCACTTGCCGCGTCCAGAAATTTTTAATACCTTGGATGAGTTCGTTAGTCAGCCCTCATAGACCAGTTTTTCTAAAAAAAAAATTCCAAAAAAAAAATTGTATCTCAAAAAATTACAAAGCCATTTTGCTGAAATTTGGCTGGTATCTTGTTCTCGTAAATACCTTACTACATGTAAGGCTACTAGATGCATTCTCACACAATTAGAACCGTAGACCGGTTTCGCTGTAATTAGAGCTCGTCAGTACGGCATACTAATTGCAGCCAAAAAAAACTCATAAAGTAATACGACTATGGTAGCCAACCTCACAGTACGCAGTGAGATGCAAGACAGGAGTCGCCATCTCGTTGCGGTACCAAGTAGTATATTGTCACGACAGCTGCAAATAACATAAAATGTTATAAAATAGAGACTGTGTACAACCAGCTAACAATTGTGTAAATTGTCAGCCCTGGCCCATTCCCTCCCTAATATAGGGACAAGGCTAGGCTAGATGTATTCTCACCACAATTAGAACCGTAGACCTTACAGCACATACTGAGATCTAAGACAGGAGTCGCCATCTCGTTGCGGAACTAAGTAGTATGTTGTCACGACAGCTCCAAATAACACCAAAAGTTATAAAATAGAGACTGTTTACAACCAACTAACACTTTTGTAAATTGTTAGCCTTGGCCCATTTCTTCCCTAATAAAGGGATAATGTATGTAAGGCTAGATGTATTCTCACCACAATTGGAACCGTAGACTGGTTTCGCTCTAATTAGAGCTCGTCAGTACGGCATACTAATTGCAGCAAGAAAACACATATAATATATATATATATATATATATATATATATATATATATATATATATATATATATATATATATATAATACGGCTATGGTAGCCAACCTCACAGCACATAGTGAGATGTAAGACAGGAGTCAACATGCTACTTGGTTGCGCAACACTAAGTGCTGTGAGGTTGGCTACCATAGCCGTATTACTTTATAGGTGTTTTCTCTCTGAAATTACTATGCCGTATTGACTAGCTCTAATTAGAGCGAAACCGTTTTACAGTTGTAATTGTGGTGAGAATTCATCTAGCCTTACATACTTTGTCCATATATTAGGGAGAAATGGGCCAGGACTGACAATTTCCTAAATTGTTAGTTGGTTGTACACAGTCTCTATTTTATAACATTTTGTGTTATTTGGAGCTGTCGTGACAACATACTACTTTGTTCCGCAACGAGATGGCGACTCCTGTCTTTCATCTCACTATGTTCATTACTATATGCCAAAACTCAACTTTCTAACTTTACAGAAAATTGAGTTATAAAAATTTGAAGCATTTAATGAAAATTCGCTACCACAACGGACTTTCTGCGTCCCGAAATTTTTTATTTATTTCTTTATTCACCGTAAATCCACAACTAACAGCTTACCATTTGTATACAACAATCACGGTATACTATATACGGAAGTATAATAATAGTAAAGAAACAAAATTGGGAGTACACTTTTACTTCCACATCGTCACAACGTCTGGAAGTATCGCATCGGCGACAAAAATTTGAAAATTTTTCTCGCTTACACATAAAGATTTTCAAAACATATAGAAAACATGATTTGAGAACGAATTTTTTTCATCTTCAAATTTGGTGTAGAGTTAGCCCCCGATAGACGAACGGTTCGGTTTGTTTTTGGGTAAAGTCGCTCCAGTGGATATGCACACGTTCTTACACCTGGACCACCAAGACTCCTTGGTTTATTTAATTGAAGTGTTTTATTATCAATGTTTGAATTACACGTAATATTTTCATAATACATCTTTAACGTTCTTCGAGAAGCATCACATCTATTTTTCTCATTTCCGCATATTGGACGTTTTAGTGTATTTTGAAAAAAAAAAAAGAATTCGCTAATGAGGAAATCGCGGCTTTTCAATTTTCTTCAAATGGGCGTGAACTAGCCGCCCTAGAATACATATCTGTGGTCACTTTCAATTTATATATATATATATATATATATATATATATATATATATATATATATATATATATATATATATATATATATATATATATATATATATATATATATCACACGATAATGGATCGATTTTTATAAAATGTGGTGAGTACTTTTATTTTCCAAATGGCTTAGATACGTTCGTTACCCAGCAATATCGGTATCGTTTTTCAAGACACATTTTGATGTTATCTTTCGAAAATTTGCAGAGACCCTCGGCAGTAACAAAGTTGTAACCAAAATTGATACACACGTTTATACCATTAAAGGAAACTATGTACCCAAATTTAGATCTGTAAGTTGAAAGACAAAAAAGTTATAGGCATTTAAAAAAATGGAATTTTCCTCTTGAAACGTCAAAGTCCCGATTGGAATCGTCAAAATTGGCAACATTTAGAACCTGTAACGAATAAGAGTTACATAGAAAAAATGTAGCAAGAAGAGTGTTTTACAAACTCTTAAGTCTGCGGTTCAACCTCCATTGTCTTTCATTTCATTAAAATATTCCCAGAAAATTCATTTCAAATAGACCATTTCTCTGATGTTTGGCAGTAGTTTTAGCTGTAGAGTTTATTGTTTAATGGTCTATAATTTTTAGAGACTTGCCGTAGAAAAAATTGCTAATGAGGAGATGGCCACTCTTAAATTTTAAAAAAAGGTTTCTTCTAATGAGCGCGAGCTAGGCCCCCTAGAACCCATCGGAATATAATGCATGTTTATAAGAAAATACATTCAGGACACAACAAGTGCGTTATGGTAGCGAACCTTTATTAGATGCTTTAGATTTAAATAGCTCAATTTGCTATTAACCTAAGGCTGGTTGACCAGGAAACAAGTTTTTTTCGGGAACGTTTTAAGTTAATTTTCGGAAAATTTGTGTACACTTTTAAAGAATAAAGTTATGATGAAATATGGTACCTACATTGTTTTCATTAAATAGGCTTTTTTGATTTGATGCCTGCTTTAAAAAAAAAAGACATATTAGCTATTAAAAACATTTTAATGAAAATTCAATACTGTAACGTACTTGCCGCGTACAGACTTTTTTAAATTGTTTTTCTCTTAATTTAAAACCAAGGCCAAATCTTTTACGTTATTTTTCAACCCAAATGATTTTTTAGCTGTCTCAGAGTAGGTATAAAATCTAGTTATCATAAACATGCTTTATTATGTCTTTAGGTACAGCATAATTTATAATTGTAATCTTATAGGAAATGTTATATGTATTTCGTATTGTCGTAGAAATATAGTACTTTAAGATAGTTATAAATTGGCTACTAAAACCGGGATTTGCTTTGAAAAGCGGACCTGTTTCTAAAAGTATTTTAATATAACTGTTTTTTTAAAGTCAGAGGAAAGAGGCAGTTACCTACTTTGTAATAATTTCTTCATGTATTTATAAGGAAATTAAAAATATTGACAGGCTGCAATGAAAAGACACTATAAAACGATTTGATTTATGGGTGGAGACGTTTAATAAGTTGGTTTTTTCATAATAATTCTGTGAATATGTAGTAGCAGTAGGTGGGGAGACCAACGCCAAGCAAGTAGGCCACAATGGGCTCTCTTTGCCAACCCCAGCAACCCAGCAACCATGCTCTACACTTCCTCGGTTCCGTCGCCAAACCGCCTCGACCTCGAGATGAAGGCCGCGACGATCTTAAATTGGACGGTACCTACCTGATTCCTCTGCAGTGTCCTCGATCCGAACAATTCTGCTCGAAGACTCCCAAAAACCTCGCATTCACAGAGGTAGTAGTAGGACCCTTCTCCATCCTCGCCGCATTCCTGGCAAATGGGATCCCTCTCTACGCCTATCAATGTGAGGTGTCTTCTAAGGGCGCAGTGGCCTGCCAGCACCCCAAGAATGCGGTGAAGCGTAGGTCGATTCCTACCGAGTAGCCAGACAGCTTTATCTCTCTCCAGCCCCTCCACGAAGTCCCTCGCGTGCCTACAACCACCAACCGACCCCCAGTGCCTCTCCATTGCTTCCTCTGTCCACCTGTCGACAGAGACCGTCTTCCTACTTATGGCTATCGCAGGCTCCGGGCCACAGAACGGCCGCCGGAACCAAGCCTTGCAAGATTGTTCCCTACCTCATTCCCCGCTACGCCACAGCGTCCCGGAACCCACACCAGTTGCACCTTGTTTGTCCTGGCTAGTCCTTTGAGGGCGTCAGCGTACTCCTGAACCAGTGTTGACCTGATTCGGGCCGCGCAGACCGTCCGGAGGACCGCCTGGATATCCGAGCAAAAGTACACACATTTCTCGGGTTCTTCCTCACATCCTGTCTATTGGCCAAAGACAGGATAGCGTACACCTCTGTTTCGAATGCCGTGGTATATGCGCCAAGAGCACAACTCTCGCGCACCCCCAGGCCCTCGATATATATTCCTGCCCCGGAGGATTATTGATCCTCCAGCCGCGATCCGTCGGTGAAACAGACCACGCTTGCGGGCTGGAATGCAACCTCATTTTCCCTCCACTGATCCGTACTGGGGATACTGAGGGTATATGGTCTAGTCAACCTAATATCGTCCTCGGCATCCCGTACCTTGATGACGAAAATAGTAATTTCCTTTTCCACCTCCTTGGCGACTCTTGCATGCCCTATTACTGCTCCCTCTCCGCACCAGTTTCCAGAGTCTCGCATTCTAAGGTGCGACGCCATAGCCACCCTTCTGATACAGATGGGAAGCGGTGGCAGCATCAACAAGACCTCTAGCGCGGCTGATGGTGTCGTCTTCATAGCGCCTGTGATACCTAGGATTGCCAGTCTTTGGAGTTTGGCCAGCTTCCTGCTGGTAGTTTGGTTCACACCACACCACCAGACCAACGCCCCCCCGTTGAGGATTTTCGGATTGACGATCGCAGTGTAAATCCAATGAAGGATCCGAGGATTAAGTCCCCAGGTCCTTCCTATCACTCGATGCAGCTGCCAGATGGTCGCTACTCCCTTCCTCACTACCCGTTCTATTTGCGACCCCCATGTTAGTTTGGAGTTCAGGATCACCCCCAGATATTTGACCTCCCGCACTAAAGCTAAAGGCTTTCCAGACATCACGGGCGCCCCGAACTGACTGTGTTATAAGATCTGTTATAGTTCTGCCATATAAACCTTTTAAAGATAAAGTTTCAAAACATTTCAGGTAGTTTTTATTGCAGCTTTATACAGTGAGTTCGCATAAAATTTCGTTAAATCTTTAAGGAGCAAACAAAACAAAACATCGCTGAGAAACGCCAAACATAAGATTTGAATTTGAATTTCGAAGAAATGACGTCACCAATAATTTTTTTAAACAATAACTCCCTTTTTTGGCAGTTCTATTAGAAATAACGGCTTTTTCCTAATACAGATCACAAAATTTCACTATATGTTACATAGAAATATGTTTGAGAAAATGGAGGTATGAGTTCCGAACACTTTAATCAAACAATGTAAAGCAACAATAACAAGGCTGAGAAAATTAAATTTTCAAATTGTTGGCCATTAACTTCTTGACAATAAGCAAGACGATTTTTAAATTCGTGGACTACTTGTTTTATCGCTTTTGCCGGGATTTGCCCTACTTGTTTTATTGCTTTTGGCGGGATTTGCCCTATTTCCATGGTCATCCCATTTTGCAATTCTGCGATGTTTTTTGGTTGATCAAAATAAACTTTAGATTTTATATAACCCCACAAAAGATCCAGAGGAGCTGGGTCCGGAGATTTAGCTGGCCATTCAATAAGTCCTCTTCTACCGATCGACCTATCGAGAAAAGTGTGTTGGGGTAACCAATTAGCGAGTAGTGTGAAAGAGCTCCATCCTGTTGAAACCAAGTTGAATCATGGGGTTTGTTCTATCTGGATAAAGCCAAGTTAGATTAGGAATTATGTGTTGTCAAAGCAGATTCAAATAGTTATTATCACTAAGTGTACCATCAATAAAAAATGGACCAACAATTGAGGTACCCACAATTCCTGCCCAAATATTTATTTTTTGCGGAAACTGGGTATGGCTCTCTCTTTTATAATGTGTATTTTCGGAAGATTGGATAAGGCCCTCTTGGCACCTTAAAAGTAAACCAACTTTATTTTGAAAATATAACAAGGCTAATTATACATCAAAACAAAGGAGAAATACACACGACGTTTAATGTTGGGACTCTTGTAATACATTCTAACATAGTATTCTACATTATACATATTTATTAACTACATTATGCTAAGGTGATATGAAAGGAAACAATTTAAACAAATAATAAGCTAAACCTAATTAATCAGCGGTTTTCATATATCCGCGTTGAATGTCTGCTTAACATTCTATCACTGTATGCATGATACCAATGCAGCATTATACCGGGTGTTGCCAGATAAGGTTTAGAGTACCTTAATCTTGAGAATGATGTCCTTTAGGGGCACTTCAAGGATCTTCTTAATTTCTTTAATGGTGTTAGAATCGTTTGCGGAATTGACTCTTCTGCTTTTAAATTTCCATAAACAAAACCATGGTACTATTAAAATTACACAATCAGTTAAAGTAAAAACACTTATAGAAATATGGATTACAGGAACACCTATTGTTTGTAGTAACTCCTGGAGCTGTAACTGAGATTTCACAAAATTGAACTCATCTAAGTTTATAGATTCTAGATTACGGGACACAAGGTTACATTTTGATTTCATAGACAGTTCACTAAATTTAAGTTCCGGTAACGGCACAAAGAAAAGTCTTTTTATTTCAGTTTAATGAGAACTTGCGGTTTGTCCTTTGATTTTTACCTCGCAGCCTTCTTCTGTTTTTACCAAATAACTACCGTATATACCTATAGTTTTACAGCCATTGCTGCACCTGTAGTTGACCATAGTTTCCACTGGAGAGATGATCCATTTATTTTCACAAATTTTCTGAATCTTAACATCTTCCATTATAATTTGGTGGTACTCGCAGTTGTTATACAGGATGGAAAAACTATATTTCACATGTGTGGTTTGAGCTGAGCTGATTCATTCTTTGAGCTTTACACAGGAATTCTGTTGGTCTGACTTCTTGGCAAGGTCCATTATGGAGACTGTAATTTTCATTGATCGTGCAATAACAATATTTTTTTACTGAATAACTCGCAAAATTCAGTTTGCGTTCTGGTCTTGTCTCCATAATCTATTATCATCAAAATTTCAATTCGCTGGGTCTGAGTTAAGGGTCATTTTAGCGAATTTTTCGTAAAATGAAAAATTAATTAATGCGGAGATCTGTGTTTATATATATATATATATATATATATATATATATATATATATATATATATATATATATATATATATATATATATATATATATATATATATATATCACAGCGATAACTCAAAAGATAATGGGCCGATTTTGATTAAATTTGGTAGGTGCCTTTCTTTTGTAAGTGGTTTGGACAAGTTCGTTAGCCAGGAAAATAGGACCACTTTTTCCGGGAAAATTTTCGGTTTTCTTACGGAAAATTTTTGTATCTCTGAAAATAATAGATCAGTGACAACCAAATTTAACATATACATTTCTACTGTCAAACTTACCCCACAAACAAAAATTCAGATCTCTAAGTTAAAATAAAAAAAGTTATAGGTATTTAAAGAAAAAAATTGGGTGTTATTGGTGACCAGAGGAAAGCACAAGAACAAAATTAACAAAACTAATTGAATATTACATACACGGTTAAGTTTTCTTGGCGCAAAAGTGTCAAGAAGTAGCAGAAAAAATATGTTGAAAATTTTATAATTTTTCTTCTTGAAACGTCAAAGTCGAGATTTGAAACGTCAAAATTTGCACTTTTCAGACAACGAATTTGAAGCAAATATGGATTATCTCGAAAAAATCTCGTAATAAGTGTGTTTCATAAAGCCTTAGGTTTCAGCTTCAACCAACACTGTCCTTCTTTTACTAAAATATTTTCGGAAAATCCATTTTAATAGACCCCCTTTCTGATGCTTCGGCAGTAGTTTCCGCTATAGAGTTTATGGTTTAAATCTATATTTTAACAAAGTTTTGTAGAAAAAATGAGTTATTAAGAAGACTGCGAATTATGAATTTTAAAAAGATTTCTCCAAATGAGCGCGAACTAGGCCCCATAGAACCCACTAGAACCCCTAACACCCATATACGGGGTCAGTTTCAGTTTTTACCTGTTTACACATATACAGGGTGACGCATTTCTAGGGTAAAACTCAATATATCCGTTATTATACAAGATATGAGGAAAAAGTATATACGTTAATTATAGGGTGTCTCGAGCTGTATCTTATAAACCAATTTGGACAATTACAGGATGACCCATTAGTCGTTGGTGATACACGCTTTATTTTTTTAATAGAACATCCCTTATGATATTGCATTTTTGTGTTTTCCATCAAATTATGTTTGTAAGGAAAAAAATGATATCGTTAATCGTTTTTGAGTTATTTTAATTGTTTTGCAACTTTTCACGTTTTTGGCACATACTTCAAGCGCATATCACAAATTGTTATGGCGTTTTTATCAATAGATAGCGGAGCCCCATGGAAACGACGCATTCAGAGAGCTTTTTCTTTGTATTACTCGTCGAAAAAATCAAACTGCCGTATACAGGTACTCTCAAATAGTGGCTGAATTTGAAAAGTTTTTGCAGAAATGTTTTTAGTGTTTCCGTAGAAAAAATTTTTTCTAAGATTTTTGTGATATGTTGGTAATGAATAATAAATATTTAGTAAGTTATTGTAAAAAAAAGTTGGCGAATTATTGTGAAAAATGTAATTTAGTGTAACATTACTGAAGGCAATTTATGTAAAAGAAATTATCATAATTTTTTTTTCAATTTTGGTCCTAAAGCTGTTTGTGAATAATTATATCTTGTCAGGGGTGTAAATAGCATCAAGAGGTTCGTTGGCCCAGAAAATCGGATCAGTTTTTCTGGAACTTTTAAAGTTATCTTTCGGAAGATGTTTGTACTTTTTGAAACAACAAAGCTATTTTAATGAAATATGGTACATTGTTAGTGCTATATAGGTTATACTATCAATCAAATGCCCTTCTTGTAAAAACAATACATATTTTTCATTAAAAACATTTTCACGAAAATTCGTTTCCATAACGCATTTGCGGCGTCCCGAACTTTTTTAAGTTGACGTATCTTAGTTAAGCTTATTACAAACTGTCCTATTGTTAATGTTATTTTTAACTGTCATAAGGCTGCTAAGTAACAAAGGACAAGCCAACTGAGCAGTAAGTAAAATTCCGTAGAAAAACCGTAGTTAGAAGCCTTGACAGGAGCGCAATACCAGTGCATGTCTTGAGGTAAGAAATAACAATTTTCTCAAAAATTCCCCTATGTAACATATCGTGAAATTTAATTGTCTGTATTCAGAAAAAATACGCTATTTTCAATGGAGCTGTCAGAAATAGGGGTTACCATTTAAAAAAAATTGACGGTGGCGTCTTAATATCTCCGAAACCGATGCCGTCATACATTTTTTTGGTGCTTATTCAAAAATTATGGTCGACATGTCTCAGCGATTTTTTTTTGCCCTATAAAGATTCTACGGAATTTTTTCCATTCTATGCGGACTCACTGTGTAATGTACAGGGCTTTCATTAAATCCCGAACCCCACGTGACCGGATTCTGTCTCTCTCTCTTAGTGGAATATGATTTTATGAGTTGGCAGTCAAAAAGTAACCAAAGAAACCACTAGACTAGGGACCCTAAAGTTACTAAATCAATTGACAGTTCAGTCCATTGGCGCTCAATTCCATTTTGACGCTTATTTTGTATGTATATTGTGCATTTTCCAAGTTCGACAAGTGCTTACCTTCTTTAAATAATTTTCTATCTGTTGGACAGTAAAAATAAACAGTTTTTATCAAAACTTAGCATTTTCATTGCGTTTTTACGTAAGTTAAAAGTGTAGGTATGTTAAGGTTATGTTGTTGACGGTATTCTACATCGCATGGAACGAAGCCCTACCAAATCTGCTTGTCGGTAATCTGCCCAAACAGGTACATATTTGTTACATGTTACACAATACACATTTCTAAAACCGCAAATTAGAAGTTTAAATAATCGGACCTCAATTTGTTTACGTACATTACAAAATTTTGATATCTATACAAAATGAAAGTAATATTTTATTATGTTTTTTATTTATTTTTTTAAGAATCAATAACAGTAAACCATACATGAACAGACTTGCTGTTAAAAATACTAAATAATAAATACATTTAAGACATTTACTGTTTCAACTTATTATAATTTTTATATTTTTTATAAAACCCCAAAGGAACTATGAGACAACACTGGCATCTTAGGGATTTCATTAATTCAGGTTGTACAACCGTGTATGCCGGGTTCCCTAACTTAAGCGGTCCCGTGGGGTTCGGGAATTAATGAAAGCCCTGTATAATCATTTAACATTTTGGATGTGTTAATCAAACACATATAAAACAAAATAGTCTCAGAACATTCACATTATAAAACAACTTCCTGGTTAGGATTGACATGTTTACTTTATATTTACGGTCACTGCCCTTACATAGTTATTCCTTATGTTGTCAGAAATACACAAATTAAAGACTGACTATACTACACATGACATATTTACTGATACAAGTTCTGGTTTGGTTTAGCTACGCAGGTGATGTGTATAAGCGGTGCCAAATGTGAATTCTTCTTGAGCTGCTGGTTGAGTGGAGGTCTTCTAGAGGGCCCGTGTGACGGTTTGCTGCGAGGCTGTTGTCACAGAGGGTCGGCCAAGAATGGTGAAAGTGCCGCTCAGGCAATCGGTACCATCGAAGCTCCCTTTGATACACCCAAAACACAGAAGGCTCTACTCGATGCTGACACCCGTAAGTCCAACTCCTCGTACCTGCCTCTCATGGTGGTACCGATTGCATGTTGTATAGTTAATGTATTTGTCGTATGCTAGGTACTTTATGTTTGTATTTAATATAATCCTGCCCATTCTGATTCAACCTTTCTGCTATTGTTTCTTCTGGCTGCATGTGTAGATAAACCAAAAGTCGTTGTATAAAGCTGTAAAATTCTTATTGTTTGTATTTCACAAACGGGTTACAAGACATCCCGATCTGTATATATTGTAAATTTTTTCTTTGTTTTTCTGTATTTGCAGGCTTTTGCTCTTTTATTTTAGAGTCATTTTCATCCTTCTCAGGTCTAGTGTTAAATACTTTGAGACCTTAAAACGGTCTGCAGTAAGATTTGGGGAGTAGGCAGATTGAGGCCTGTAATCAAACTACAACAACCCTTATCCACCGCTTTAAAAAGAAGCCACATTGATACCTTAAAGTTCATTTACGTTCATATTTCTTTGGCCTCTTGAAAATAGCTCCAAAACGAAATGTCGAGATTTAACAACCGGACGCAACAAGTATCAAGTATCTCTCACGCCTATGACCGCGGAAACGTTTAATATACAGTGTGATGGTACTTTAGAATATAATTCGTAAATCCGTGATTTAATTTTTTCAAGAAAAACGCTCGGACGGGTCAATTTAACATTTTTAAATAATTGCCAACTTATGACCTAAAAATTACATTTATGACGTCACCTATTTTAGAATGGTGACGTCATCATACGTTTTTGTAAATGACAACTATATATTTCTTTGCGGTATTCTATACTAAATAAATAATGATGAAAAAAATTGGTACGTCACATAAAAATTTATTTGAAAAATTTCCATTATTTACTTTAAAAAATGCCAACGTAAGTTTAATGTCACAAATTATTCAGCCAAGAAAGACAAACAAAATTTAACGTAAATGTTCTAATTGTTCTCCACCTACCATTTGGCATTGACAGATACGAGTATTAACGCTTTGTACACTGCGCTTAAAAATGTCAGGACTAATTTGCTCCACTTCAGCGCGAATTCTTTACTATAGATCCTCAAAATTATTTGGTCTGTTGAAATAAATTATCGATTTTGGAGGAGTCAAGTCTGGGGAACGCGGTGGCCGCTCAATTGCTCATCGACGCCCTATCCATGTTGCAGGAACTATGGTATCTAGATATTGATGGACGTCTACACTAAAGTGAGGCGGCGCCCCGTCTTGCTGGATCAAAAATCTGTGATTATTTGGAAAAATTGGATTTCCACTTTTTGTTTCACTTGTCAAATAGTTACATGACAACGTATAAAAAATCATAAAAATAAGTGTTAACTACTTAAGGGAAGGGAAGGAAAACCTCATAATTCTAAAGAAAGCTTGTCTTAAGTAAAAACGGTAAGCAATATTTCCCATTCCTTATTAAGTTTACGTTTCCATTTTCTAAAGTATATAATGCAATAAAAAAATGTTGGTCAGCATGGTACCTACCAATTTTGTTTCATCCTCCTTTAAGTAGTAAGCAGTTCTATGGAAAACAGCAAAAAAAAATGATTTCCGAAACTTAGGGTAATGTCATCAATCATAAATAGGTGACGTCATAAATGTCATTTTTACGTCATAAGTTGGCAATTGAAAAAATAAAATTATTCTTTTTTTCTTGAAAAAATTAAATAATTCATTTATGAATTATGTTCCAATAAATAAATAATATATATATATATATATATATATATATATATATATATATATATATATATATATATATATATATATATATATATATATATACAGGGTGGCGCATTGAAAACGAAACAGACCGATTTGCGTCCAGAGAATTTTTTTTAAGAAACGCTAAAACACGTCAATTTTAATAATTAGGGGGACTTGTTTTGACATAAAACTCAACTTTGTCACATTAACCCCTTAAGGGTGGTGATAACAACCCTTATATTTCAAATAAGGAACATAGGTCAAGTGTTACATCATTTGAAAGCTCTTTCTTTTCTGAATTCAGCGCACACATTTTTTTGGAAGTTTTATCAACTCGTTTAAAAATTATTTACAGTTGAAGTTGCAAGAACGTATTTCATTAATTGTGATAAGAAATGTACTAATTAGTCAATTTTTCGTCAAACAAACTAAAAAACAAAACCAAACGTTCAAAAATGTTTATTCAGTTAAGTAGGTGTTCAAATCGTTGACCACCAGTTTCCACACAAAAGTACAAATTTTGTTCAAAACGAGGTCTGACATTCAGTAGCATATGTGGAGTTATTAGACGGCATTCTTCAACAATGCGTCGTCATAATTCTTTCAGAGACTCCAGTTGTGTTGCGAAAATTCTACTCTTTAAATGGCCCCATAGAAAGAAGTCCAAAGGAGTTAAATCCGGTGATCTAGGGGGGCACTCAATATACCTCTACGCCCAATCCATTGTCCGGAAAGTCTCTGTTCAAAAACTCCCTAACACGCTGTGAAAAATGCGGAGGAGCTCTATCTTGTTGAAACAAAAATTGATTTTCTTGATAGCGATCATCATTTTTAACAATGTCAATTAGTAGAGGGTAAACGATATCTTCTAGTAACTCCAAATATGTTTCGCCACTCAAATTGCCGTCAAGAAAAATTGGTCTAGACATTCAATTTCTGTGGAGTTTGAGTGCGGACTTCGTGAAAATTTCTTGGATTATTATCTGGCCAATAACGTCAATTATGACGATTGACTGTAGAGTTTAATAAAAACGTACACTCGTCTGAAAAACAGATATTGAACAGAAAGTTCCCGTTATTAGCTATTCGTGCAGTCATAATTTCACAGAACTCCAGCCGCCGATCAAAATCATCTTCAGTCAGTTGTTGTACAAGATGAATTTTATACGGGTGAAATTTATGATGCTTCGTTATTCGCTGAATAGTTCTTCTTTTGATATTTGAAACAGTGGCCAATTTTCTCGTGCTCAAATTTGGGTCTGCAGCAATTTGTCCTAAAACTTCAATCTCAGTAGTCTCATTTCTAACCGGAAATTCACGTTCAGGATCCCGTTTTTTGTTGGCTACTGAACCACTTTGTCGAAACTTTGCAACTAACTCCAAAATGTATTTTCTGTTAACATGTCTGTTCGGATGTCGT
Source organism: Tillus elongatus (assembly GCA_964006375.1). Taxonomy (NCBI): domain Eukaryota; kingdom Metazoa; phylum Arthropoda; class Insecta; order Coleoptera; family Cleridae; genus Tillus; species Tillus elongatus. The sequence goes on along the minus strand of OZ023264.1, from coordinate 51,229,999 downwards.
TCATTAAACCAACTTGCGGTACCGTTGGCACAGTCATCGTTTTTGAAAAAAAGAGTAATTATTTCAACTCTTTCTTCTACAGAATACACCATTGTGAAATTAATTTTCGGTAGTACTATCAAGTATCAAACCGACCGATAAACTGAAATAATAAACCGCATTTCTCTCATTCCGATAAGAAATGTTCTGATAGTCAATTTTTTGTTTACAAACCAACAAAACATTGACTGTCAGTACATTGCTTATCGGAATGAGTGTAATGCGTTTTTGCATCTTCAACTGTGAATAACTTTTAAACGAGTTAATAAAACTTCCAAAAAAATTAGTGTGCTGAATTCAGAAAAGAAAAAGCTTTCAAATGATCTAACACTCGATGCATGTTCCCTATTTAAAATATAAGGGTTGTTATCACCACCCTTAAGGGGTTGATGTGACAAAGTTGAGTTTTATGTCAAAACATGTCCCCCTCAATATTAAAATTGACTTGTTACAGCGTTTCTTAAAAGAATATTTCTCTGGACGCAAATCGGTCTCTTTCGTTTCCTATGCGCCACCCTATATATATATATATATATATATATATATATATATATATATATATATATATATATATATATATATATATATAAATATATATGTGTGTAAATTAACAGCGAGTAAAAACCTTCAAATAAGCCTAGGTAAAGAAGCAAGTTGCACCTAACGACAATTAATGGCAAACTGTGAAACAAATTAATAGAATAGTAATAACAATAATCATGATACAATATATCTGACATATAAGTAAAGGTTTGTGCTTGTAGCAGACACACTTTAACACAGCTATAGGTCCAAACAATAATGTTAAAAATTCTTTGAAATGCCACTATAAATTTGTCACATTAAGCATTAACGAATGAGAATAAGTTTATAACATTGTAGGTACAAGGTAATAGGAAATCGATAGTACTAATTAGTTAAATAAAATTTAATTTGAAAGAAAAATTTCAATAAAATGATGGATAAAAATAATAAAAAGTTTTTAGAAACTTAGAATGGGAAACTAAAGCTTATGTACGTTAGAAGGTGGTATAAGCTAACATTATGTAGCACGAGAATTAAAACTAATTCAAGAAAAACAAAAATTTGCATAACAAACCTCAGACAGGTGGTAAACAGCTTAGGTAGGTCAAATAATAGAAATCTATTAAAAAAATTAGATCAAAACTCTGAAAATAAGTATAAAATATAAACCCAAGATGCTAGATGTCATCTACACATAGAAGGTTGTAAAGGGAACAACTTAATTAATTAACTTAATTTCACAAAAATATTATAGAATGAACTTATCTGGATTTGCCAGATTTCAAGTCCTCAATTTTTATCGAATTAAGATATTTCTAGATGTTTTTCTTTATATAAAGGTAAAAAGGGCGTCATAATCAGTAACGTATCAACTCCAATATAGAAAAAATCCTAATAAAATATTTTATGCGAGAATAGTGAGGAATTAGTGCGATAACTCCATTCAAGGAATCTTCGTTATATACTGTTTAAAAAAAAGTCTAAAAAAGTTGTTAATATATATATATATATATATATATATATATATATATATATATATATATATATATATATATATATATATAAAATATATACAATAATAGAGAAAGACAAAGCGTAAAATACAAGTAAATTCAAGATTTTATTAGCGAAATTAATATAATTAAAACAAATATATACCATGACAATTAATAGGATAATAGAGGCCATAATATTAGAGCTTTAAGTTAACTAGAAAAGTAATATTAACCTGTAGTATAAATCTGTAAGTGTAAATACCGGTTAACAAAGATGTAACAACAGTTTTGCCTAAGTTATAAAAATAAAACTTGCAGAAGTAATTTAAAATAATAAGTTAAGTAAAAATCTATGACTTGGCAATGTAAACATGGAATTCTAAAAGTGTGCAACATAGGAGCAGATTATAAGATAAACTTTGTGTAGCTATATGTAATTTAAAGACATATTTTTATTTAGGTTTAATGTTGGTTCAAATTTTTTTTTTTTTAACGTCGGCCTATTTCTACGACTATGGCCAATCATCGACGCCAGGGAGCAGTTTCACCTCACCATCCTGGAAATTTTGCCGAACCCCTGCCTTTCTGTAAGGGTGATAGGGATCTTTAACGTGCCCAACAGCGTATGGACACGGGACCAACGGCTTTACGCCCCCTCCGAAGGTCGGAACGTGTAGACATTCAATTTGCTCAAATACAATGCCAGAACCTGGGTTGCTGTTATTTGTACAGTATGTACTGAAAAAGTGTAAGAAGTAACCTGGGATCGAACCCAGTACCCTTCGGTTTAGAGGCACACGTTCTTACCTCTGAATCACCAAGGCTCTTGGTTCAAAGTTAACCCATGTAATAAGACAGTTTTTTTTAATTGTGTAGTTTAAGAAGTACGTAATATAAGCAAGTGGTATGTCAAACGACTCTAATTGATACAGAATATAGCCTTATATGACTAGTTTAGGCCATTCATAAGCTGTAAAAAGATAAAATAGGAAAAAGTGCAAAATATAGTTTGACAATTCACTATCAAAATTTTGAAAATTGAGATCTGTCATTTGTTTTGCTATGTTCTATATAAGGAAAGTTAGTCTTAAAGCCAGAGAAAATCGATTTTAAGTTGCCAAAGAACATGTAGCTCCGTGTTTGCAAATTGTAAGGTTAGATTGACAGAAGGAAACATAAAATAAAACAAAAGACTATCTAGTGTCAAATACCTTGTAAAATTGATCTCTGGTTAAACGTTTCTGTATAAAAAACACTGAAGCATTCTCATTTCAATTGATTCAGCAATAATTGGATATATTTTTACAAAAATGCAGCGAAGTAGAATTAATAGTTAAAATGTTCTTCGTAAGAGAAATGCCACTTCATATGATGAGAAAGCCAGATACACTGCTTCATACCCAAAATCGTCTTAAGCCGCTTGTTTTAGCTTTTCCCGGGTTTCCGCCCTATAAATCACAACCATATCGTTGGCGTAGCTCATCTTTTCTCCCCTTCATGATAGGAGCAGTAAATCGTTTATATACAAAGAAAACAAAACTGGACCAATGACGGTGACACGAGGAACACCGTATGAAATGTAACTTGCTCTGCTATGTAACAGTTTGCTTGAAATTTTCAAGATATGAATTGATAACCATGTAAAAGGTAAAAAGGTAAGATGCTTACTGGCAATTAGGCCATTGCTGACCCTTTTTGCTCATCTAAACTAACCTACCCTCCACCTTAAGCTCTCAACGACGACAGTCATTTGCAAAATCATCCGCCGCCAGCGAGTGTCGAACCGTCGTCCCCCGAGTCCGTATTGAAAAGTCTGAATCGAATTTCCCGCACGGTCACGGATGCGCTTGATAACTATGTAAGTTACACCTCTAAAGCCAATTCTTTCAATCTTCTCAAGTAAAAAGAGAATAGTCAATGATATCAAACGCTTTCATTTATCGCTTTGTGAATTTTTGCACAACTGAAAAGAAATCATTCTGAGTGGAAAGATTTTTGCAAATCTATGCTGATTGTAAGATACTAAACTACTGGGCATATCAATTGGATAGGTTACTTTTGTCCCAAAATTTATTACGTTATAACTTTCAAACGAAAAGAGATATTGAGTTTCAGTTTAGACGAAATTGTAGTAAATTTTATGTGCAATAAAGTCCTTTATTGGCGACCTTCAATTTTGGCCGAAAGTGTATTATACAGGGTGTAAGCTAAAACTCTGCAAAACCTAGATATTTCAATCTATCCAAAATTTTTTGTGGGTGAATTGAAATTTCTGTTTTATGCCGCTGTTTAATCCAGTAGACAATTGGAAAAACAAGCTTGTTAGATTTTTTAATTTCTGGTACTTTTAAAGATTTCCTTAATATTTCAAATTTTGTTATTTATTGGCTAGTAAGTCACTAAGTGAAGATTGGAATCGGTGATGGGTACTAATACATAAATAAATAAATACACTTGACGAACCCAAATCACCATAACACATTTAAAAAACCTGACGCTCGTTTCAGTAGCCAAGTTAGCGTCATCAGAGGATGAATAATTCTAACGACAAAACAAATTAATAGTTCGTTACCAAGGTTAGGTTGCATGTTTTATTAAAGCCCATATTTACTATATCAGCAGAATATGGACTTGTTACAGCGAAAAACGTTTGTTTTGTTTTGGATCATCTTGAGATTTTTTTGTTAAAAAAATATTCTCAATATCAAATACTACTACCATTATCAATAAAAATAACAATACTTATAGCGGGTTGGACCACCTCTGAGATTTACTATCGCACGGCATATTGGCATGCTCCCAACCAGGCTATTGATTTGATTTTGAGTAATATTTTCCGATTATTCTTCGGTAGCTTTTGCTAATTCGCCAAGAGATTTAGGCGGATTTTTACTTGGTTTTGTCAAAAGATTAAGCTTAAACCAACCATGCTCAATAATGTTGAGGTCTGGAGACTCAGTTGGCTAATCCATGCGCTCAACATTATTTTCCCCCAAAAGGTTATTAGTTATAACTGCTCTGCGGTCACTGGCATTACGGTCAATTAAATGGAAACCTGCGCAATAATTTTCCAAAATGATACAACTACGGGTTTCAACACGTCATTAATGTACCTTTCTGTCGTCATTGTCCCAACTCGTAAAATTACAGCTTTTCCATTGAACTGGGCTCCGGCCGACCCATACAAAAACGCTACCTCCCCGAACGTCTCTTGTGGCTCAACGTTTTTCTGCGAGTATTTTTTATTTGGTTGCCTCCACATCAAAAAAATTCCCGTCTGAATAGAACCAGTTGAATCGTGTTTCGTCTGTAAAGAGGCAATATCTTCGTTGGTCCAAAGTCCAGTGTTCACGCCGATGGGCGCACTGAAAACGTGCTGCTTGATATCTGGGCAACAATCTCACACATTTTGCATGGCATCTAGGTCCAAAACACGAAAGTGATAAATTTAAAATAAAAAATTAAGTGGTTTCGATTTAGGGTTCATCTAATTTTTCGATCAGTAATGACCACACCAGTTTCCTGTCAAAAGATTTATTATTAATAGTCTGTTGGGGCATATGAAGAATTAAATTAAGATTTACGGTCACTGCTTCTCAAAACGTAGTACTTATTCCGACCTCGTTTTATTATTTCAGAAAACTTGCAAATGTCGGCTTGTTTCAATTGTGACATATTCCTTAAAAAATGCATTGTTGCCAATATGAAAAGGCATAGAGAAAAAGTATTCCTCAAATTGAAATAATAACTAGAAAAGAAAATTTTACTGGAAAATTTAACAAGTATAAATTAAAGACTATTCCATTTAGCGATATTGAGATAAAACAAATCTCAAATAGAATGTATCAAATGTAGAAACTTGTGAAAACAATGATATAACAACCAGACAAAAACAGTATAAACAGTATAAACTAGTTAATTTTGCTCAGCACATAAGTTTAAGCGAGTTTCAGAAGAATAGTTAGCGTCTCATAATACATCTAAATTAATATTATTAAATACACCACGGATTCTTGCCTGCGTATCTTCTTTTGTCGACGGTTGTGTCTGATAAACTAAATTTTTTACATAACTCTATAAAAAGGAGTAAATTTTTTTTAACTCAAGTGACCTAGGCGGCCACACATTCGGCCCTTCTCTCCGAATCCAGCGTTCTGTTAGTTAAGAAAAGCATGAACGTTAGCTGTATGATGAACTAGGGCATCGTCATGCATAAACCACATATGATCACATATGCTAACAGGCATTTGGTCTAATAATGGTCTACGGTCTTCTTTTAGAAACCGAAGATATCTCTGTGGAGTGAGCCGTTCTTCAAAAAAATGCGGACCGATAACAAAATTCCCATAAATTCCTACCCAGACGATAAGAGACGACCTTTTTGACTAGTCGTGTGAGTAAAGTGAGGGTTTTCAGTAGAATATTAGTGAAAGTTATGTCTGTTGACATCTCCGTTCTTATGAAATGTTGCTTTATCAGTGAACAACACAAAGTCGAATAATCTTGTTGCTACACTGAGTGACAAAATTATAGTCGCCTTTGATGATGTCTTCTTGTCGAGAGAAATTCATTTTAGCGTCTTGTTAAAATAATATAGGCAATAGAGAATTTGTTTCTGCATTAAACTACAAGAGTTATATATTTTTTGATATGTAGGTTCAGAATTACGTACTGAACGTAAAAACACCAAATCCTTACAAATTAGGAGGGCGAAAGTGCCGCCATTTTGAGAAAAAACGTTTCGGTCTATATTTCCGTAACCGTGCACTTTAAGCCAAAAAAAGTAATAACCTTTATTGTAGACAATTGTATTGTTGATCGTTTTTGTAAAATAATTTTTTTTGTATCACTCAACGTTTATAACCTATACGACTTTTAGCATTCATTTATTGACTTTTTTACCTATATCGTTGTTAATAATTGTTTAAAAAATAAAATGCTTATAACTTAACTTTTAAATCGACAAATTTTCTAGAACATCTACTTAAAACTTCACCCCGATAACTCAAAAAAATCATATCTCCGGAAATAAGTAGATTATGGGCTTTTAAAAAAATGAATCGGAATTTTCCCCAAAACAACAAAGTCGCGATTTCAAACGTCCAAATTGGCAACATTTACGCAAAGAACCTGAAACTAATATAAGCTATGGAAAGAAAATGTCTCAAGAACAATGTTTTACAAAGCCTGAAGTCTTAGCTTCAACTGTCATTGTCCTTCATTTTACTAAAATATTTCCAGAAAAATTTGTCGATTGAAGAGTGCAACATTTAACGCGTTATAACTTAGAAAATATTAATTTGATAAAAAAAGTTTTTAGTCAGAATTGTAGGAAATTTGTCGATTGAAAAGTTAAGTTAGAAGCATTTTATTTCTTAAACAATTATTAACCAAGATATAGGTAAAAAAGTCAATAAATAAATGCTAATAGTCGTATACGTTGTAAACGGTGTGATACAAAAAAAAACAAACAAAAAAGATGAGAAATGCAATTATTTACAATAAAGGTCATTACCATTTTTGGCTTAAAGCGCACGGTTATGGAGATAAAGGCCAAAACGGTTTTTATCAAAATGGCAGCACTTTCACCATCCTAATTTGTAAGGATTTTGTGTTTTTACATTCAGTACGTAATTCTGAACCTACATATCAAAAAATATATAACTCCTGTAGTTTAATGCATTATGGACAAGAATAACGGGCTCCTCTATTACCTGTACCATAATCTAAATACGAAAAAATAACTACTCGATAGTTTAAGTTAATGTTAGACAAGTAAGTCAATACATCGTTTATTTTGCATAGTTACGATATAATACATTAAATCATTCCTGTGTATAAATGTACCTTTTTTCTTAAAAAACACACAATATCTCAGCAAGTACTGATTTTAGGTATAGCGAATACTTCATGAAACTGAAAGAACATTTGTTGATGTATCGAAATTGATTATAATATAGGGTGATCCATTTCTCGAGAAAACTTGACTCCAATGTTTTTACTCATTCTGTATACTTTTTTGAAAACATTTTTTCGATTGAAGTTAAAAGAAGAACACTTTTTCATATTTTTGGCATGAATGTTGCATGCTGACATTAATAAAGATACAGACCGTCAAATGTGCCTCTGGTGTTTTAGAAAAGTGGCCATAACTTTTGAACCACTTTGTATAGACCTCATTAGCTATACACTGGATGAATCGGAAAAACAAGAGGCTTTGGTAAAGTATTCTTCAGCTGTGTTTTTCAATGTTAAAATAAAATAATCCCATTCCTATGAGCCAGATGAGATTGTTATATTTTGATTTGGTGGATATAGGTTTGTATTTACAATTTTAATTATTGGAATCAATTCGGCCGCTTTTGATATACCAATTGCAACATTTAGAGCTGGAGTAATGGCATACCTTGTTTCCAGCAGCATTCTACTTTCTTGCTTAATCTCAATTATATTCTGACGTAGAGCTGCATCAATTTGGCCCCAATAGCAATTACAAACATCGTTATTAATAGTTTTTTTTTCAAAATTGAAACGAAATACAGGTGTACAATTAAAAAAAGGTGAAGTTTGGGTTGTATCTAACTTATGCAACACCCTGTATATGCAAAAATAATTTGAGTTTGTAGCTAACATTAGTACCTGCAACTTTTTTCCAAAATTTGTTTTTATGATTAAATTGGACCACCATTGTTGGACCCCCATTGTTGGACCCCCATTGTTGGACCACCATTGTTGGACCACCCTGTTCATTATTCCTTAGGTTGGCCATCGGTATACCTTCTTAATTACATGTCCCTGGTTTTGGTGGAGTATTACTATTTACAATGTATTACTAGTTACAGTCAAAATCTCGGTGGTTCAGAGGTAAGAACGTGTGCCTCTGAACCGAAGGGTACTGGGTTCGATCCCAGAGTACTCCTTTCACTTTTTCAGTACAAACTGTAAAATTAACATCAACCGAGGTTCTGGCATTGTATTTGAACAAGTTGAATGTCTGCACGTTCCGCTCTTCGGATGTGGCTTAAAGCCGTCGGTCCCGTGTCCATGCGATGTTGGGCACGTTAATAATCCCTACCTTACTTACAGAAAGGCAGGGGTTCGGCAAAATTTCCAGGATAGTGAGGTGAATCTGCTTCCTGGCGTCGGTGATTGGCCATAGTCGCGGAAATAGTCCGACGTTAAAAAACAAAACACACACACACACACTATACAGTATATGCTAAGATCAGTATTGACTTTTTATTATAAAGCAATAGAACTTAGAAACTTGTAACTGATAAATAAAAATCGAGGTCACAATACGGACATGCAGACCAACTTCCACGTTATTTCTAAAGATACGGCTGAGCTTTTCAGGAAATGATCCTATATTTTCCAGTTACCTAGTTTATTGTGCTCATCTAAAGAAACTTACATAACAACATTGTGAAAGTTACTATATAAAGTGTATAGATATTTCCAGTACCCGCATATTGCTCAAGCAGCATATCATCTATTTTATTAAAATATATTTATTTTTATTTAATTATTACGCAAGGTGATTCACTTCTCGCTCCATATGTCACTAGACGACTTCAATATATCTACAGTATTATCAGAATAAAAGAAATCAGTTCATTATTTACTAAATATGTGATATTGGAGGAAAATGATGAAACGTATTTGTGAACGTGTTTTCCGTTATATTAGCGAATTTTCACTAAGAAAAAATCTCTATTGAGAAGTCACGATGAAAAGCTTTTGAATTTTTTTTTTCAGATGAGCGCGAATTTGGGTTCCTAGAACCCAAAACCAAGGTCCGTTAAAATTTTTATACGCTCCTAAAAGTTTATTAAGGCGTTGTGTAATGTGCGTGGGAGAGGCTGACATAACGGATGTCTTAGTTTGTATTCTTTGAATGTTGGGAAGCTACAAGATCTGCCTAATAAAATGAAACAGCCAGAGTTGTCAGTTTCAAAATTTTATTATACAAACTTGGGAAGTTTCGTTCGTTAGGAAAATTAAGGATAATATTTATTTCTGGAATTGATTTGTTATTCAAAAAGCTATATGGTAAAACCGGCAGCTAAAAAGTTTAAGCCTGATTTTAAGTTGGGATCCAAACAATAATTAAATAAAAACCTTATAAGTTGAATAAAACTTTTACAATTATAACATTTTTTGTGAATTTAGTCTAGGCAGATTTATCTATATATTTGCCATTCTAAAATAATTTACGACACGATTCTTGGTCACGTGGTTAGAAATTAAATTGCTATTGGTTTCTTCTGTTATTTGCATTATTATAGCAAATTGGTGCGATTTATGTAGCGTCATATGTCATAGCAATTTATTTTTATTTTAGGTTAATGAGAGAATAGGTTGTTTTTCGATTAATAATTTTAGTTTATATGAAAAACTTGTGAATTAAAACATTCCCGAAAACAACAAAGTTGTTTGATCATATTGCGAAATAAGTGAGTTGTCTAAGACCCCAACCTTTAAAATAAGGTATGGTAAATTCTTTCACATAGGAACAGTACGTATGCAATCAGGACTGTTAAAAATTGTGTACATATTGCAAAATTTGAAAATAATTTAATTGTTTATTTAAAATCGAAACTTAATTTTTTTTTCAAAATTCAAAAGTCGGGATCTTCCCATTAGTGAATTTTTTCTACATAAATTCACCAAAAGTAATAATGAATATACAAACCTTCGATAAATAATCATTTCAAGCAAACAGCTATGACACATTGAAAAAAGCGATTCTCGTGCGATCACCAAAGTTAAACAACCTCGAGCATGATCAGTGTCTGGATGGGTGACCGCCTGGTAACACCGTGTGCTGTTGCCTTTTTTTTAGGTAGTGACATTTCTGTTTTGTTCTTATTAGCGAATTTTAATTTTAAAAAATTAAGAGTTTTTTATTTAAAAAAAATCGCTAATAGAGAGGTATCGATAGTGTGACTGTAAAAATTAAATAATTAATTTTTTCGAAAGAAAAATTTGTATCCCAAAAGAATAGCCAAGTTATTTTGATGAAATTTGGTTGGTATGTTGCCCTCGTAAATATCTTACTCCACCAAAACTCAACTTTTTAGGTTTATAGAGAATTAAGTTATACAAATTTGAAGCATTTAATGAAAATTCGATACCATAACCCACTTGCTGCGTCTCGAATTTTTTTTCATTCGCGATATTATTTATGTGATAGTGATGGCGTGTTAGATGATATTTTTAAACAGAAATATGAATCATGTGACATCTGTTTTGAAAAGTCTTTTAATCCAATTATATCAATCATTATAATAATAATCAAATTGTAATAGCAGTAGCGGCTCGTGCATTAATGCATTGGGGGTGCGCAAGAAAAAAAAGTTCGGGACGCAGCAAGTGCGTTATGGTGGTGAATTCTTATTAAATGCTTCAAATTTGAATAACTCAAGTTTCTACGAACTTAGAAACTTGAATTTTAGTGTATAGTATGGTATATCAACAGCATATAGCAACATATCCACCAAATTTTATCAAAATAACTTTGTAATTTTCGGAAAAACAATTATTTTCAAAAGAAAACTCAAAATTTGAATAACTCAATTTTAAAAAAATGTAGAAAGTTGAATTTTAGTGCATGGTAAGGTATTTTACAAGGTAACATATCCACCAAATTTGATTAAAATACCTTTGTAATTTTCGGAGAAAAAGATTTTTTTTTGAAACAAAAATAAAAATTTTCCCGGAAAACATTATCCGACTTTCCTGACTAACGAACTCATTCAAGCCATTAATAAAAGAAAGGCACTTGCCGAGTTTCATCGAAATCATTTTTTGAGTTATCGGTTGGATATATATATATATATATATATATATATATATATATATATATATATATATATATATATATATATATATATATATATATATATATATATATATATATATATATATATATAAATTGAAACTGACCCCGAATATGGGTTCTAGAGGTCATAGTTCGCGCTCATTTGAAAAAATGTTTGCAAGGTCTCTCCATCGTACCTCTTTATTAGTGAATTTTTTTAAAATAGAAATTCACTAAAAATGAAGCGTTCGCCTATTTTTCCCCGAAAATGTATTATAAAAAAACCTACTTACTAAACTTAATAATTATTAACTACTTACTAAGTTTTCCTCTAGTTAGTTATACCTTATAGGAGTTAAAAGGTCCCTTAAAAAGTTAACCTTTAAATTGAAAATATTATCAACTGAATTAATCACAGTATCACAATTATTTTGTCCACTTATTAAGCAACCCGAAGTAGTGGCATTATAATAATAATAATTGCCTTGTTAGAACATGTAAAAAACAACGATGTGATCTAATTAAATAAAGCGCCGAAAAATACACACCGCCGCCCGATTGCTTTATATGGATATGGATGTATATAACGTCTGCAACGATTAACACTATACTTATGACTTATTCTGATTCTGTATTCTGTATTAATGGCTGCTGACTCTCTGCGATCCTCGATATACTAATTTTGTTTGTTGAATGCAGGAGGTAAAAAGTAAATAAAAATCTATTAAAATATAGCATAGCAAAAATATTATTTTTTCCACGGCAGGCGGCAGTGCGCGCGCACGGGCGCATTTATTGAGGAGCCGCCCCTGTGTAATAGCGTCAACAGTTTGCTTGAAATTGCACCAAAGTTATTATTATAATTAAACACATTTAATGGAGAGGCTTTTCTTCCAGACAGTAAAATTTATTATTCCCTACGCGTTTTGGCTTTTTACGAAGTCATCCTCAGGGGCAAAATTGTCTATTGCTTTTTAGAAAACATTGTTTTGTGGAAAGCAATAGACCATTTGCATGGATTTTTCATTACATGAATGAAACATTTACCGAATAGTTTTTCATACATAAAACATTATTACATGAATGAAAATACCCAAAAAGATATATAGTGCACAGAAAAAGACTTTTAAAATCAAAAAAAATTCGAATTATTATCATGTGACCGCGAACGTTCTTCCGTAGTTGGATAGTAAATAAATATCATGTTTATATTTACCTTATGGTATGATAGGTTGTAACCTCCCTCAAATAATTTATAGGTAACAGGAATAAGTGTAACAGTCCTTAAATAAAAACAGAGATGTGGTATATGGTGCTTGACCTCAAGTGAACTCAAATCTGGTCGATAGTGAGGTCACCATTGCCTATGAACCCTACTCTAAAAAGTTTCCCTCTTATCAGATTTATAATTAGCAGGATTAGAAATATTTATAAGACTGGGGGATCTTAATACTGTTTACTACTTATGCTGTTATTGTGCTGTTGCACTGCCTGAAGTCTTATATTTATCAGAGCTCCAAACTAGTGCCTGGTAACGATGATTTTTCTCAAGTTTTCTCCGATATCTCTAAATGCGATATTTAGAATTTTAAATTGTGCTGTCATGATATTCAAGAGGGTTTAAGGAGAAATTATTCTTCAATCAAACATAAATATTTAAATTTATTGACATTGAATTGCAATTGAAACAAGTTATTGTCATACTTTGGTAAAGTTGAAATAAATATTACAGTAGCGAAAATGAAATAAAACAATTGTTACATGTTTCAGAAAAGAAATTAGCTATCGCGAATGTCAAGATTAAAAGGTTAATATTAATTTACATAAACATAAATATTTCATACTGAATGAAACTAAATAAAACATAAAGTTTTATAAATATGAAAATAAACATTCAATGGTGTAAGTATTGTTTTTCATTCATTACCCTTGGTATTTTCCAAATTTTACATGAGAGTTAAATGAAATACCCAGATGTTTAATTGGCCAGTGTACTTAACTTATTTAAAACAGGTAAATTTAAGTAAAGCTAAAAAAAAAGAATGTAATATTAAATTTCTAATTTACAAATTACAAGTGAAACATCCAAAATATTTTTGCTGAATGGATAACTGATAAACTACATTAATTAATATGAAGTTGCAAAGTATTACATCTGAATTTGCATTATTGAGAGAATGTTAAGACATAGATATTAGATTACAGGAAATTTGACAAACACATCACACTGATATGTTCAAAGTTCTAATTAAGTTAGGTTGACTTGAAAGTTCATACTACAAATATTTCACAGTTAAATGCCAAAATAAAGTTTGATTTTCAGCACACATATGAAATTTAGGAAGAAAAACACTCACCACGACTGAGCTGTGTGAAGTAATTCAATACTACAGAGTTACCTGTTGATTGCTCAATGACACTCCAAGGCAGATGCTAACTATCAGTGCTCGCCACAGGTTCAATTTCTCACAGGAGAAGGAAAGTCGGGAAGAATGCTACGCACTCCCATAGATTAAAGGCAGACCAATTGTACATACCATGCCTTGTTAGGTGGACGGTAAAATAGTATTGTAGGCAGACAGCTCTGGGGATGATGTTACTGCTCAGGCAATTTGATCGAGATTTTCGTTGCAGTTTTCAAATGCAAATGACGGTATCGAATTTAAAACATGTGGTTCAGGACCCGGAAAGTTGAAATCAGCATTTGTGATAACCTTTAGAGACGTTACAATTTCATAAAACAAAGCATCACTGTTATTTCGCGGTTTTTACTAAAATTCATAATTAATTTCAGATTAGATAGGACTCAAAACACTTTTAACAACTACTAAGATCATAATCAAACGATATTTGAAGCCAGAAATAAGATATTAGACATTTTTAGTGTAACAAAAAATGCCTCGATAATTAAAACATGTTGATTGCTCTGCAGTTCACACCAGACTCTCTTGAGGTAGAGATTTTAGCGCCGAACTTTAACTACATTCCCGTCTCAACACCTCAGACCCTTGGTCTATGATCCAGAATGTTGAAGGTTAAATTTTTATTCGACATAAAGGTCAGAGAGAGATAGATAGTTATTCACTCCCCTTCACTACGCAATGGTCTGGTCCATTTTTAAACCGCTACTTTATGAACAGTGACTTCCTTCAAGGATTCACAGGAAACTTCTAAACATCGTCAACGGATTTTTAACATAAAAACAACATTTGTTCCAGAACATTCGGCCATATTTTCAACGTTTAGTTCGTTCTTGGAAATATTTGTCCAGTAATAATGCGAGGTAGTTTTCCCAACAAAGACTTTTGCGTCTTCAGATATTTGAATTTTAACGTACACATTTAAAATGCAGTATGGTGTTTACGGTTGTCAGGCATTAGTGAATTTTCAGCAAATAATTTCGGAACTAAAGTTTGATATGCTTCATTAAGATAGGGTTGTTTGCAATTATTTGAGTTACCTGGAATTCTCTACATGTTTTTTAAAACAAAGTAACGATGCTGGAAAACGTAATCGTTACAAGGTATGGTCGCTTATTGCTCAACATCGTGGTCAATTTTATTCCTTTATTGGGTTTCTTCTAGTTGAATAGTGTAAAGTGTGCGTAATAAAATGGGAGACAAAGGTTTTCAACAGGCGCAATCAGATAATTTGCCATGAATTGACTCATGACATCATTCTTTGCTGAAAATTCAGACTTCATACGTGCTGAAATAAAATGAGCAAAAGCTGGAAGGTATGCGTAAATAAGTCAATGCTAGCTGAACATATGTTTATCCAAGTATATCATGTACTTATTATTATATTATTCATCTCATTTGTAATATATTTTGCCTTGAATGAAGTTAGCATAACATGACAACAACATAATCTCAAATCTACTATATGTTTTTGATAGAACCATGTTGTCTGAATTAATTAATAGAAGCAAACCTAATGATTTCGTTACTTAATAACCATAATTTTTGCCGAATGTTAATACCAAGAGTAGTATGTAAAGTTAATAATTAATATGTACATATAAAGATACCTTGATTACATGGAAATTATAATCTAACTTAATAACGTATGATAAGAATTTTAAACTTATGTTACTAATATTCATTGTGAAAATGAGGAGGTACTTACAGTAAAATCGTCTTCACAACAATATAAGGCGATTTTCCCAGACAGCTGTGGATTTTCCTTATATCGCGCTTTATAACTTTGTACCAATGCTTTCTAATTTGAGCCTCATTTGGAACAATAAAAAATAGTTTCTCTGGAGTTTTCATAGTCGTATTGGTACACATTTGGTACAATACAATATTTATATAAGCTTTATTTTCCATATTTTTAAATAAAGTCTCGCGCAGAAACCAGGATGAAACCAATAACTTGCAACACAGGATGTAAACACAGAAAACCAACGTTGTTGACTTTTGTACTGCCTCTTGACGTCACAGAACATGGCGGTAAGATCGTGATCTTTGAAATCAATTATGAAATTCGCATTCTTAAATATTTGTTTGCATCGTTATTTTTGTAGCATGTGAAATGAAAAAAAAATCATCGTTATGGGATGCCCATCAGATGTGATAAGAAAATAAAAACATGCAAATTGCCTATTGTGCCGAATGAAGCACAATGAGCTCAAGACAATCAACACAGACAAAGTCAAACCTAAAATCTAAATTTAAACAGTAAAAATGGGCAAGGGTGGAAACCTGGATGGCAAAAAGTGGTCTACCACTGGCGCCTCACAAAACTTAAAGTATAGTGCTAGTGTAACGAAGAATACTGAGAACAGTAACCGTCAAGGTGGGGAATGTAGAAATTCAGTCGCAGACAAGCCTGAACTACCTCGGTATACAAGTAGGACATAACATGAACATGGGTGTGCACAAAAATGAGCAGTGGCAAAAACAGGCATGATGGTTGCAAAGCTAGGGCGCCTGATGCCAAGCATCGGTGATAATGTGGTGGAGCCTATCCTGGGAAGTGGAAGGGTGTGGAATACTGTAGAGATAGGGATTGTAGAAATAATGAAGTCAAAGGAGGGTGAAGACAGAATTTGAGAACAACAAGAGTTAGGTTCGTGGTGAAACAATGCCAGCGAGTGGTTTCCACTACAGTGCCGGTCGATGTCAGATCACGGAAGCGCCAGCCATCGGCTGGCAAAAAAGCATTCACCTCCGCTATGAGCAAAATAACAGTAAAAATGAGCTAAAAGTTACAGCAGGAGCTAAAACATGCAATTAAAAGCAGAAAATTCTGGGCGCAGCGAGTGCGTTATGGTAGTGAATTTTCATTAAAATGTTTTTAATAGCAAATATGTTTTTTAAGAAAGCAGGCATCAAATTTGGTTACCAGTATAATCTATATATTAGAAACAATGTGCCATGTTTCATCAAAATAACTTTGTTTGAAAATGTACAAAAATTTCCGAACGTAAACATACACTGTTCCCGAAAAAACTGGTTTTCTGGTCAACCTTACAGGTTAATAGCAAATTAACCTATTCAAATTTGAAGCATTTAATGAAAATTTGCTACCATAACGCACTTGCTGCGTCCCGAATTTCTTTTCTTACAAAGATGTATTATATTTCGATAGAAAATGGAAAAATGCAATAACATAGGGCGTGTTAGATTAAAAAAAAAAAGAAAATTTGAATTTCCAACGACTTATGGACCACCTTGTCATTGTGGGATAATTTTTTAAGATGTAGCTCAAGATACCCTATAATTAATGTATAAAACTTTTTTCGTAACTTGCATAATAACGGATATATTGAGCTTTAATGATTTTTTATGAAAATTTGACAAAATGATATACCATTAAACGATAAACTCTATAGCCAACACTACTGCATTAGAGAAAGGGTCTATTTGAAATGAATTTTCTGGGAATATTTTAGTAAAATGAAGGACAATGACGATTGAAACTAAGAGTTCAGGCTTTGTGAAACATTATTCTTGAGACATTTTCCTTCCATATTAGTTTCAGGTTCATTGCCTAAATATTACCAATTTTGACGTTAAAAATCGCGATTTTGACGTTTTGAGTAAAATCCAAATAATTGACCTACAGAGCTAAATTTCGGTAGGTAGCTTACCTATACTTATATAAACCCATGTACCAAATTTAGTTGCTCTTACTTTATAATTCCGGAGATATAATTTTTTTCGAATGAAAACTCAAAATTTTCTCGGAAAACCTCGTCCGATTTTCCTGACTAACGAACTTATCCAAGCGATTTACAAAAGGAAGGTACATGCCAAATTTTGTCCAAATCGAGCAATTATTTTTTGAGTTATCGGTGTGATACATATATATATATATATATATATATATATATATATATATATATATATATATATATATAACATATATATATATATATATATATATATATATATATATATATATATATATATATAAACATATAAAAATTGAAACTGACCCCGGATATGGGTTCAAGGGGTCCTAGTTCGCGCTCATTTGCAAAAATTTTTTCAAAATTTAAAAGTCGGGATCTCCCCATTAGTGAATTTTTTCTACGAAAAATCACTAATAGCGTCTGAGAAAACTACTGTACTACAAAAAATAACTAAAGTATGATAATATAATTCAAATGAAAAGCTACACGGTCAACTGACTGAGAGCAAATTCACCAGGGGGCACACCGCTGAGTAGAATTGTATGAGAACACTAGGAAATATTATTAATGTGTAAAACAAGACTAACAAAAAATGGCTTCTATACTTACTTTCAATTTTTCTAAAATTGAAGTTAAAAACTATATATATATATATATATATATATATATATATATATATATATATATATATATATATATATATATATATATATATATATATATATAAATATGATTGTTGCAAACACATATTGATAATAATAATAATAATAATAATAATAATAATAATAATAAGATAATAGAGCTGCGACGTGACCTCTCACATCTCAAAGAGTTTCAACAATTAAAACTTAGCGACAGGGGGAAAGTTTTTGAAAATAAATTAACTAAGTAGACAATTATTTCCTGATGTTTAATTTTCATGGAGTACCTAGAGAACAAACTGTTTGGAAAAAAATTCATAATATGTAAAAAAATTTCGCGTTATACTCGTTTTGAGCAGAATAGCTGGAAAATTCAAGGTCAGGGCCAGGGTCAGGTCAGGTCATTAAATGAACTTTTTTCAAGATACAAAACCATATCTTGATATCACAATAAGAGAATACCTATGTACTCGTTTCTATATGTATATATACAAGTAACTTAAATCAAATTTTCATATCTTTGTTAGATAAATAAGAAACAATTCCCAGTAGAAACAGACGTTTGCTTCCGTTTCAATACCTTAGATCCGTTACCACTGTTTTTATAGTTTTATGCTTTCATTCATGGAATGTGAAATAAAAGAAATACTAGTAAGTCGTAATAAACGTCAGACTGTTAGCGACTAGAAACTAGAACTCAACGCAAGACGCAAACGCAGGATATTTTCAGAGTAGGTAGGAAGTTATATACTGTACTGAAGTTCTTTGCTTTGTGTGTGGTTTTGTTCGTGCTAGACACATCCCCGAGCTCCAGAAAAATAACTGTTCATAGTAGACACCGCGTAGATCTCTACTGGAACACACTTTTGATTTTCTCCGTGGGTTCTGGCTCCTGCCTTCTATATATATATATATATATATATATATATATATATATATATATATATATATATATATATATATATATATATATATATATATATATATGGCTACTACTACTCCTCATTAATAGGTTTCAGCATGCACAAATGAGCAGATTAGAAATTTCTGTGAAAATCAATCACTAATTTGTAGACTTTTCACGAAATACTGGATCCTCAAATTACCGTACTTTCTGTATACGGTAATGAGTTTGGACCGTATTTCGGCTGAAATTACCGTCAGGTACTGTAATTACCGTACAGTTGGCAACCCAGGATACAAGTTTAGTTGTCTTCATGTGTCAACTTAGGAACGATTATACGATGAAAAGAAACTAGCATCTAGTCAGATCAATTCTGCTTTGGCTTTCGGGCTTCCGCATGCGAGTTTTTTCCGTTTTAGATCTCCCTGAGGTGCCGTTTAACACAATCCTCCAAACTGACCTTTCTGACCTTCCCTGACATCAGTTTACAAAATCGAAAGCTAAAAAAAGGAAAAGGGGAAAGAAAAAGTAGACATTATGCTCACATAACCTTGATATATGGCAGGGTTAATTTTTACTACCCCTTTAAGCTTTTAATTAGGCAAGGTGATGTCGAGACAGGTCAGAAATGTCAGGTGGGAAAATTGTGTGTAAACAGCACTTCAGGGAGGTCTAAAGCCGTAAAAAAACTCGCATGCGGAAGTCCAAAAACCAAAGTAGAAATGGTCCGGCTAGATGCTAGTTGAAAAGAAGGGAAATTTACAGACACGTAAACAGTATAGGGGGTGCACTAACCATATGAAAACGAATTATAATAATGGAATACACCCTTATTTAGCTTGACATAAAACGAACGACCCCCGAAAGTATAAAATATGACAAAAAACATGTCGCAAAAGTGAATACAACTTACGTTTTTCCTACAAGAATTTCCAAATAACTCCAAAAGTTTGCTTCTGCCCTCACTTGTATTGCGATTTTCATCATATACAACCTAAAATACGCCTACATACAAAATTTCATAAAAATGGAACACGTGTTCGGAAAGTAAACCTTTACCAAAAATTGTTTAGTAAAATGTACAAACCTGTAGTCATTTGAAATGGATTTCATATTGTTAACACGCTCTAATTCTGAAAAGTTTATTGGTAATACTGAAATCTGATACACGAATCGAAAGGCAATTGAATTAGGTACTCATTTATTACTCATTTATCAGTGGTGGTCAAAATTATACATCCAGCATTATGAAAAAGTTATGCTTGAGCTTGTAATATTGTAATTTGGTCAAAATCCTCCAACGAACAAACTGTCAAAACAAGTTTGTTCAATCTCACCTTGTCAATTTTGCTCCATCTTGCTTTTTCTTCTCTTCCTTCTTCCAGAAACATTTCTATAGCCGTTACACAGATTTATTTTTACTCTCCTCTTATTTTTTCTCTTTATTTTAGCCAAATCTTCTTAAAAATGATTATTCTTTAGCACAAAAATTTTGACGTTTTACATGACGTATAAACAGACATAATCATAATATTTGACTCGCATGGCTATTATGGAAACGTTGGTGGAAGTTAGAAAAATCTAAAAAAATTCTAAAAGTGACATTACGTAAAATGATTTTCACAGAAGGACTTCCAGAAGGGAATGTTCAACAAAAATTCCTAAATGCAAACACAAGCATAGTTTTCTTGTAAGACGCGCTGTATAAATTGGAGGCAAAAAATAAGTATATGATGTGTTGAAATATATTAACGAAAAAATGAGATACACAAAAATGTCTGAAATGTGGGTGACATGAGTGGCTCCGTGGGCCGGACTGAGTCTATAGGCCCGTTCATTTGTGTTTTAGTTATTTGGATTTTGGATAGTGTGTCGGGTTTTATGCCCTTGGCTGGCTTTAGGACTTGGTACTCCCTAAGGGTTATCTTTGGTTTTTTTATGTTTTTTATTTATTTAAAATTAAATGCCTTAACAACTAAGGTCATTGACAATAACGACACTTTAAATAATTACACAACAAAATTATATATAAAAAGAAAAACTAATAGACTTAAATACTATTATATAAATTACACTGTCTTAAAAATCTAAGTAAACAGTTTACATTCGTAAAATTTAGACCTAAAATTTCAGACAAGTTTCTTTCACTAAAATGTTCAAATCGTGGACAGGCATATAAGGGACATTCTAATAGAATGTGAAAAATTGAAATTGGTCGGTCACAGAGCACACAATACGGGCGTTGCTGTTGATTTAAAAGATAACCATGTGTATGTAAAGAGTGGCCATTTCGGAGTCTTCTGATAATCACTTCTTCCCTGCGAGATAAGTCAGGAAGTTTCTTGATTGCCACAGTTGGTTCAATTTCTCGCAGTTTGTTGCTTAGCGAAGACCAATGGATTTGCCATTTCTGTCTATAAAATTTTGTTATCTGTGCAGAAACGTCAGAGTAAAGTTGAAGAGGAATTACAGTATCGATTAAGACAGTATTCCTGGCACATTCGTCTGCATTTTTATTTTCAGTAATGCCACAATTTGATGGGACAAATATAAGTCTGATAGATTTGCCAGATTGCAAGGCACAATGAATAGATTCTTGTACTTGGATTACAAGATGGTCCTTTGGGTAAAGGTTTGTGAGTGATATAATCAACGAAAGAGAATCGGTGCGTTATTGAAATGAGAGTTGGCGAATGTGTTAGTTGCTTTCATTATGGCGTATAGTTCTGCTGTATAGTTACTACATATTGACGGTAAGTGATATGCTTCTTCTTTTAGTGCAGAAGTGATACTACATCCGACACCAATTTCACTTTTTGATCCATCAGTGTAAAGAATTATATCATATCGATATCTAGAGATAATCTCTTGAAATAATCTGTTGACACATTTAGCTGGTAATACATTCGATTTATGCGATAAAAAAGTCGTATCAGTAGGTTGAAAAACAATGGTCCATAGAGAAATAGCACCATTGCATATATAATTTGTCAGATCTGGATTGAAAATAT